>CM063722.1:3600000-4200000 GCA_032441835.1 Slavum lentiscoides | reverse complement strand
ATCGAAATTTCACGCGTGCTGATCATATTATAGGCTATTAAAAAACGTGCCGCCGTAACTACAACAAATATTCTGGTAATTACTCGGTTACGTAATACAGGCAACCTACGCGTGATTATCGTTTATCACACGTATTTATCACAAATTAGATTGCAGCTAGTGTACGAGTACGTATATTGCGTACAAACCGCGATTGCGACGTTGGCTCGTTCACAGATCTATTATCTGCGCGGCGCAGCAATGAGTTCAGATTCCGAATCGTTCGGATTCTGTTTTACGTTTTACTCCTGGGGTCCACGTTTTCATTCGTTGCCGCCCCGGTCGAATTACCTGCGCAGTGTTTAATAAACCGCAAGAGTTACTCAATCGAGATATAACGCGCGTCTCTGCAGTGGCTCGTGCCTGCATCGCACTCGTATTAAAATCGTGTACCCATTGTTTTGTCTGCGTTCGACGCTTCAGTTGGATAACAATTTTACTGGACCGTGGCACGCTTATCACGCGCACAGACTGATGCTGAGTTCCGCGTAAAAACGGTCATCGTAATTGCATCGCGCTAAAAGATGTTCTATACGTGACGACCAACTGTAACCAGTATTGAATCCAGATATACATCAGGGGTGGCTACTGTCTCCCCTTGAAATTTTGTTTGCCCCTCCCTGTTAAATAAATAATTAATTAAACATACATAAGTATAAACATAGTAAAGTTGGTGAATTTGTATTGTATTAATTCCAATTCTCATACAAAGCCCCTCCCCCCTAGAAAAAACTTCTGAATTCAACACTGTCGATTACTGTTCGGAAAACAAAACCATTTTCAGATAGTACGTGTAATATCGGCCAGCCGACCGCTGCGTCGTAGTCGTATATTTCTCTAATATATGAATTGGTCTAATAATAATGTCTGCAGATACTTTAGTAAACGATAAAATATATTGGTTCTGTACAATGTCCTTTTAAAATCGTCGAAACAGGAGGACTCTTTGTATTCATTCTTTACTCCGAAGGAATTATTACCGTCGTTATTCGTGACAAAAGCGTATTGGATAAATGAAAAAAAAAATATCTTGTTTCGTTAATTTTTGTTAAAAACCAAAACGTATCGGGTTATATTTCCAACCCGAGTCGAATGTTTTTGAACAGCGTATAATTAAGAAAAAAGTAAAGTATGCGTATTTTTTAAAACACGCATTGGGTGGTTATTACTTTTTAAATACGTTTATAAAAGGAAAAAAAAATATCGACGCTGGACAATATAGTGGAATTAAAATAAAATTATTATCGATTATGTACGGTGTAGACGAATATTTTCAAATATCATCAACGCCAGCTTCTGTCGGATGTGTAAATTTTTCTTTTTCAAATACCAATCGAAAAACATTTCTACAACACGATTTCGAAACTATTGTGAAACGCCCGGTTTTTTTTCAAAACTATTATTTATTTATATAATATATATGTAGGTATAATAATATTTGAACTTTTCGTCGTCGTACGCGGTTCTTCGAACAATAACGAAATCCAGTTGCGAATGAAATTCAACTGACCGCACCGAACCCGACCGCTCAAAATATAATATTATCGTTTACCCTGCAGCGATAATATGCGTATGTGAAACTCATAAACGCGCATAGGAGAACACGGAGCAAAGTAGAGCTCTGTTATACGATATTAAATTCGGTGGTTTTTAATGTCTATAACGCATTCGGAAACAAATTTAAAGTTTCAATTGGTTTGACCTAAAAAAAAAAAAAAAAAATTAATAAATAAAAAGCGTTTCAAGGGAAGTCATAGCTGCATGCGCGCGTGAGGTGGAAGGGCGGCGTTACGACACGGGACAGCCTACGGGGACGATACACATATCAAATCGCGAGCAAAATGAAAAAAAAAAACCGCTCGAGGGAGATTTGCAGATTTGCTCACGCGTGGTCTGGACCGGTCACGAGCAACCGTGTAAAACCGTTACATACCGCACGGTGGACAGTCAACGCGTTGCGGCGAAACAATGTATTGGATTATTACGAATAATATATTGAAACGCGAAAGTTGTAACGACACGACGCGAGAGGCAAACATTAAAAAAATAAAAATAAAAATCCGTTGTAAATCGTAAAACAATGGACCATGCGTTCGACGCAACGCGATCGGTTATTATTACTATCCGATCGTCATGAAAAAAAATTCGTAATTATAAAATACGGTTTTCAGGCTGAAGAAGTCGTCGTGCGCCAACACACGCACAGGTTACTCAGCAGACCGGTTAGGTCCCGATTTCTGTCCCCGATCCTATACCGGCAAGTCCAGTCTAGCTCTTTTCGCGGCGTTCCACACTTCCGACATATAAACCCAAGAGACCCGCCATCCTCGGACCGCAAAAACAACCTAACCGATTGGCTCGAAAAACGGCGTCTAACGCCATCAGTACCAGCGCAAAACGGTTGAAATTGTTTTCAATCAAAGATCGACCACAAGACCGCGATCAAGGATAAAAATATCCACTGTAGGTCTACCTTCAACGTCAAATACTTACAGGTGTCTTACTCGACGACCGTCTCGCCTCGGGCCACACATCGAATGAAGTGCACAAGAGTGACGGGTCTTGTCCTGAACAGACTGAATAGCCCCGTCTCCGTTAAATCCAAAATTGAAATATATCGTATTATACATCGAGCCCATAGCGACACAAGCACGGGGATGTTCAATTTACAACTGAAACTGGGACAAACTTGAACGTGTCCAGAGCATCACCGTATGAGATACATCTCAAAATACCCCTCCAAATTCGTCGCAAACATCACTCAGTTACGATACTCAGCCCGACTCAACACTCTTAAAAACGACATTCAAATAGCAATACCAATACACTTTTTATGTAAAATACTCTCATCCGGGTTTTCGACATGTCAGAGCCCTGGGTCGTACAAAGACTACACCGATTTAAAAATCTTCGGTCGATATATTGATCTAAAATACGTCAAATCAGCGCATCCAATCGGACTAAAACAACTCCAACAACACTTCATAGGCTAACATAGGCCGACAAATTAATACAGACCACATGGTCGTCCGGCTAGCGTAATAGGCTAAGTAATATGATTATTACTAGTTGAACGACATCGAGACTTTTATAAATAGTATCTATACAGCGGGTTGCTAAAAAATTGGTTTTATTCGTTTCACAAAAAGTCGAAAGACACACACGCGGCGTATTATTATTATTATTATTATATTGTTAAACGTTATATATATATATATATATAATATATATTTAATAAGAGACGTCGCTTCTCATATGACTTGTTGAAAAGAGCGGAAAAGCGTATGCGACACGTACGTTCGCGCTGTTATCGAACGATTTCTAAGGATTCACGTGGAATGTGGCGAATATACCGTTTTTGCTCGGTACAGAGTGAAAACGAACGGCAATCCGATACGTATATGTACGCGTTATGAACACGTTATTGTTACGTTATACAATCGTTGAAATTTGGGGCAATAGCTGAAAAAATACGTTTATACAAACGAAACGACGTACGAGTAAATAATAAATGTTTGAAAAAATCTAATAAAAATAATAATAATAATAATAAGAAGAAGAAAACACTCTTAAACGATTTTAATTTTTATATTATACTCGTCAATATGTCGAAACAATAATGTCAAGTGTGTGATGTGTGTGTGTGTTAACGGAGCGCTGCACAATGACTGTCGAATCGTATATACTGTTGTCGATTCGATTTAAGTATATCGCGTACACTATATACTTCTTATATACGAGTTATATATAGTAGTATACGTATATAAAACAATAATATTGTAACACAAGACGGCTGGTGTTTGCGTCGTGTCAGTTACGTCTTTTTATTGTGGTCTTATTTTTTCATACACAAGCGTGTACAGGTGTATTTATTTGTTGTGGAGTACAAAACCGATTGGTATTTTAATCGTTTAGGCACGAATGGAGCGAAGAAATTGTTGGTTTTACAACTGTGTGTTTTCTCGCGAAAAACATAAATACGCGTATGTGCTCTTATTATATAGCCAATAAGAGAGTAAAAAAAAAAAAAATACATATTTATATATACTATATACCCTATTGGTTCTTAAAATAATATTCATAAAATAAAAAAAAAATATATAATTAATTTTTTTTTAAATTATACTATTATTTAAATTGTTTTACTTTTTTTTTTTTTCGTTGCAAATTTCATACAACAACTCCTACATATTTCTTTATCTATATATATATATAAAATGGAGCCAAAAATGTATAACAATTCATCAATTGAGAACGGCTGGGCCGATTTGGCTCAATTTTTTTTTTTTGAATTGTTCGTAATTGCCAGGAGAAGGTTTTTACGAAAAGAAATTTTGGAAAAACCCTTTTTTTAACATTTTTTAAAATTTTTTTTGATGATTGTTTTTTTTGGCAAAACAACGTTTGCCGGGTCAGCTATAGTTTTACATAATATTCTTTGGCTTAATACTGTTGGATATCCACATGAAATACCTGTATATGCGAATTTTATGTATATACACATTATACATATATAAATTTATTATTTTTCCTACATAATTTACTGCCGATTAATTTACTATAGTGTACAGAATCAGACGAGTGCGGTGGTGCTAAATTAATTCTACATGTATATCGAACGTTTCGAGTTTACAGTATTGTCGCGTTCAAATTATTTTTATGGAATTCGTGATTTTCAGTTCCAGAGAATGGACATTTTAATATATTTTTGTTTGTAATCACCGGCCTACGTTTTATGAATATGTTATTTTACAATATCAGTGTCGGAACAAAACGTAAGAAAACATTTTTGTTTTCACAGATTAAAGTAAACTACGCGAAAAATAAAAAAACGAAATCACGAGGTTTAAAACCGCGCGAGTTTCTCGAACATAAACTATTTATACACACGCGAGTAAAAGCAGCGATAATTACATAATTATTTGTTTGGATTTTTTTTTTTTTTTTTTTTGTATCACACGTCTCGGAAATTAAGTTTAAAAACCCGTTCTTGCAAGTCGGTGTTTATACCAATCGAAGTACATATAATAGATACGTTTCGAATTATTATTAGACAATGATTTGTTTTTCACAAAACGCGTTATAGCCACAATATTTTATACAAAATAAATGCGAAGCGATTATACTACGTATATTCGTACATTTCAATATTCGGAAAATACTCGTTTGATTTCTTCGCCGATCGAAGTGTACTTGGCGTTTTTCGCTGCGATTTTTCGAGTTCAGTGATTTCGTATAGAGAACACTAAAAAAAAAAAAAAATTCTTTTAACCGAATTATAGTTAATTTCAAAGATTTTTTTTTATCTCATCGTACGATCCTGATAATAACAGCGCGCGCAGTGCGTTTTTCGGCTTTACGCGCGCAATTGAATTCGAATTTTTCAAAAAAAAATATTCCGAAACGATTTACGGCGGATCCAAGAGTCGATTTTCGGGGTGAAATTATTTTTGGACGGGGGGAAAAACAATTAATATTATCAGACTGTGTATCGGTAATGAATTAACGATGAGGTATAGCTAGGTTATTAATTACCCGCAGTTAAAGCGCAACTGACAATCGTTTTCCTCGGAGTTTTTATTGGTATCGTCACAGAGTTATTATAGCGAAAAAATTGATAAAAAGTATAATTCCTTCGTTAATAAGGGGATGAGCTATTTTTTTTTTTTTCTAAATTTGTTTTCAGCGAAGGAAATCAAAGCAAAGGTAAATGAATTTCAATCGGCAATTTAGTCGTTAGACTTTTTAGATTTGTCGGCCCAAGTCGGTGATTTTGTCTTAATTTATTTTTTCTTTCTACTTTGATTTTTTTGGGGGTGTGAGGGAAATTTCTTCTATTCCACCTCTGATATTTGATATTTTCGGAGGAGTGGAAAAAAAGGGGGAACGAATATCTTCGTAAAAACGCGCGGCGTACATCGTTATTTTTCCCCATTATTATTCTTTCACTCGCGACAACAAATCGATCGATTTTTCACAAAAGAGAAATCCGTTCGCATCGATTTGAAGAAATGCGTTTTTTCTTTTTCGTCCTGTCGTAACGTCGGTTGTGTATATTATAATATATATATATATTAATAGTAATAATAATAATAACAGTGCGCGCGGTATCCTTTCGTGCATCGGTTACCGTTCAAGCCCTAATAATCACACGATCGCACGTGCCCTCCGGTTTCGTCCGCGAGTCGTGTGTGTGTGTGTGTGTGTGTGTGTGTGTGTGTTTTATGAGCGCGCGCTCACTGCGCACTCGGTCATTTGCGCTGCTGGCCACGGGCCGCGTGTGCGTTATAATAACAACAGCGTTAAGCCGTGATGTGACGCAATCGCGTAGGCTAGTGCAATACCCGCACGGAATCGTTGCGGAGCAGTGAAGTATTACTATATTATTATTATAATATGCGCACTTTCTACGAGATGACCGTCGGCTGTATTATAGAGTGGAAAAAAAAAAAAGTGTAAAAAATTGCTCGTCTCGTATATATATATTTTTTTTTTTGAAAACTTTACGAGGCGCTCGCGCCGCACGCTTTCTTTTCGAAAGTGCGCGCAAACGGATCACGTTTCGTATTACCAACGTTTTCGATTTTCCGTTCGAAACGGATTTTAATATTATTCTATATATATATACGTATATGTATATTATATAAATATTACAGAGATTATATTATCACGCTTTATCGTAGAAAATATTACAGAATATAATACGGTGGCGTAATTAGGGTTAATATTCATACGGGGAATCAATATTTTGTCATAAGAACAAAAAAAATTGTTTTTTTTTCTCTAAATCGTACATCTTCGCAATTAATCGCCACGAACCGTAACTGGTCGTCAAATATTGTTCGTGTTATTTTGGATTAGAAAAAACAAAAAAAAAAAATCGCGTTCGTTATTAATTAAAATAATTAAATCCGGATTTCGCGTATTACACGCGTAAAAATAGGCCCTGCACGTCTTGTATTCGTTTAAAATTGATCGTGGCGCGAAACTCGTTGAAAGAAGTGTCGGATAACGACTCGCGGGTGTACCGCGCCGTTACAGCGTAACGTATTAACTGCAAAAATCTAGAGAGACGCCTTCGAATTTGGTCGAAGCGGACACAATAAAAAAAAAATAATGTTTGAATTTTTCCGAAACACTGGGTGGTCATTTTTTTTTTTTTTTAATAATCGTGCCCTGTACAGACGTAACGACGCATATTTTAATTAAATTATATTTTAATTATTATTTTATTTTATTCGAATTAAAAGAACGAATCGAGGACGAGCGAAAAAAAATACGAGTAAAAAATCAAAAAAAATCATATAAATTGTTTTTTTTCCGTATAAACGATAGGTTTAAAAAAAAAAACATACCGGTTTCGACTGAAAGTCCTCGTCCGTAGATATTCGTCGAAAAAGAAAAACGCGCGACAAATAACAACGAATAGAGAAAATTATTAAAAATTAAAACGGAAAAAAATTTTCAACAAAAAAAATCGAAAAAATTGTAGTGTACACGGCGGATTAATTTCTACTACGAATTTATTACACTTTTTACGATATTCACAATACATTACGTCCACACAATCGAATTTATAACGATTTATACGTATTTAATAAACGTATTTTTCTTTTTTTTCTGTTAATTGCCTTATTTGTTGTACGCAGTTGTACACTATCGTCGAATAACGACTCGGGCGCGTTCAGCGTGTAATTTATATAAGACGAATTAAATAAAAGTCGGACGCATCAATCTGATGTTACGCGTGTATATAATATTATACAGCGAGAGGATGGACCGGCGGAACGAGCGCGTTAAAATTACGGTTTTATGATTACTATACGGCGGTTTTTTTCTTCTAAACGACACGAAATCTAATTTACGAAAAATGATTGTCCACCAAAAAAAAAAAACAAGTTATATTTAAGTATTTATGGTTAAAAAAAATAAAAAATAAAAAAGGAAATAAAACGCTCAATTACTATTCTCGAAATAATATCGACTACAAAACGGAGGACAGAATCGATTTCGTTATCGACACGCGTACGTATAATATGTAACGTTAAACGCTTTGAAAGTCGTTAAAAATTCACTGACCATTTGAAATAATTATCGCAAAGAATGACGCCGCACCAACAATATGGAACCTATATTCTATTATACACACCTATATTGGGATTCTCCGATCACGATCAATGATCATTCGATTGATCTGATCAAATAGCGTGATTTCGTGTGTACGATTTAAAAGTAAAAAAAACGAGTCTGCTATATAGTACTCGAGACATTGACGTCGCGTGAGTGCGGTAAAAATGGAACGGAATTGTGATTGGGATTTGTGGATATCGGTATCTATTTATTCAAAGTGATTTCGATAATAAATATTGTTATTAGTTGTCACGACAACAACTCACACATTTCCGTCCCGTTTCCCGAGATTTAACCTCATACCGCCGTAACAGATGTTTACACATCAAAACGCGAATCTCGACGATATTAATACTTTTTTTAAAAAAAAAGCAAAAAAATGAACGATCCGGTTTTCTAAAAACAAAAAAAAAAAATGTTTAAAACGTGCGAATTGTACAGAAAAAAAAAATTGTCTAAAACGTCGTTATACAATACTCGGCGATACGTCTAAGGGGCGGGTAAATTACCACCACAAAAAAAAAAAATTAATTTAATTACAGAAATAAATATATATATATATATATACGTTTAATAACGTAACGGAGGAAACGCGTAGGAATGACAAAATTGATCGAACAAAAAGAACTTTTTAAACATGCGCGCTTTGTGTATAGTGAACCGAGTAGCGAATGAAAATGTAAAAAAAAAAAAAATCGTTTATTTTCAATTATTTCGGACACGAAATGAATGAAACTTTTAAACGGTTTTCGTCTCGTATCCCACAACGCGTGCAGTGATTCAAGTTTTTAAATATATCAGAGATATAATATCTTCTCTGCAGTTGTCGTCGTCATGTTTTATCCGTTTTCTCGAAAAGTAGGCTATACTGCACCTACAACAACAGCGGAGGTCCAATTATTTTATTATTATTTTTCATTTATTATATTATTATATACGTGCAGCCCGAAGAATATTACGTGACGTATGAATGGTCCATTATATACCTACTTACGTATATAGAGGTGGTGGGCACGTTTTTTTTTTTTGCTCTCTGTTTTATTATTATTTATTTATTATAAAGTATATATATATATATATATATATAAACCCCAGGTGATAAGACCATATTATATATTATAAAACGGGGCAAAGCGAAACGTCTCGTCACATATACGGAAAAACGGTTTTTCTTTCGAGTACGATTTTTTTTCTTCTTCTCGTTTATATTGTAATACACACGAAATTGGGTCGTTCCGTTGACGTGATTTTTAATTTTTTTTCTCTCTCTCTCATCATCATCATCATCATCACCTGCTGTTGCTGCTGCAACACACGCGAAAACGCGGCGCATTATACGAGCACTGACCGGAAAATTCCGATATATTATATCTGACCGCCGTTAGCAGTTCGCCGTGTATATTATAATATGTAGTTGCTCTTATTACATCTGCAGTATACGTATCCCGTGATTCGAGAGTACTTATTTAGCACAAAACACAAATCTAATTGCGAACTGTGTAATTGATGGGCAGTAGTATTATTTAGTTTAACTGTTGTTTAGGTATCAACACGTATCTGTAGGTACGATTTTTATCAACTATATATTATTATACAGTTAAATAATATACATCGTAATTCGAATTATTATTAATGGCGTGTGTCGGTCCGGTTAAATATACCATTATCTGTTTACGGTAATACTTATACGGTTATAGCCGGTGCTTGAATTGGGGTAAAAATTAGAAGTGCCGGGACGCAAAAGTGTAAAAAACAAAATATGTGTGTCCCTGAAAATTTTAACGTCTTGAAAATCACTGGAGGCTTCGCTCCTCCCCCTTTCAGCTATCGCGCTATAACTTTAATTAAATAAACCTATTTAATTTGTAATATAAACATCAAATCTTTATATTGTTTCCGCGTTGACAACAATATTTTATTATTCTCGTTTAATTCAAGAAAATTGTAAAAAGAATCCTGACCGTTCCGTTCCGTTCTCAGCGTCCCATTATAACAAATTAGAAGGGGTACCCAAAAAAATTTAAAAAAAAAAGAAGAGGTACTCAGTTCCCTAACTCACCCCCCAATTAAAACACTGGTTTTAGTGGTCGATGAGTTTTTATTTTTTTAAATTGTTCATACGTTCTAACAACATATTGTGTAGGTATAATACCGCGGAGAAATTATTATAAAACACGTTAACGATTCGTCTGTCGATCGATTAAATTAAACGGTAAAATGCCAAGCGCTATAATACCGAGTGTTTTTCTCCTCGTGTAAATACTGTTAAATCTTCAAGTTTTGTTCTTTAACGCGGAATCGTAGACGGAAAAGTCAAGAGAATTATTCGAAACTGACTTGTAGGGAAACACAAAACGACCAAATGTTGAAAGTTTTATTCTAGAAACTCGGTAAAAATACGATTAACGGAACCGTTGGCGACGTATTATTAGCTCTGCAGGAAATTCTGATTGTGAGATCCTGTAAAAGATGGAGAATATAAAGTCGAGGGAGAAAAGTCATTCTGCCGCAGCTTTTCCCTATACAGATACTCGGAAATTCTTATAATAACGTTTAATATTAATGTACCCCACTAAAGACCTATTAATGTCCGAATGTGTCCACTGATATTACAAAAGAAAACCAAGTTTTTCCTACGTTTCTAAGGAAAGTAATGCATAATTCAAGAGGCTTAAAAAAAGATTCTTGTACAAGAGCCTCAGAATTTGTGTAGTCGTGTCACTGCATCAATTCACTTGACTTAAACTGTTTTTTTTTTCATGTGATATCTAATTTTTTGTTCTTGTGTTCTATCATTGGCCATTGTTATTGGAGAGGAAAACGTTTCCCAATCGTTAGGAGATTATGAAGGTTATTTTAATAATTACGTAATAGCCTATCGTTTTTAATTTACTATTATTATTTATTTTTTTTTTATTCGGTTGATTAACAAACCAATATTATACTTTTTACGTTTTACTTTTATTAAAAAAAAAAACCAACACTATTTAATATTATCTCCTTTCACTTAATACCTCTCCACTCCTTTCCCTCTATCTAAAGATCCGGAAATCCTAATGATGGATTTTTTTACCTTCGGAATTGTTTACTTTTTTATCTGCTCACTTTTTTATTTGGTGCCCATGTAGCTGTTTCTACCATAGACGTACCGAATACAACAAATATTCCAGGGGCTTCAATTCCCTTTTAATCGACTCTTACGACATACAGGAACAACCGGTGGCCTATTCAAAGGCCGGCCATCAGGGACAGTCCTAATGTATTGAAATCTATAAATAATTAAAATATAACAAATACGGTAAATATAGAGGAAAAATATTTTTTAAATGTATTTGTCCACACACACTAGATTAAAATTTAGCAAAAACTTTCAATCGATAAGTAGCTACTCGAACAAAGTGTCTTAGTAGCTCGCGTTTCTTTGGCCTGCAGTTGTTTGACTATTCTCCGAATGATGCCGTTCGCGATATTGTCATTCGTTATTTAGTTTTTAAGTCGAAATCTTTTTTTAAAAAAAAAAAAAATCGATGAAAATTCGAAGAAGAAAAATCACCGCGGGCCACGTGCAGTTGGGAACCACTGCAGGTGTGAACACAGACTTTTCTGTATTGTTTCTGAGAAATCGTTAGTTTAACGGAGTCCTTGATGAAAACTCTTATAATATACTGACTAATAATAATCCCCCTGGCTGGGGGATATGCGTTGTTATAACTATAGTACACGTTTAATAACAATAATATAATGCACATATTCTAGTAGTAATACGTAGTGCACGGTTGGTCGAGGAGCAGCCGGATGTTCCGCAAGGGCAAGCGTAACGTCACATCCGCTCTTATTTCTCTATTCCTTATTTATTAATTTTTTTACTTACAACCCTTCTCTACGAAGTAGCGCACCGTCTATATATAAATATATATATATACATTTAACGAAATTAAATCGTTTTTGGAATAATTGAAAAAAAATGTTATTAATATACGATGTACATCATTATATTTGTACGGATTTCACAAAATGTAATGTAAATATAATATCGTCTTTAAAAATCGAGAACGTTTTCTAATCCGAGATGTATGTAAACGCATAAATTACGCGTATAAATAATAATAATAAATGATAAATTTGTATATAATATGAAAATAAAGACGTATAAATGTATTATGCGAATATACAATCGAGCCGAAGAGTATTTATGAAAAATAAAGGTGACATTTAGGAATCTTCGTATTAAATTTGTTAATTTATTATCGGTTTCGACGAAAATCATCGTCGGAGATATTAAGCGAAAAAGAAAAATACAACAGCTGCATATATTATGATGACTTTTTCGTCGACACCGCGATAGGTAGCATACAAACTGCAGTAGTTTAGTACAACAATTCTCATAAATTTTACTTCATTTCTCATAACCAGGGCTGTGAATTATCTTAAATATGCATGCATTTATGCACTAAAAACAAGTAAAATATGCTTAAAAATATGCACTATAAAATTTCAAAATATGCAATTTGAAAAAAAATTATACCCACATATGCTGGATGAAAAAAAAAACAAATAAAAGCAAAAAATAGAATAGAAAAAAGCAATAACGTTGACCGAAAAAATGTAAATATTACGAAAAAAAGCGTTTATACAAAAAAAAATCATTAAAACATGCATTTATATGCCCTAACCCATGAAATATGCAATAATATGCAAAATAAGATTTGGTATTTGAACTATAAATAAGTCAAAATAAATTTTGACCGAACCAATTTTCTTATACGATGTAGCAAAAAAAAAAACATGCAAATGCATGAAATTCCCAGCCCTGCTCATAACGATCTCCTTGGCTCGAACGTATGTTCACGCGTTTTTATCTATACACAAATTTCGTTATTTGCGAGTATTGATTTATAGTTTTTATTCCTATTCCTTTCACATATCCTTTTATTTATATTAAATTTTTTTTTTTTTTTGTTTTTACTATTTTATTAATATAAAAACGAATACCCAGTGATCATTTCACTGTTTTCATTTTATTACACTACGCAATAACGTTCGTGTTTAACAGTATTTCGCGTAATATAGGTACGTTTCGATTACATATTAGCAAATAATACTATTGTATAACATTGTCGAACTTTTTCGAGCCGAGTACCGTTACGTTTTGGAAAAGAAATTTGTATTTGAAATATTATTCTCGCGCCCGATTTCCAAACGAAACATATAATAGTCTCCATGAGAAAAATTAATTAATTTAAACTGAACGTTGAATCGTGAAACGTATTAGAAACGTGTAGCGTTTCGATTTTTGTTTCCGATAGTGTATAAGATCGATTAACTCGATTTATATTTTAAGATTGGTTCTATAATAATTCGTCGTCGGTCTCGTACGATACAGTGGGATATCGGAATAAATTTGGTACAAACTCAATGTCCGACGGTTGAATTGTTTTTTTTTCTTCTATTTCTGTTCTATAATACGCGGTGTATGATTAAATTACATAATAATTTCGCTCGAGAATTCGTTTGAAATATTCTTAAACGTTCGATTTTTCAATATAACGCGATTGAATTCGACGCGTTCGCTTCAAAGGCCCAATTTTTTTTCTGTAATAAATTTTTCAATCTAAGCTGTTTTCCCGGTGACTCGAAATAATCGAGTTCTTTTAACCTATACAGCGATTACTATTAGTAAAACAATCATCGTGACCGTAAACCGTACATAAATCGGTAGATAAGGCAAAAATATTTCTACAGAAATTTTATCATATTATATAAACAATTATCACGTTGTTTTTTCAAATTTATCGTACTGAAATAAAATTAAGAAACGTTTTTTTTTTCTTTCGCGTCGTTCATTATCACAATTACGTATCCTTGTATATCGTGTAGGATGTACTCGGGAATCGATTCGATCGATCGTTTTGGCACGCAAACACATAAAACAATATTATTTTTTTTTTAACTTACAGCGAGTGGTTGTCGATATTAATAAATATTGTTTTCGGATAATTCGAATCCAAATGACATTAGGACAATAAAAACGTTGTCACGATCCAACGGACTGGCGCACATCATCAATCGACCGTGTCGCCGCTATGTGTCGATTTGTCAGATTTCCTCAACGTCTCAGACCGGTGAAAATATTATATGCAATTGTGTGGTCAGAACGGACGACGTTATCGAGCAGGCGGACGATGATAATGTTTGAAAATCCTCGGGATTTAATAAAAGAAAACGTACAACGTTTTAATATTAAAATACGTATATTATTTCGTAATTTTAGCGAGTGACAAGTGAAGTTTCAAATTATCGCGGTTGTTTGGTTTACGCGCATATATAATTTTGAACGTTTCAGCCTACACGGTTTGCAACACGCTCGTATAATAATCTCTCTTATGTATTCAATCCTGAGATTGGTTTGTAGCAATTATTATTCTCCACTCTTCCCTGTTATTTGCCTTCCTCTTTGTTTCTTCGTAAGAATTACACCCTTTTGATCCTTTATTATTTGTTGCGTGTACTCCATTCGTGGTCTTCCTCTAGCGTTTTCGCCTTCTACGCAGCCTTCTATAATTACTCCCAGCAATCCTTCATGTCTTAATACATGTCCAATCCATTCATTCCTCCTTCTCTTTATACTACTCCATATATAATAATAATATGTATAATAATATATGACCGAAAAACATTATAGACCGCGATTTTCCTGTTCAACCGATATTCATTATAAACGCGTAATGTACACACAATATTGTAGTGATTTATTCGTCTGTAGAACAATGTCGGACGAAGATTTTAATAATGTGCTGTACCTATAAGTGTATGAAAATATATCATAAAAAAATACCTTTTAAAATATACCAGTGGAATATTTTTTTTCTAAAACCATTTCCGATATTCAATAATTCGTGATTTGCTACAAAAAGTTTGTTTAATGGTACCGCAGTATATTATACTCGGAGAACTCGGTAAACGCGTGTCGCGGTAGAAAACGATAGTGATTTCGTGTGTAGAATGATTATTTAGATTAGTATCTGTAAAAAAAAAAAGTTCAAAAACCTGTTTAAATACGTAACTACAGATGCTGTATGTGCGCGTATATAAACATTATATTATTATATTGAACGAATCAATAAAATCCCACTTTTTATTCGATTATATATACATATATCTATTAATACGTTTCGCGATATTTTCAATTATTATTTTTAAATAATTAGAAACGAAATAGAAATTATTCGTCGAATCGTTTGTAAATATACCTATATTAATTTGTTTTTCGTTAGAATACGCACTGTATATATATAGGTAATAATTATTATTGCGGTTAATGAATGTCGTTTCTGTTGGTCGATTAAGCTTTAAATATGAATTTTTGTTTTATGTAATTCCGGGGAGAAAATGATGAATGAGAAAAGCGAAGATAATCATCGATTTCTACCACCGGTATTGCATTTGAAATTCACTTACGAGTAATATTACTGTACCTATATACGAATTTTGACGTATACGGAACGTTTACAACGACTGTATGTGATGTTCTATGCTCAAATAGCGCGCATTTCCGAAATTCTGCGCCTATATGTATTATATGCATTTACACAAAATCGAAAACAAATACATTTCCAGGCACGTGCTAAGACGGAAATTACAATCAACTTTTTCTTCGGCCAATTTTCCACGTCGTAAATGGCAAGATGCGCGTATAGCAGCCTCGATTTTCAGAATTATTGAGATTTATATTTATTATATACGTGTACAGTTAGTACATTTTTCGATTCGACAATAATCATAACCTTATGTCCTCATTTATATACCAAACGTGTCGGTCTATATTATTGTTTACGAATTCGTACACACAAATTATATACGGTATACGAGTACGTACTTATTTGCAAGTACTTTGGAGACCCGTTCGCATAATGTATTAAAATTAAAAAAAAAAAAAACCATATTGTTTATAAAATAATTTGAATTTATTAATACGTTGTAAGTGTTTCAATGGTATTCGCGAGTAAATGAATAAAAACAATAAATTCGTGTTTATAACTGTTTTATTTATTTTAGATTCTGAGCGGAGCGATGAATCTATTGTTTTTACAATGATGTTTATTTTATTTTATTTTTTCTATCCTGTGTACAGATTTTTGACCAGAAGGAGTGCTCCGATCTCTTCGGTGTCACAGTTTGTTTCCGTCAGCGATTCGCATCTATAGTTGGTACTTTCGAGAGGTCATTTTTCGATTTTCTCAAAAGCGCCTAAAAATATAACTCAAAAACGCTAAAAATGCAATTTCGTCTCAATCGATTGTTGTTTATTTCTTCGTAATTTTGAAACTAATAGTCATAGAAACGTGAAATTTTCACCAAATATGTGAATTTAGACTATATTTACGAGAAAAGTAAGCTCCGTTTAGAATCGTTTTATCGAATGCAATGATTTATCATTGCTTTCAAATTTAAAATGAAAACAAAACTCTTAAAATCTTTATCCGAGTAATTCACTTAACCCGCGATATCCACAACACCCCGCGGCTCGTTATCTCGTCGGGGGTCTGAACTCGAAACCCCCGTTCTCTGGCTACGGCCTTGCTACGTTCCATCCAAAGAACCATACGTCTAATGTCGTTCGAATACATATTATTTAAAGTCCATTATTTTTTTGTGTCCTTTTGTGTTCATTGGGATACACGTCATCAGACAAAAATTTTCACAGTATTTAATACGTTTTATTTTATTTTTATCAATTTAAAATTGTTAAGTTTTTATAACATATTCGTAAAATATTTACTACAAAACACCTATTGTATATTTTACTCCTTCTAAATTTCCTTCTTCGTCGTGTATATCGCCGTGCATTTTTAATTGATAATAGACGTGTAGTTCTCTGAAGATATAGCCCGATTTCATTATAAATATTTTTTTTATAATGCTTTTATAATTTTTGAATATATATTATCAACTCAACCCTTTATCGATAAAAATCGCATTTCTTTTTCTTTTTGCGGCGGAGGTCTATGTAGCAAATATATTATAGCTCCTCTAATATTTGAATCACTATACAGCAACGGTTTTAACTACAAAACCTATAAATGCCCGTGTTGGACATAAATTAGTCGTAGAAAATACGCGTCGGACATACTGAGGTTTGCAATACGAACATTTCATGTCGGAACTGCGTTTGAACTGATGGCATTAGACCTACTAATAATAATTATTCTCAAAACCGATGATTTCAATAAATTATACTATGCATATAAAAAGTCCGTTTTAATAATAATCGGTAATATGCAGTGGCGCACACTGAACTGCTCATTGATGAGGCTAACGATATTTTACACACCTGGCCGCCACCCAATAGACAACTAGTAGACAACACCCAATGCCAACCTTGCATGCACTATTTTATTAATTATGATTAAAAATATATTATTTACATTTTTAGCTCCGTAACACCAACATTACCCCACGCACTTTTTTGAATAAGGGGGTCGATCGACCCCATTGATCCTTAACGTGTGCGCCACTGGTAATATGTACTATGGACAAATCCCTTCAAATTACACCTACCTTAAATAGATAACCAGCTAATGTTATAAACGAAAATATGTACATTTATTTTTCGTTTATATATCAATTTCATCAATTTTTTATTTTTTTTTTTTACTCTTGAATTTTATACGTATTCCAACAATAGATACGCGCGTATATATTTGAAGTGGGGGGGAGGGAGGGGGAAACTAATTTTGGTACATTATATAAAAATTGGATTTTTTTTTTCCAGTTTTTTGATACTTATAGTTATTATACCAATACTGTGATAATATTTGATTACTCATCAAAACTAGTCACAATAAAATAGGCAGCTGTTACATTACATTCACGCGTACATACAATTATAGAAACACATATAGATTTCTGACCAACTAACCGTATAATTCTCAATTCGTACGTGTTGGTATGGCGTACTTTTCATCTATTAAACCTCCCCCCTCCGTCCCCCGCTAATCTCATAATTTTTATTATATTTATATATATATATATACTTTATTGTTATTATTATTTTGACCGTGAAATCGCGTTTTATTTCACCAAATATTGGTTGCTCGTGTTATAGCGGTATATTTATATAGGCGAAGAGGCATTAAAAAAAAAAAAATATATATATATAGGTAGTAAATTTAATAAAATAGGCTACAGTTTCTATAGTAGTGTAGAGTTGTGTTTTTAATAAAAAAAAAAAAAAATAAAAGCGACTCGCTCACGTTTTCCCGAAGATTAATATAAAATATAATAAATATAAAATTTCTTATTAGTATATATAAACAAATAATAACGGATTATAATGATATATCGTGTAATATATTTTATAATATTGCGTTTATAAATTAATTATTATTTTATAACGTCGTATAAAAAAATATACGCTTTTGTTTTAGTGATATTTTAATGGCGATAAAAAAAAAAATTGCGCGTAGGTATATAGGAGTACAAAATACGTATTTAGATTTCATCTGGTGCGTGCACAAAATTTCGTATAGTTTACCGTTGCGTTGTCTCTGATTTTTAAGGAAAGTCGATCTGATTTAAAAGTTTAAGAACATTTTTATTAAATCGTCGAAATCCGTTTCACTCACTTACTGCAGGAGTTTAGAATTTACGGCCACTTTCGGTTTGGCGCTCATCGCGTTTTCCACGCGTTTTTATTCATGTACAAACCGAATGAATCGCACGAGACCGGCGAATGAGTAAACAGGAGTTTCGAGAATTCGCAAAAAAATTTAAAAATCGATAATCACTAATTTATATAGCCACGGAAAATATTTTTACGCACGTTATTCGGAATATTTTGAAAATTCGATTTAACGCAGTCGAAACGATATTTTCATAAGGCGAGTGTGTTTTCTTTCGTTTTTTTTTTACCATCCGAACCATCGGAATTCCATCGGCGTTCAACGTTTCTCCTGCACGTTTATCGACCGTATAAATTTATTCGAAAACCCACTTGAACTCGTTGATGGAAAACAAAAATACACACACGTTCGACTCATCATACAATGTATACGGATGCGAATGAATTGCGCATTAAACAATTATTATGTACTGAAGACGATCACGAAATTTTCTTTTGAATTTAAAAAAAAAAAAACGTGAAACGTTCACGCATAAACGACGGTCATGTGAAAATTATTATTATTATTTTTTTTTTTTATACGCGCATAAATTATAATACGTGTATTTACGCGATAAATCGGCGTACGGTAGTCGTCACGACTATATTATATTATTATAATATTTAACAACAGTGGCTCGCCGCCGAGTGCACGTTCTTTGATTCGTTTTAAAGGGAATCCTTGTAATTTATTGCGCGTGTCTCGTCGTCGGATCAACGAATTAAAAACATATAATATAATAACACAACTGCAGTGCGTCGAAGAAATGGTCGTTCACACGATAAACGTTTTGGCGAATCGAACGTATAACCGACCTGCAGATTTAGCCGAGTGTACACCTATACCATCTGTAGGTGACCCGCAGGCCTCTATTTTCGACAGTTTCGATTCATTACCGATATTATTTATTACGATTTATAGATCAATGACGTAACATTTTTGTATCGATTAAAATAATTAAAAAAAAAAAAAAAACGCATTGCAAGTGATAAGAAATTGTTGTTATATCCGATTCCGTACGTTTTGGAAACGTTATTTTACCCTAATGACATAGGCGAACGCAAGTAGGGGTTTTCGGGGTTTAAACCCCTTCCAAAACGTCTGAGAAAATTTGGAATAGTTAAACTGCGACATATAATATGTAATATATATAGTAACTAATAATAATTTTACATTTTTTCAAAAACACCCCCCGAAATTTTTTCCTGCGTTCGCTCCTGTGGCTGACGATGATCAGTTATGCGTATAGAGATGGTTTCATATATTTCACGACGTTTTATTACCACCGGACACGAACATTAAGGATTAATCACGGCTGGAAAGCGGTTTGTAGGTAGATACTAACAGTGGCGCAACCAGGAAATATTTTCGGGGTTATAATTTATACAGTTATCAGTTATCACTGATAACTTAATAATTAATTAAATTATTTTAACTTTTTTCAGTAGCCATAATTATCACACATATGCAACAAACTATTTTATTATTTAGTCCATGATTTCCACATTTTACGTAATGAAAAAAAAAAGATTTCGGGGTTGTAACACCCAAAACCCCCCCTGGTTGCGCCGCTGGGTACTAATCGTTAATTAGAAAAAAAGGCGTTGGAGAAATGCGCTAAAACGAACTATCGCAAACAAACTGTTACTATTTTTTATTACAATCATTTTATCGATAATAATGGTCTTCCTTTACGCATAAAAAAAACCCGCTTGTTCTCAGTACTAAAAAAATTGCTGATTTTATTGGGTTATGTCTACTGGGAAAATCGAAAAATCGCATTAATATATATATTATAATACCGATATCATAATGAATTTTCGAACGGCAAGCCAATCGAAAAAATTCTGAACAATAATGTTATGAATTTATCGTACAAACGACGAACCGATTTTTGAAACGCGGTAGAATGAAAAAAAATGAAAAAATTCGCGAGTTAAAACGGGGGACGGCGACATTTTGTCTCCGGCCTCAAAATCCGTAAATCAGCCTCTGTACCCAACGGTGCAGCCGGTTAACTGCTGGTCGAAAAGTTTTGTGTTTCTCACCTCGACCGGTTAACCGAATACGATTTGTTCGTTCATAACTGTGATTAATATTTAACTACAGTTTAAATTGACTAACCTAACGCGTTTAGTCGACAAATATATACGCAGGCGACTCGAATAATTTTGTCTGCATGCCGCAACGCGGATTGATTTAAATTTTTACTGTTGCGGGCCTTTTGTTGGCTGTTAAACGATATAAATTTGGTTTTATAAAAGAAAAAAAAATTAAATAGCGGAAAAGTTTATAATAATAAAAAAAAAAAATCTTGAGATTTCGAGTCTTAAATATTAAACGAAAAATAAAAATTAACTTTTTTTGCCGATGTTAACTTCAAACACGATGGATTAAATTTATTTTCCGGTTAATTTTTAACACTTGACTGAAAGCATTTAGGCTAAATCAAGTCGATTTTTTCCTGTTAATTAACGCTCCCATTTTTTTTTTTTTTTTACAGTGTAATAAATATACGCGCGTGTCCGAATAAGTCTGTCTGAAAATATTGTACAATTCTCGGGAGAAATAGCATTTTTTTTTTTTTAAACATTTACAACATTAAAATAACGTACACTTTATATTATAAAATATTTTTTACTCCAAAACGTTACAATATTTGAAATATACGTGTGTCGGGTGTACTATAACACTGCATGGCTTACTCACCGAAAAACGTCGTATTTTATACGGCGTGAAGAGAATCTTATTGCGTGCATCGGTATAGCGATTTGTTCGGTTAAATCCGAAACGGATTTCCTGTTACCTCAATGTAACATAACAAACGGCGTATATCGCCGTGATACACTTGAGCTCCTCAACGACTTGCACCTGTGCTCTACACAAGTGTACAGCGTATATACCATCTGCAGTAGTTTTGTACACGGCATGTGGTTCCGTTACGGTCGGCGGGAGCAAAAATTTTCCGTCTCATTGTTTTACTCGGATTATAAAAAAAGTATAAAAAATCCAAACTAAATTCATCGAGATTCTATTCGTAACTTATCCGTTTGCTTCGTTCTTTGTGTGTTACAATACGCGTTGCGCGTATATATTGATTACGTCTATACTCAGATTTATTATGACTGCAGTGTCCCCGATATTCGACTGTACACCTATATAAGGGGGCGCACTGCGTACACGTTTCTCGTTTCTTCACCAAAAAAAAAAAAAAAACCATACTTGTCAATTCCGAATGTTTTCGGAAAAATAGTCTTCCGAAAGAGAAATGCGTTTGAATTGGTGTTTATTAAACAATACAGAACGCGTTGGACATATTATATACTGGATAGAGACGTTCTATCGGGAAAAAAATATATAGGTATATCCATAGGCGCAACTAGCACTAAATTTTAGGGGGGGGGGGCTAAAAATTAATAAGCAAAAAAAAGTATTCATTTTCAGAAATTTTGCTGATTGATGCCACAAAATTAACCCCAAATAAGCAAAAAAAAAAAAAAGGTCATCAACTTTCAATTACCCAGTAACTAAGAATATTAGAAAAATATATATAGAAAATACTGTAGTTTAATTTATTAAATTGTATCGTAATATCGTAATCATCATTACTGCTCTGAGTTTTTGATGAAATAAAATATTTGCATTATTTCGACGAGGATGAGCAAAAATAGAAATGAAAAATATTTCATATACCATAATGTAGTGCATTAATGTCATTAGTTTTGTTGGGGGGGGGCTATACAACATTTAAGGCGGCTTAGCCCCCCAGTCCCCCACCTATTTGCGCTTATGGGTGTATCAATATAGCGAATAAAAATCCAGAATTATAAATAATATTTTGTAGCTTTTATTTGTGTTATTCGTATAAAAAACGTACGAAGCATATTGAGATTCACAGATTTCAAAATGTTCGAGGGGCGTAATTCTTGTACGAAATAATTGTGTATGAAAAATATCGATTAAAAACGCGCGAAGGAATACGTAGTAACTCTCGTATCGTCTTCACTCCGACCACTGCAGGTCATGATCTATTTTATTCGTTAACTCCTTATGATATTATATAATATCCGATAATAGGTTTTTGTAAATTAAAATAATTTCATACGGCGTCACCGTAATTTTCGGTTATTTAATATTTACCTATGTAAACGTTTCGTTTTTTTTTTCTTTAGCTGTCGCGGACAATCGTTGCTATTTAGAAAATGGCGGTTCGGCCGAGAGTTTCTTCGTGTCCGAAGACGTACCAGTCGGATCAATTATCGGTATAACCGTATTCATTTTTTTCTTTCCGTATAATTGTTTTAAAAACCGTTAATAACGTTTTGTTTTAGGCGTTTTAATGATAAACGGTGATGTGTCTGAAAACGGAAATATCAATTTATCGTTAAAAGAAACAGACAGTCCGATCGCCATTTTACCCGGTACAAAGGAGCTCAGTCTGACAAAACTACTAGATAAAGAAGTATAATATTATCGTCTTTTCGCGACGTCTATACCGATTATGTACACTAACGTCCTACTATTGTCATTTCAGGGTATTTCTGGACCGTCTTCCGTTTACGTGAACGTAATTTGCGAGCGAAAACACACATCCGATCCCGTAAGTAAACGTCATTCGATTAAAAATGTTTTTCGATTCGCAACATTTTTATTTTTATCAATGATTTCTCTCCATTCTTCCCTGTCACTTACAGCTCTTCAGAAGCTGCCCTCGCCTCGTTTGATCGTCTATATTCTTCCCTTCCGTCATTATTATTCGCATATATGACTACATACTATTCTATATTAAAGGTACAGTTCCATTAATTTACCCCTTCTCTCCCCCAAGTGTTCGAGACAATTCGATTTCTGTTGGGGCGTCTGTCGTCCGAATTGAAAACCTCTTCGTTTCTTATTCTTTCCGCCGTCGATGCGGGGGGAGGAGATTACCAGCGCTCATCTCCAGCACCGTATTTTAAAAGCTTAATTTTTGTGACTATATATGAACAAAATATTATTACATTAACATACGGCATGTTAACGTGTTTTAGAATTTTGCGATTCCAGTGAGCATTAGAGTTACTGATGCCAACGACAACGCTCCTGTATTCGTAAATGCACCTTATGTACTCAACATATCCGAGGTAAACGTTTTTATTCGTAACAGCTACGTAACCCATTGACAATCGATTTTAACGCGCGTTTTTCTTACGCAGGTGACCGTTGTTGGGACCAGAGTACTTCAAGGTATCAAAGCCATTGATGCTGATCAACTCGGTCCATTTTCCACTGTACACTATACCGTACTTCCTGGACCGCATTCCGTAAGTCGAACATAAGAATAATTATTAAAGTCGGTACATTATTTATTCGTTTAATTTGTACAACGCGCGTTGAAACACATCGTCAATAAAAAAAATTAGTTATTAGTATAATGTTTAATTTCGTATAATGTCATAATATACACATGACGTGTATGTGTATGAATATTGAATTCTTCGATTTCGAGTACTCGTTTACGAGTAGCCGACATTGAAACTTGTTAAATAATATTATATGGAGATTTTTTCATAAACGAGTAACAATATATACGAATTAATATGTATATGTAAACATATTATATTGTTCGGGACCGCGGTCTAAAGTGAATCATAAAAAATGTTCATTTGAACCGCACAGTCTCGAGGAGAACAATTAATATTTTTAACGCTTTAACACACCCGATCGTGTATGATCCATTCGAATCGACATTCACGAGTAACAATACTCGGGGCTCTCGATATTTTTTAAAATTTTTACAAACGTATTAAAAATTTATGTAAACCGATTGTATTTTATGCAGCCGATTTTCATACGTGGAAATAAAACAATTCCAGAGGTACGTTTGTAAACTAACTATAAGCACCTGGCCAAATAATAGATTACTGTAATTTGCGTTTAAGTTTTTTTCGTCTTCTTTTTTTTTTTTTTTTTTACATGATATACACGTACGATAATTTAAAATACAATGTCTCACGTAAAGTTTTTATTTCAGGATTATTTCGTTTTCGTTAATGGTATAGAGGGAACTCTAGTGTTAAGAAAAGCGTTGGACTATGAAACTCTCTCGAATTTCACTATTGGAATCAGAGCACAGGTAATATTATGAAAAAAAAAAACTATATAACCATATACGTATAAACGCTAAAACTCATAATACCAAAAATTATGCATAAAACCGCACACAATTTTCGTGACCGAATTCAGTATATTTATTACACATAATTGTAGGATCAAGGCAATCCACCGCAATATACGGATACCATTATCTACGTTAATATCATTGATGCGGACGATCAAAATCCGAAGTTCTACGACGAAAGATATACTGCCACATTACCCGACCATGCTATTAAAGTAAATACGCTAATTTGCGTTAACGTTTTAAAACATTTTAATAGAAATTCATAATACGCATGACTAAAATCTAATAAACTATAACACCGCGTTTTCGTTCTCGTATAAACAGGGTACAAAACTCAGGATATTTCCTAGAGAAATTTCCGCGTATGATCAAGACCTTGGAATCAACGCGAATATTTTTTACACTCTTAACTCTGGTCGGTACATTGAAATTCGATATTATAGTTATTTATATATTTAATATTAAAGTCTATTAATGTACGCGTTGACGATTTTTAGATTCTCAAGACTCTCGGTACTTTGAACTGGATCGAGTTTCGGGTAGTGTTACCGTCAAACGTGCCATTCCAGAAGACGATCTGTTACAGCCAGCCACAATGGTCATCCGAGTGAGTGAAAAACGTATATAATTATAAATTCGAACGTGGGAACAATATTGAATTATATACATACATATTACAGGCCACACAATTCGATAACTCCGATCGTTACGCTTTGGCTACATTGACCATTAGTCGGCCGGGTACTTCGTTGCGTGAACTCCAGTTCTTGCAAGATCACTATCAGGCAGGAGTACTGGAAAACGTACCATTAGATAGTGTCCTGCTAACGGTGATCACGAATAAGCCAAAGGACAAACGGCTGAAGTATTGGTTAAGCAATTATACGGATATATTTTCGATTTCAATCAACGGTGACATTATTCTGAAGAAACCGCTGGATTACGAAACAGTAGACAACTATGTGTTTTACGCTTTTGCCACTGACAGTTTTATGGTAAATGAAATATGAAATGACTTGCAAACTAGGCCGATGTACTGCCCGATGGCTTGTGTGCGTTTTGAATAATTTTACGTATAGATACTTATGGTAATAGTCCGAATTTCAGAGTTCTGTTAACTACTGCAGTTTATGTGATAATAGCCAATAATCATTTCCACGAGTATAGCCAAGTTATTTCCTACGTTAAACTAGTCTAAATTGATTAAAAAAAATGAAGTTATAGTCAAGCTGAAAATTATTTTTGAAGACTAAAATATAATGATTTCGTCGATTTACAAATTTAGTTTAAAAAAAAAAAAAAAACAGTAATCTGTTAAAAATTTGCACAAAAATGCGCTATTGGTAAAGTATGTTACGACCGTTCCTCGTAAACTACTGCATAATTGGGTTGTTCAATAACCTAAATATAATCTACGTATTTTTTACTACAATACAATTTACAAAGAAAACATACGAAATAGTTCGATGAATTACATATATCAAACAAAATTTAACTTTTCTGAATAACTTCGTAATTTTGAATAATAACTCGTAAAGTTCACGTTACATATCGAAGTAAAAAGTAACTCGTTAAGTTAGTCATCCATCTAAAATATTTACTCGTTAAGTTAAAAGTTACGAAAAATATCACTAACTTTTAATATTTTAACTCATTTATGCCATTGAATATAACAGTTTGCTTACGTTCTAGTGTTTTCTGTTGGTATTTTCAAATATTTTTCAATCGTTATACAATCTGAATAATACGATTTATTTTTTAGATGATAAAATTAAAAAATTTATCTTCTTCACCTTTAAACATTTACTATATTCATCATTCAATTTGGATAACTTATATTACAAGTAAATAAATAATAGTCAGTGGTTTACATTATTTTAATGTATCTGTATATGCGTAAGATTATGATTTATGTTTATCGTTAACGTACATCAAAATTTAACGACACTCGTCTAAAATTATTTGGTTTAATACCATCAGCTACGTACATATAAATATTTTTACTCAAACGTCAAATTATCAATTTAGACTTAGAACATAAAACGTTAAAATATGATACTTTGATTTTCAGAACACTTCTGCATTCGTCAACATTACCGTGTTAAACGTTAACGATTGGGATCCGAGATTTCGGTATCCACAATATGAGTTTTATGTGCCGGACGTATCGCTATCTCAATTGTTTCCAGGCACCGTGATTGGTAAGGTGGAAGCTGCCGACGGAGATCGTGGTGATCGTGTGAGTTTAGCACTGCGAGGCCCGGAATCTAGGTAAATAACAACGTATATTAATAATTTATTTATTGAAACATTCAACCGACGTTGTCTGTTGTAAAAACATAAAAAAATAACGAACAAACTGCATTAAAATAAGTTTATTTCAAATTTTAGAATGTTTATTATTGAAGATTCGGGAGACATTGTACTCGGTGAATTATCGGACCTTAATACATCCACTGCGCATTTGGTGGCCGTGGCTACGGACACTGGGATACCTCCGAGACAAGTGTGTACACTCGGTTTTCGTTCTTCTTAAATCGCGTTTCATCACATTAGACTATTGCTTTTTTTTATGTTTCTAGGCTTCGGTGCCAGTTATTATACATTTGCCCGATACCATCGTCAAGTCTGCCGGACGGACATCTGCCAACAGTCATACAATATTTGTAATATTTGGAATAATTTTGGGCGTACTCAGTCTAGTTATAATCGCATTGGTCGTTCACATTCAGAAAAAGTATTTAATTTAAATCGTAAATGCATAAGGCTGGGCGAGTCGATTATTTTTAAATCGTTGAATTAAGTGTTAATACGAAAGGAAAAAAAGTATAAGTTAAAATAGTTACTATTATATTTTTCTTTTTAACTTCGAAAGCTAAAAATATCGACTATGAAAAATTAACTTAACTTCGTTAAAACATTGGTCGCCATTATATAATATAGGTATAGTTGGTAATTTGACTTGATTTAGATAATTTTGTACAAATAATTAACTTGAAATAAACACGTTAAGTCAAGAAAAGAAAAAAGGAATTTATTAAGTTAAAAAATAATTTTTGAAAAAAAAAACGCGTTATAAGTAACTTAATTTCACCCTTTAACTCGTTAACGCCCAGCCTATACTCGTATTATACATTTGTCTAAAATTTACACTATAAATTATCGTCGATTAATTATTCTTGTAGCAAACAGCCGAAAATTGGTGCTGCGACGAATTTCGATGTGCGTACCAAGTTTGAGGGATTTAAACGAACCAATCCAATATATGACGAAAAGCGTTTAGTTGGAGTGGGCACTAAAATGCAAAATCCTTTATTCAACCCAAAAGAAGACTCGGCCAATTCTTTGTACACAGCCACGGTCAAAAGTGAGTGATTTTATATATAAACCCATATAACGTGGTCAATAGTGTAATCAGTTAAAAATTCATTATTTTTTTCAAAAATACTTTTAAACTTAACTGTAGTTTAAATTTATATTGTATTATATTAATGTAACTTTTTAGAGTTAAGTATCACATTAATCCAGTTTAATTAACAAACCGGAGACGTATACTACAATTTTACCGAAATTCAAAAAGCATTGAATTTAAGCTAAGCTGATATTTTTCACGTTACAACTTTAAACTTATAATTCGTTTATTTTTTGTTAACTAGCAACGTTTAACTGTGGGCGCCATATTAATAATTTAATTTGACTTTTTTTTCCGTTCACTTGCCCGTTTTTGTATCGCCCGAGCAATACGTACTTTAATTTTATAAAATACAAAATTCAACTGAAATGTCCCGTACTCACTGATTTCGCGATTTTCGTCAATACAGACACTAGAATATTTCCTGGGACGACTGCTGGAAGTAATCGAACCAAAATGGGTGCAGTACAGCAAACACTCCCTCGGGTCAAACACAAGTTCCCTGCACCAGCTCCACCACAAGTTCCCAAGGGCGGTGGCGGTTGCGGCGGCCGATCCCCTGCCGGTTCCTCAACCACCACAACGACGGCCACGCCAAGTCCTGTAAACAGATTCTCCAGAGTGCCTCATTGGCCCGCCGAAGCTATTCCTAAACGCGTCAAGAAGCTCAGCTGGGATGATCGTAACTCGTGTGCCCACATGACGGTAAGTGCTGTAAATACAACGCACAAGTTACCCGCGCGTATCGTTGTGAATATTATATGTAGGTAAAAAAATTGATTGATCGAAAATGATCGCGTAAAACAAATTGAATTTACCTTCATAAATACCTATATTGAATCAAACGAAGACACAGCAATAAATGTCGGAATAATAATTTCCTCGGTTATAACAAGTGTTTTCGAATTAAATTAGAAAAATGCATGTCCAGTGTTTCGCTGTGTGATAAAAGGATTACAATTGAGTTGAAATTAGACGGTAATGGGACCTGCATTGCACTGTATAATGGACCAGAATGTTCGGCAGTAGACCAGAAAATGAAACAAAGGATGAGTGTATGATAGAGACGAACGAGAACGTTAAAATGATTAAACGAAATGGCTATAAAGAAGATGAGTAAAAAATGTGTATACATGAGGTAGCGGCAGCATAAATAGTGCAGGCAATTCAGTACCCGATGAAATTCGAGAGAACGGATCGAGGTGGTTTGGGACATGTTTCAATGAGAGGCTGCTGCAAAGGCAGCGAGAATGACAAAAGAAATAAAGTTGCGGATGAGAGAGGAAGGTCGAAAAAGAATTGGCGTGATGTGGAACAGAGGGATATATTTGGGTGGCTGGTGTGCGTGAAAGTGATGATGAGGACCGAGTTTAAGTGAAAGGTAAGGACGAGGGTTGCCGACTCCATAATTTATAGTTGGGAGAAAAGGCGAAGAAGTAGACATTATATACATTGCGGTGAATTCGAAATAAAAATTAATTAAAAATTATTTTCGTTCAGAAATTATAATATAATAATTATACTATCTACCGCCGAATAGTACTTACGATAATGTTGTAAATTAACATTTTTCGAATTCAAGTAAAAAAGCCAAATCATATAAAAAAAAATACTGTTTTTTCATTATTATAATATACAAATTTCGTGAATTTGATAGGAAAATGCACGTTATAGTTTAGACTTTAGGTGTGAAACACGTATTATTATACTTAAACTACGTTAAATTAAATATGTTTATTCGTTTTGAATACACAACGAGAGCAACTGAGGTATATAGGACGAGGTCAAATCGTCGATAAAATGAACGCGTTTTTAAGAAAATTCTATTATCACGAAAATAACTGTTTTTTTTTTCCTGTAGATCGTATGAAATTATAAGAACTCGTATTTTGTAAATACATAAACGATTAATAATTTAATTTAATATATTTCGTGTTTTTTTTTTGTTGTCTTTTTTAGCGTGAGATCGACCCGAGCGTCAGTGTAACACCGGTCGAAGAAACGAGAAGAGAAGACAATTTAACCGTTTATTTTTAAAATACGTACAAGACAATATATATATATATATATATATACTCGTATATATATATTTCGTGTACTCAAATTAACGTAATTTTTTTTCTTTTTAAGTTTTTTTAACCTAACCAAATTTAATTTAATGTAAATGAAGTAATTATATATTTATATGTGACGAGATCAAAATTATTTATCATAAGATATTTATTATATTACGTCTACGATTCAAAAACGTTGTGTACAGTACATCCTTTTTTTATTGTACCTCTACTTATCGTTATAAGTTTAGCTATTATATTATGTAAAACGTATCATTATAATCGTGTGCAAATAATTACGTTTTATTTATTATTTTTTATTTGATTCGATTGATATTTCATTAAAAATTTGTGTCTAACGTATGGACTGAATTGTTGTAGGTATGTTTAAAATGGTAACGTGTATATAATATAGAAACTCTATTAGTTTATGAATTTATTATTATTAAAAAAATAGTTTTGAAATCCCTTTTGTGGCATTGAAACGATTTGTTTATATTTCGATAAAAACGTTTGTCGTTTATACAGTGCATACCCCATATAAACGCATAAAAATTAAATTTCTTAATTTAATAAAAATATTAAACAGAAATATCCCGTAGGTATACATTTACCAGTGGCGGTTATACACGATGTTCAAAAGGGGAGGGGGCGAAAATGGAGCCAACCCCCTTCTGCCGAAGAAATGTCCACATCGACGAGTAATAACCAAGAAGAAAGATCTATTAATGTACCGAGACGAAATGCAGGTGTAGAAAAAAAGGAAGAACAACGTGCATGGAACGCAAAGGAATGTAAAAGGGCGTGGCAGAAAGGCGCATATAACTAGCGGTTTCTTTTTAAATTCATATACGTAACACGGATAATAAATATAGTATAATATAATATACATAACACATACCTATAGTAAAACGTGCATTGCGCCTAAAATCACACACAGACACACCGCAATCAGACGCGAACTACGTTGTTCACACACGACCGCCGCGACTACACTGAGCGGTCCGGTGGTTTCGGACCGCTATTTATAAGCGCCGTTCTGCCACGCCCTCTATGTTGTGTCGTAGCGCTATCTGGTGACTACTTTCTTTTCCCGTTTTATTACGGTCGACTGACGCGCCATGTCGGTATATGAAGGTGTTTAGTTTGACGCTGATCGAGCGACCGATCGTGCGCGTATAATGCAATCTTTATTATTTATTTTTTTTATTATTATTACTAATAATATAATTTCGCGTATTTCAATGAAATGAAACGAACGTAAGTAAGGGTAGTTCATTCCTCGTTGTACACTCGTTTACACGTTTACTCACATTTACACGGTACACGACCGACCGAGTTTGTCGTCAGCTAAGCACTAAACGCTCGATCACGATCAATGATCAGCGCGTACAGTATTTACAATATTCATAATATTAATTTGTTTTCGTATTTCAGAGTATGATGCGCTTTAGAATTGGTATAAAACAAAAATAATGTTGAATTTTTTTTTCTTCGCGTATCTATATATTACCTGATCTACCTCATACTTTTAATAATAATTATAGGTAATAATAATATTTCTATTATTTTATGGTTTAAAATTTTGAGTTGAAAAAAATTATTTTTTAAATTAATTCGTTATTGTAGGCTACAATAATAATAATAATAATAATATGACGTATATACGTAAAGTCGTTGCAAATTACAATTTCTTTTTTTTTTTCTATGTACATATAAAATATTATATATTCCAATAGATTCGACATTGTTTTTTATTATAAATTTTTTTAGCCACGATTAGGTTTTTTTTTTTTACCAGAGTACGTGTTTTTAGAAGATTTCGATATAGAAGTTTTTATATAAGATATAATTATTATATACGCGTATATTTGGCCGCAATGACGCGCGTTATGATGTTGTTTAAACACGAAGTACCTATACGTAATATTGTTTAGTGAGCTTAAACGAATGATATCGATATAAAAGGTTTTTGGTCACATTATATTATAACAGGTACTTAAGATACGTATATAGGATCGCGTGACTATATATAATATTGAATAAATATCGCGTTTTAAGTACGTGCCTAACTGTCGACGATCCATAACGCTCAGTTAAACTTTGTTTTTTGAAAAATATTATAAAATTTTTATACATAACGAATAAAAAAAAAAAAAAAAAACCCGCCTCGCAATCAACACTGTACGTAAAAGTACTGTCTCGTCGATTCGTTTTTTCGACATAAATTCAACTTTACGTTTTAAACATTGCCGCCGCTCTCTCGTCTAATCCGTGGTGCGACTAAACAGTGATCTAACGAGCCGTTAAATCACTGTTTACAGAGCCATTAGTTAATGATTCGTTAAACAGGATGCTATGTGCACATCTCAAATAAGAGACTAAAAACTGGTTTAGGCGAACATAAAACACCGGGGCTACAATCAAAATGAAATGATCAAATTTTGGTACCACACAGAACAGAACCTAGTCTTTTTTTTTATAAAGTCAGTTTAAATTAAGTAACAGTTAAACTCTTATGATTTGTGTTTTTTTACACACACACATATATATATAATACAAAATTGAAACAAGTTATGAAAATAATAAAAACGCTACGACATAGATTAAGTTCTCTTCTGTGTAAATCGCATGTGTTTTTGCTTTCAGTTTATGCATCCTCTTAAACATTTTACACAATGATTTTTATACGAGCCAGCACAATTAATATTATCATTATAGCGGCAGGCAGTGGCGTATTTTCAGCTTTTTTCTGGGGGTCCAAATTTTTTTTTGAAAATTCCAACAGGATATATTTGTTATAAGGTATTTAATAAAAAAATACCTTTGGATAATTTTTACAAATAAGTACATTTTATTTAAGAAAATTTTTGATTTTAAAGTACAAAATCTAATCGTCTTTTTTTTTGGTTTTGGGAGGGGGGGTCCAGTACACCTGCCCCCCGTAAATACGCCACTGGCGGCAGGTACCACAAATCACGAGTAGGTATTACCTATTTGTTTTCACAGATTTCTCTATTATAGAAATCTGTGAGCCCACCTAAACGTTATGGGCTGGTGGAGGGGGAGAGCTGCCGATAAGAGCCCGGCGGTGTTATCGCCAAGAGTGTTTTACGGTGTTATCAGAGAACGTTATCGTTTCGTAGCATTTGCGCGGACCACCGACAGGGAGTCTAGTGCGAGTCGTAATAGTGACTCGAGTGCGTCGTCTGTTGCTTGCTAGTCGTTGAACTCGGTTTTAATTTTGTTTTTTTTTCGGTTTATTCATTAAATTGGTAATAAATTTCGAATTCACTCGTTTCCACCACAATGGCGAAGAAATTATTGGAATTAACCGCCGGACTCGCCAAGTCTACGTTGGTTTGCAACAGTCGCAATTGTGAGTTTACCGGTCGTTACAAATCGTATTGTTTTCAAGTCTGTGTTGCGCCGCAGCAGTAATTTTCGTTGTTTAAACAAAAAAAAAAAAAAACGATATTTCGAAAATATTGTGTATTATAAGTACAGGACTCGTTCTGACGGATTTTCTCATCGGCTACTTAATATTTTTGGACGTCCTCATTTGGAAAATATCTTATTGACAATCGTCAAAGAATACGGACAACTGTGTTTGTACATCTTTAGATACATTACTCGACGATAGATGATTCATAAGTTTTATTATTCGTTAATGTTGTACATTAGTATTTTTTTGCTTTTCGTCTTTTAAAACTGTGTATTATACGGAGTTTTTTTCCGATCGGTTAACAACAGGCCAGTTAAGAGTACTGCCTATGTCTGCCGCGTTTGTAAATACAATTTAGTAGGTATACCTAAACGGAGCGAGTTTACATTATTTTTGGTTTTCGTTAAAAAATCAACGGTAGAACGGATTTACTGCCTAGACCAAAATTTTACAAATTCGTTTCGGCGCTCCTCAAAACTGATACACGTTAATATAATATCGATCATAGTCGATAAAGGAGGAAACTAATATTATTGTTACTAGCATTTGCGGAAGTTCAGTTAGTATTTCGTCTCGACCGATAAGATATTCTACGGCTGTTACATTATGCATTCACCTCACGGTATTATACTTTAAAAAACTGTTTATGTTACCTAAGACACCCGGAAATTACTGCTTATCGTTGTGCGTACTTTTTTTTAATCGTGAAAACATACAATACGATTTCGTGCTAAAAGGTTACCCATTTTACTAGTAGTTATAAGTTACACTTGGAATGTATTATTGTGTTTTATCAGTGTAACGGTCCATAGGTCGTAGTGCTTAAATAAAAACATTTAACCAATTAACACAATATAATAAATAATTCATTCTATTTTATATATATATAACAGAGTTACAGACTATGGTTTTAAAATAATAAATTATTGTTTGTTAAAATTGTACTCATGTTAAACAATAATTTAATATTTTAAACAATACTTTCACCATTTATTGTTTAATAAATTGAATCGAGGCCAAATTTAGGTATATGACAGTAGCCCTCAGTTTAAACAGATTTTTTTTTTTTTGAAACTTTCATATTTTGTTTGTTTATAACTTACTGTTTTGTGTATAACTGATAAATTTGGTCCCGGGATTAAATAAAATATAATCATAAATTACCTTTGTTTGGGAACGGTTTTATAATAATATTGCTTCAATATATTTCAGACGCAACAACAGCAAGAATTGCGGTCAAAAATCCTATTGTTGAAATGGACGGAGATGAAATGACTAGGATTATTTGGGAAAAAATTAAGGAATCACTAATTTTCCCTTATGTCAAAGTTGGTTTTATATTTTTTCCTTCGTGTCAGTTATTTTAGGTTTGTACCCACCTAATTTATTTGAATTCGTAGGTAGATTGTTTTTATTATGATCTCGGTCTACCTAACAGAGATGTGACCGATGATCAAGTAACTATTGATGCTGCGGAAGCTACATTAAAGCATAATGTAGGCATTAAGTGTGCAACAATAACACCGGATGAAGCTCGTGTTGACGGTATAAATATATTTTTGAAATTCATAAATTTTACCCCGCCATTATAATTCTTTTTATTTTATAGAATTCAAATTGAAAAAAATGTGGCTTAGTCCGAACGGTACAATACGTAATATTCTCGGCGGAACAGTGTTTAGAGAACCGATTATATGTAAAACTATCCCTAAACTGGTGCCTGGTTGGACTAAACCTATCGTTATCGGCAGACATGCTCACGGTGATCAGTATAAAGCTACCGATTGTTTAATATCCAGGCCCGGTCAAGTTTGTAATTTTATCTTTACCTATTATGGATTAATTATTATTAGTAAAAACGACTTAATAATGATGATTATTTTTTTGTTCATTAGTTGGAGTTGGTATTCACTGATAGTGAAGGTCAAGTAGAGAAGCTTAAAGTGTTTGATTTCAAATCGCCTGGTATTGCACTGGCCATGTATAACTTGGATCATTCAATAGCTTCTTTCGCTCATTCCAGTTTTCAGGTTTCTATACATAGAAACAAGCAGTTGGACAAAATATTATTGTTGTTGTTTGTTTATAGGTGGCTTTGTTGAAAAAATGGCCACTTTATTTGTCCACAAAAAATACTATTCTTAAAAAGTATGATGGGAGATTCAAAGACATTTTCCAAGACATTTATGAAGCGTACGTACAATCATAAATCTTTTCATTCATTATGAATGTTATAAAATTGTGCGTTCGTTTATTTGTAGAGACTATAAATCTCAATTCAAAGCTGCCAACATTTGGTATGAACATCGTTTAATTGATGACATGGTAGCACAAGCATTAAAAGGAGACGGCGGTTTCGTATGGGCGTGTAAAAATTATGATGGAGATGTCCAGTCTGATATTATTGCTCAGGGATACGGTTAGTGAAGACGGTTTTATTTTTATTTGTTTTTCATTGATTTATGAACAAAACATTTAGGTTCATTGGGCCTTATGACATCAGTATTGGTTTGTCCAGATGGTAAGACTTTAGAATCTGAAGCTGCTCATGGAACAGTCACTAGACATTACAGGTATTAAGCAATTATTTAGAAATATGTACAGAAAATGTCCATTAAAAATTTATTCTAAAAAAGAAAAAACCAAACAGATAATAATAATTGCTTGTAAATTGTAAACAATTATTTTACACAATATTTTGTAAGACAAAAAATGAACGATTCGAATCACAAATATATTTATATTGATTTTATTTTTATAGGCAACATCAAGAAGGAAAGCAAACGTCGACGAACCCAATTGCTTCAATATACGCTTGGACACGGGGCCTTAAGCATAGGGCAATGCTTGATAACACTCCTGAACTTACCAAGTATGTGTTTTAAACGGTATTGGTTGTTTTACATAGTTTGTTAATTGATGAAGTTGTGTAGATTTTGCAACACGTTGGAAGAAGCTTGTGTAGAGGTTGTCGATGCTGGGAAAATGACCAAAGATCTTGCAGCCTGCATACACGGCCTGAAAAACGTAAAGGAAGGAATGTACTTGAACACAAATGACTACTTGGAAAGTGTGAAAGAACATTTGGACATAAAATTGAAACAGTAAGAGTGAATGTTGATGGACTAAACAATAATTTTATTGTGTATTAAATTATAACGATATATTTATAGCAGATTTTCAATTTAAAATATTCATCATTAGTGTTGACCAACAATATAGTATTTTGAATTATCGATATTATTAAAATTGATGTGGATATTCGATTTATATGAAACTTTGATTCTAATGAAATAGTTGTTTTATCGCAAACAAAATTTAATATAAATATTGACTAATAGTTTTTTGTAATTTAAATTATAAATACCGAACACTTGTTTTTATTATTCAACATTAAAATGGCAAAAACTGCTTTTCGTAATTTTTTTATTATTTCTTTTATTGTGTCATTTTGGAGCCCTGACATTTTATCGATTCAGTATTTGAGTGAACAGTGCGTTTAACTAAATTCAATGTTAATACAATCGATAATTTTTTGCAAACATTGATATTGGAAACATGTAGAAAAAAAAAACTTCACGATATCGATGACATTATTGACCAACATTATTAATAATGTATTCGGGTGTAATAATAATTGTGTATTACTTACTATCTTTTAAAAGTCGCTTTTCTAATTCAAATTTTTTCCTGTGTGTAGGGATGATAAAACATTGTTTGCATCGATCGGTTCAGTTTGACGAGTCTGAACTTGTCACTGCAATTGCATTACACAATACGAAAAATTTTTATTATAATATTCGTAAGACGCCATTAATATATTTTTACTAGTTTATTATCACTTGTAGCACTTACATATTTTAATTAGTAACTCGTTGTTGCTTTTGTAAAAAAAGAAAAATGTGTTTTACGATTTATTTATTTTTGCTTCTTTTACATAAATTATAAACAGGGCTTGTAAGTTCATGCATTTGCATATTAATCTTGCTAAGTTGTGTTTAATGCTAGATGACAGAAATCCATTTAAAGGTACTAAGATTAAGTACGTGAAGTTTTAGTTTGCATATTTTGAGGTTTTCTTTGCCTGTTTGGTACATTTATGCGTTTTTCTATTTTATTGGGCATATTATTCATAATTTTTTGAATATTCCTATTGATATTATATATTAACGTACATTTTTTTTTTATTGAAATACCATGAAAAAAACCAAGATTTAATAATATATATTTTTTCATTGTATAAAATGTATGGGAATTGCTGCAACGTAAAATTATTAAAAATGAAACACTATGAAAAGCCGCATACAAATGATTGTGCTCCACAATTCTCCACAATTTTATTTTTTTAATCCTCATATTTTAAGCATATAAATGCATGTTTTTGAATTTTTTAAGGTATATTTTGCCAGGTTTTGGTGCATAAGTGCTTGCTTATTTAGGCATTTTTCAGGGCATGGACTTACGAGTCCTGATTATAAATAATACGCTTTTCCGCAATATCGTCTCCATACATCATCACTTGATGAACAGATATTATTTGCACGACATTTAAATAAATTATATATTTAGTATCAACATTTTCTAATAGACTTATATTTTATATTTATTAAATTGTTCAAGTATCCTATTATAGAGTTTTACTGTAAAATGTTTCACCAGGTAATCTACACGAGAAAGAAAATGCATCGCTTGCCATTCGTTGCAGTCCTAGTGTAATACTCGAACGCTGTATCCTATTTCATCTATTTTCATTTTTTTTTTTTTTTGGACACGGCAGTGATGAAATAAACATTTAATGTTGTTTTGGCACATATTATACGTTTATAATATTAAATGTTTTAAAATTATATACAATTGACTACATTTCGTTTGCAACAACGATCAGTGGTGCTTTATTTATTTATTACTATTATTATTGTAATTAAAGTTTTGATATTGTACTGTAATGATCATATTTAATTCTTGTTATACAGTTTCGCCAAAATAATGATAAATTACGTCGCGCTTGGCAAATCTCGTATTTATAAATGTTTATTTTTTTATAAAGAAGGTAGGGCAAAAGATACGCATCGGTTTTGAACGGCCAGCGCTCAGCCTAAGGTGGTGGGAGGGGTCTCATTGGATTCGTGAGAGCATCTAGTTTTGTTAGTCGACGTCATGATTTGGATAGAAGAGTATCGCGGGTTTGCTTTCGAAAATGGCCATTCTGTTATCACCATACAGAGGGCCTTCCGACGACTGTTCAGCATTCCAATTAGTGAAAATGTCCCTCACAGTAATACAATCAGACGTTGGGCTCGGGCATTGAAAACACTGGTTTTTCTCTTCTATAATTGTGGAAGAAATACTTGCTCTACCCATCTGAATGTGCCGACAATCCGTTGAAAACTTCTGAAATTGTCTTCAAGAGTGCATCGCTGCTGACGGCCGCCATCTTAGTGATGTGATCTTTAAATCTTGATGTAAGAAACTAAATTGTCCACTGAATCGAACAATATAAACCTCATTTCTCTAAGTTGAATAGTTTTTTTTCTGAAGCCCTTCAAAACCGATACGTATCTTTTGCCCTACATTGTATTTTTATAGTTTTCCATTGGATGTTTCATTTTTATATTTTATTTATTATATAGATTATAGTTTACCGTACACTTTAAACACTGAATCGTTATATGAATATATGTTACATGAATTTATTTAATCTAAATAATAAACTGATTTTATTTCAAAACGTATTTGTTTTATTATATTATATCGTTGACGTTTACTTTCGATCGTAAGTAGATTTTATATCACGATTACGAAGTTTATCATATTTATTCGTGTATAATTTGCAAAACAGGAAAAAAAAATCAAAATATTAATATAATAAATATAATACGTATATCAAATAGGTTTATTATTATTATTTAATTTATTATTATAATATATAATTAAATTTATTATTATATTATTATTTAATTGAATATAAACGGTCATCAATATATGTATTTGGCGGGTTTACAATAATATTTTTTTTCATTCTGTGTTTATAAATAAACACAAATATAAACAGACATCAAATACAGCAATAGATTATTATTGACAAAATAATTGATGTCATTTTAAATACCTACTGTTGGATCTAGTTGCTACTCGTGTTGGTTTTTTTCTGAAATAATTTTACATTTAATAGCAATAAGTTATTGTTTTTATGCGGGTACTAATAAGAGGGAGCTTTAAAAGGACAAAAAGTATTCAGTATTTAGAATACAACCAGAGTCAGGGTATTGATGATAACCGGGAGATCTACGGATTATTATGGTGTGGCGCTCGAGGCTTCGTCGATCCTCACAGAGTTTTTTTTTAAGGACCATTCTTTACAGTGTAAAGTTTACACCGCGCCGATTTGGTGAAGATCATTATTTTATCATTAAATAAACTATAAATCAATTAATAAACTTTCGTTTATGCGTCCACAGAACTTTTATTATTATTATTAAGGATCTATATATTTATATATTTTTTTTTATTGTAGTTTTCGGTATTCGTTTTTTTATTTATTTTTTTGTCGTCTTTCATTATAATCTTATCTCTAGCTATAATTACAACAATACGCTCGGATTTGAGTGTTAGGAACGCGCGCGCGTGTCGATCAGTGCAAACCGTGTCGGTGTTGGGCGGCAACTCTTTGGAACGAACAGAGTCGGTTAGCCGCTGTATTCTATTCCTATTAATAAAGTTGTTTATGATTTGTAAGTTAACCTTTTGATAGGCGAATAAAATCACATTTACAACGTACGGCGCGTAACCGTATTTATTTATTTATTTATTAACGGGTAAGAACCCTTTAAACAACGGTACAGTAAGTGATATAATTAAATTAAAATTTAGACAATTTTGATACAGAAATACAGAATAGTAACAAAAACATCACTAATAACAAACGTTAAAGAATAATAATTAAAATAACGGATAATACACGAACATTATAATATTACGAATAATTAACATCGGAACTTAATGCTACATAAACATTATATTTAAAAACCTGGCGCGACATAAAAAAGAAATCGATGTAATTTATAATACTGTTAGCCGAAGTAAGAACTCTGGGAAAAAATGATGCGGAACTGTAGTTGTTGTTATAAAACGGGACGAAGAACAAAGTTTGTGACCTCGTAGCATAATTTCTAAAGTTAAATCCAACCAGAGAAAGTAGTTCGGATGAATCTATATTGCCATTCAGTAAATCGAATAAGAACATCAAATCCGCAACTTTTCTTCTTAATTCGCATAAAGCCATACCCAAATGTGTAGACTGCAGGTGATAAGAGTCTCGGTCAATAGCTAAATTAAATTTATTAGAAATTAATTTTATGAATTTGTATTGAACATTTTCTACCTGGTTAATATATTGAGCGTAATTTGGTGACCAAACTATAGAGCCAAATTCTAAGTGAGACCTAACAAGTGAGAAGTATAATAACTTGATAGAGTTTATGTTTTTGAAATTTTTTGTGTTTCTGTAAATGAAACCTAACATTTTAAAGGCTTTATTAGTAAAGAAATTTATGTGTGTGGAGAAAGACAAATTGTAGTCAAGTAATACTCCTAAGTCTCTGATAGAATTGACTCTCATAAGCAATGTATGGTCAATTGAGTAGTTAAACAGAATTGATTTATGAAGGCGCGTGAAGGTAATGACACTACATTTATTGATGTTAAATGGTAAGTAATTTTGTTTACTCCAGTTTACAAGCTTGTCCAAATTAGATTGTAAATGCAATGCGTCAGAGAGAGAGATTCTATAGATTCTATTAGTTATTTATGTAATAAATAGCCAGCTTCCTATATCGGCTATAGTATATGATTGATTCGTTTTTTAGTTTTTATATAATAGTAATAATAATAACAATGATAATGATAATAATTGATAATAATGTAAAACAACGGTTTTTGTGACGATCGAAACCATATTCAAAACCATGCACAACGTTGTCGTTGGATTTTTCCCCCTCTACGTCCAGGCACCGTTTACCGAAATCCTTGACCGATTTTTATTTTATTATTTTTTTTCTAGAATATTCGTACGACGTTATTATTATTTTTTTTTTACGTTATAACGAAAATACCAACTAACGTTTGTCGTCTGTGCGTGTAATATGTGTACGCAGTAGGTACGCGTATATACGGAAATAAATAGTCTATTATTTAATAACGGATATTGCGGGTAACCACGCAGTAAAGTAACGATCGGTAGAGCGCACGACGCTACAAGGTTAAGAAGAAGTACTACTCGTACACTATACTTATTAGGTATACCCGTGTGGAAATCTGAATGTTAATTTCTTTTTTTATTCGTTAACGAAAAAATAGTTTCCTTCACTTAGAGCTGTGCTCGCGGTCCTTTCTTTTACGCAGGCTATTAGTTCAAAGACGTGCAGGACAGGACGGGGGCAGGTTTAATTTTTTTTATTTCAATCGACCGAAAAAACTGGATCGAATTCGAATGTATAAACGTTCAAGACCCACTCGTATTATGATGCGCGCTGTTTATATCACGTGCAGTATAGTGTCTGACACTCGACCATACGTTTAATCGTTTGATGTTTAATTGAAACGGAGTAGGTATTAGGCATTATAGTGTAGCACAGAGTATTCGTATATAGTCTTATTTTTTTTTTTTTTATAAGATCCGAATTGACGTTTCTGCTATTCTATTCGGTACTTTATAAATGTACCGATTTTGAGAATTTCATTTTATCGTCGCCTGTGCTGTTGTTCGGTCGACAACGAAAACATAACAAAAAAAAGAAACGGCGACGGGCTTTTCAGTGTCCCGAAACGCATTAAATACTGAAAAAACAACGATTTATAAGACAGTTAACTCTAATGTTAAGAAAAAAAAAAAAGTTACAGCCGTGCTTAACTCGGTCATGCGTGTATATTGTTTAGGTATATTTCACTTTATTAAAAGTGTGCTCAAAAAGAAATAATAAATTATTATATTAAAATAGTATAATATTCAGTATTATGATGGCTGAAAATAATTATAATAACACGTTATTGAAATGCGTGTAAACTTCACCCGATCTAATCGGTGGCGTCCGGGGGCCCGGCGGACAGAAGAAACTGACGGAGATCACAATATTATTATTTTTTTTTTTTGCTAATCATAAACCATTAAAATTTTCGTGAAACGTTCGAATCAAACGTCAATATATCCGTAAAACATATCGCGATTTGCGCAAAATATATTCTCTATAACCCATTGAAATATACGCTTATATTTTCTTGCGCTAAAACCGATTTGCATAACAGTTATTGCTTATCATATAGGATCAGTGCTTGAATTGGGGGGGGACGCGGGGGACGGAGTCCCCTTTCTTTTTTCAAAATATTTTAGCGTACCCCTTCTAATTTTTCATACCGGGACGCAGAGAACGGGACGGTCAAGACTAAAATTTTATTGAAATAATGAAAATTAAAAATTTTATTTATAGGGAGTGGTCGGTAGTTGTCACAATATACAAACAATATATTTCTTAAAATGACAATCAATTATTATAAAACGATAAATACACCAAAAGAAAGTAAAAAAACCTGATCCTCGAATGGATGAAACTCAATGAGCTTTTCATTGAGTTTCATCCACAAAATAAGGGATACTCGAACGATAAAGTTTTCTTGCGCAAAACACAAACAATAGTTTTAGTAAAAATAATGACGAAATATTATAATTTTGGCAGTGACACAACAACAAATTTAAATATCAATACCAATAAAAATAATCATAGTATTAGCTTAATTAAACAAGTAAATAAAAATAATCGTAAATTAATAAAAACAAAAAAAATAATAATAATAATAATAAATTCTCTTTTACTATGTGGCGCGAATATTTGCAGTTAAAAAGAAATGATGCTTATTTATTATTGTATAATGAAAAATATAGTGTGGGGCGAAGCCCCTCAAATTTATAAGACATTACAATCTGCTGGAACGCACATTATTTTTGTACTTTTGCATCCCCCTTCTAATTTTTTTCCAATTCAAGCACTGTATAGGATCGTCCTGCGATTGGAACCGCGTACTCTATTATAGTAAAAAAATATATGTAAAAACATAAAAATCCGGTCTCTATATAATATATTATAATTATATATAACGCGTACCGTCGGTCCTTATTCTAAACGTTATCGATTCAGAAGTCGATACGCATTTAAAAGTATATATATACATTGTTTTTTTTTTTTTTATATATATATATAAAACGCACGACACAACGGATAAATGCGAATATTACAAGTGTAACGCGTGTTATTAAAAAAATAACGGAGAAAACGAAATGGTTACGCAGATTTTTTATAGAAAAAAAAAATTTAGAACGTCACGGGCGCGACCCTCGCGGAAGATATATGTGAAAACATATTATGTATTATACGAGCTTAGAAATACAGATTTATTGTGTAGAATTTGAAGTAAATATTCTTAATTTAAAACACGTGCTTTCATATTATTTGTATACAGGATAGGAGCGAAAACTTTTAAGAATTATTATATTTGTTCAAATTTTATTTTTCAGAACACAATAAGAGATGTATTCAATTAAATTATATATTTCGAATAAAACGAAAGTAACTAGTTGACTGAAGTCTGATGAAATCATAAATAGGAACGGAAATTATGTCCTCAGTAAATGAAACAATGAAAATTTATCAAATAACTTTTAATAGAATAAAATATTTTACACAATATGTAGGTACGTTCACGTCGCGTGTTTCGTGCCGCCGTCTTGATACCGAACCGCGGATAGGTACACGGACAATTTAATATTTCTATAATAACTATTTAATTAATTAAATTTTTGTGACTTTTCTCATTAGATACGGCTCATCTGTACGCAAAGTATTCGCGTTTGCAAAAAAAAACTGCAAATCGGTCCAGTAGAAGAACTTTAGATATTATAACCCGTCATAAGAATCGCCTCTCCTTTTCGTAATGTAATAGGTGTATCGAGCGTTACGCGAAAAACGTAACGCTCGAAAATTTTCACTGCACTAGTGTAAAGATCAGCTGAACGCCGTATGAGATGTTTTCACATAAAAAAAAATAGTTTTATTAGCGTACAATAGCGTTATATATACATATATTCGAATTAATATAATAATATATATTAATTCGAATCGACAATATAGAGATAAATTATTTCAAACGGTATATATCACACTGCAGACGTATTACAACTCTTCTACATATAAGTATTTATATTTAATATTATACTTATATATATATATATCATTTCGGCCTCGTGTACACGCGTAATGTCAATATACGACTTCTATAATAATACGCGTAAAGGGTTATCTTTACGAGTACTGCACTATAATAATGTTAGGTGTGTACCGTTGCGAATTATCGTTGACAAACAATAATCTATATATGCGAGATTGGCCGATTAATTATTACATGCATGCACGCTGTATAGGTACTTCTTACTACTTAATCGTTATAAATAAAGTAGTTAGTAAGACGTATTTTATTCGACGAATAAACAACGTTTACGTGTAAAAAGCTTTACATATATTTCTGCAAATATACGCACGCGAATAATTCACTAAATAAGAATATTTAAAAAAAAAAAATACATAAGAATTCGCGACGAGCACTGTTTTCATATGGCTTTTTTTTAAAAATTATTTGAGTATACTATTATTATTGTTTTAATTTCACGTCAAATAATCGAATTAACGATAGTTCCTTTTTTTTTTTTAAATATATGGTTTATTATTTTTTTATTTTTCTGTGTACAAATTTTCGACTAGAAACGATGCTCGGATGATGTCGTTGGTTGTATATACGTACGTTCCGGTGTAGCAAATTCTGTACGGTACTCCGAACTTTATTTGATACGTTTTTCTATATTTTCTCAGTATAGTTTCCTTATGCTGCAGCGTACTTCAAATCGACCGGGAAATTGGTTTTTCAGTAGTTTTTTTTTTAAACGCGGCACAAAAAGAAAAATTGCGTTTACGCTATTCTTATATACCAACTACACTGACACAGTAGAACAAGAAAAATTTGAAAAAAATGTCGGGCAATTATATACCAGTAAAATGTAAGGTTAATCGTAAATATTATATACTATACGCGCAATATAATATTATATTAATAATAAATAATGTTACGTATGATTTATGGTTAAAATATGTCAATAAAAAAAAAAATATTACACCGAATAGCTTCGCTCATTGAATCGTTTTACCGAATATGCAATATGATTTATCGCATTGCTTTCGAATTTATTGTAATAATAACACACTAATAAGTCTTTATCCAAGACCGTAGCCAGAAAATATGTATTTTTTTTTTTTTGGAGGGGGCTGAGAGTATAAATTTCAAATAAAATAGAAATAATAAACTAATAACAGAATATATAAATCATTAAATTTTAATACACGTAATAAACGTATTTATACAACAACCTCATATTTTTTACATTTTTTACGTAATACTCATTGACAATATAGCATATTTAAGTATACATTTATTTATATATATATATATATATATATATATATACATATACAGATTTTTTCATTAAATGTTATTTTAAGAAAAAATTTCGGGGAGTCTGAACCCTAATCTCCTCCTGGCTACGCCCTTGTCTTTATCTATAAGTAATTCGCTTTAGGCGACATCCATAATACATATTCGGATCGTTACCCTCCTTTTTTTTTTTTTAAATGTATTTTAAATATGTTAAAAATAATATTTTAAAATGTATGTAATATATATAACGAGTATAAACGGGATTGTACAATTTTTAACTTAAACGACGTGATAATTACTAGAAAACATCAGTCTGTGTTACTATATATATATATATATATACATATACTTATCAAAATACCTCATGAATAAAATTACTTTAATATTACTTTTTGCCCGTGGTATAGACAATATACATATTATATCTACACGTAATTTAACTTTAATTTTATTTATAAAATATTACTCTCATATTAATATATCGTCTATAAAACCCGAGTTGCGTATACTATATTATATAATATGTTAATTTGAAAACGGCCGAGTGCTCCGTATAATCGTTTATGTCGCTTTGATGTAGGTATAGGTATATATATATGTAAATACACTTGAAAATTTGCGTTTTGTGCAGTACTGGACTGAAATTTGAAAACGAGTAACAGCCGGTCATATTTTGTACTGAAATGAATTACAGTCAATATAATCAGTTCTTGTCTGCACGGATTCTATCAAAATATTCGAGTCTCGTTAAATCGACTATTGTATATTTTGCGCGATAAATTTCAATTACGTATATTACCCGAAGAGAAGTTGGTGTCTATGTATACGTGTACCTAATCACTATAACTGTATATTTAACGAATATCAAGAGGACGAAACGAATATCGATTGTCGCAGCGTTAAGTGCGCTTATATGTTTTGTCTTTGAAATCGATAATGTTCAACGATAATATAATATTATAGATGTATTAATCGTCAACGAAAAACTGGCCAAGAATAGCGTGTAAAATGTGACTGAAACATGCGCGAGCTCGGTCGTTGATAAGTCACTACTGACGATAGAAAGCAGTTCTTGTTCACACGGATTTGTAAAGTAATTAAATTATATCAAAAAAAAAAAAACAAAGAATATATATATTCATCATTATACCCGTGTGAACTCTTTGAACTGCGGTTTACATGCATTCTGTTTTTTTTTTATTATTACTATAGATTATTAGAGTATAGTACCACGTGGTACGAGATTAGAAAAAAAAAATGATTGAATCTCATTTTGTAATATTATAATATGTGCAGGACATCGAAACAATCACGATTCACAGAAATTAATTAATTCGAAAAAAAAATTATTACTGGTAACGAAATTCAACACGAATTTTCAAAGTACTTTAGACGTTTGAACGAGGCGCGATTCATAATAAGCATTTTTTTTTTAAGTCAATTTTTTACTAGAGTACAAAATCAAGTTGAATTTTATGATTTCATTAGTTTATCACTACGTTTCTTTATGATTTATGCGGACGTCGGTGCGGTTTATACGAATTGAATTTCAAAACCGACGACTGCGCACATTTCTTTATAAAACAGTAAAATTATTATACCTAATACGCGCGATTCAATTGAAAACCAATAGGTTATTGCACGTTTAATTAAAACCAATTGATATTCGTCAACTATTTTACTACTGTTATTATAAATAATTTTTAAATTTAAATTTATTAAATTGATATCTATATAATATATAGTAATTTTATGATAGATTTTATTAAGAAAAAATAAAAATACAGACTCTGCGCGGGCTGTAATATTTATCTAGGTTTTGTTTTATTAACGACTACAACGCGATATATAATGAGTTTTAAATTCGTACCGCTAATATTGTATATTGAAATAATAATAAGTATAGGTACTTAACTACTATATAATACCTAATTATTGTTTTATTATCAAACGAAACAATACAGCAAAGCAAAGACACCAGCTGTACGCCATAAAAATAAGTATGAATTTAATCGCGACCTGCAGAAAAAAAAAAAAAAATACGAGCGTTGAAGCTGTTATTTAACGTTAATATTTTTATAACGTTTTGTGCAAAAATAAACGACGTGGTTGTAATATTGTAAAAACAAACGTTAATTTAGACGTTTTATTATAAGATAAAGGCGTTAAAAAAATTGCTGGGAACATTTTTTAGAAAATGTAAACGAATATCGAATTTTACGTATATACATATTTTTTTTTCCGTAAAAGCGCTAAAAAATAATTCTATATTAAATACGCAATAATAAAAAATCGGTATATCGTTTTCTAATAATACGCTGGTTTTTGCGAGAAACGTACTACTATTGTATAGGATCTAACAGAATCGACAATAATATTTTAGAAAGTCGATTAATTGATGCTCATCGCGGTAGATCTTTCTACTGTATAGGTATACTGTTGTTGTACGTATATATATTGTTGTATAAACTTTCTGCGGACCATATATAGAATAATAAACCTTTATATTTTACTCGGAAAACAAAAAAAAAAAAGAATCTTTACATTATTAATACGGTTTGGTCGTATAAAAATTCTTTATCTGTTGCGTTTTTCCACTCCTCCACTACACAGAAAAAAAATAATAAAAAATTGTTTTCGCCATTCAAAATGTTAAAATCGTATCTCGTCGATCGTGAAAGTAATAGGGAATTTCAATAATGCACATTATAACGATATTGTTGTACAAAGTTCAGAATCTCGAGCATTACAATGATATATTTTAATATATATATATATCATAGGCGTGCGCACGGGTAGGGCTGATTGGGCTTTAGCCCCACCTGAGCCTTTACCCGAGAGACTATATAGAAATTAAAAAGTAATAAAGCGTTATAGCCGTAGAAAATTGATAACAAATCAGAATCATAGATATTTACACGATTAAAGATATACTGGTTGCCCATCGAGATTGATGAATTGTATGTGTGAAATAATGAAAAATGATTGTTTACATTTTCCAGTCACCAACAAAATGGTCACTTCGAAGTTTGTAGTGAAAATTTCTATAATTTTTTTTTCTTATGTGACCGTGACAGGGGGGTGGGTGGTCAGATTGAATTTAGCCATACCTGACTCAGAAGTCTGCGCACGCCTATGATATACACATATATATATGACAAGTCACTAATTGGAACAATATGAATATAATATTGATTTTTACTCGATCGTAGAAATAATTCGAATTTCTGTACGAGAAAATTCGATTGTTTCTTAAAACATCGAGTAGAGCGGTGTTACGCGCTCTTAAAATAAAATCTGCTCTTCACAAAAAAAAAAAAAAATAACGATTAATTCGACATTTTTTTTTTTTTTTTTGATGTACTCTACAACAATCGGAGAGTCGACTTATTGTTTTATAGGATACTTTCATTTAAAATTACTTAACAAAATACGAATTTGATAAATAATATTTTTAGAAAGTTCCTTTTGTTTGAACACCTAGAAAAATAAATCGTAGCTGTAAAATTCAACCTGTGTTACCTGTATAATGTAATATTGTATTTTTTAATTATTTTTGATTACCGATTATTATTATTATTACTTGCACCTCGGTTAATTTTCGGACGTTATCGTCAAGACGACAAAAATGTACAATTTTTCCGTATTCACGAGTCGGAGAAATTGATTACAAAAAAATAAAATTAATCCTGCAGATGTATTTTTACAATTTTTTTGCTTTTATATCATCGGATTAATTTTTATTTTTTTGTAATCAAAAGCCAAAAAAAATTGTAAAAATATATCTGCCGGACGAACCACGGGATCTAGCCGCGTGAAGGGTTTTCGGATCGGACACGGAGGTCACAGTTGGGGCGGTTGATTTCCACTACTATTTGTGTGCGAGTGGCCATCGTTATTAACACGCACACGCGAGGGAAACAACGACCCATTGCCTAACCTTTCCCTCCAAACCCAGGCAACCCGCCGCCGCCACCCGTGACGCCACTGCGATGCATCGAACAGCGGGAAACGGGGGGTGGGCGCGACTGCTTGAGCATGAAGAGTGTCACGGGCCCGAGACCCGAGGCACTTGTTTGTGGGCCCATACGCACAAGTGCCCGTTCGATATAGCGTTCGTCCCGGACGTACACACGCGACTGTAATGGGAAAACAACACGTCCTCTCGTTTACCCATCCACGTCGTTGTGTAGCCGGTTGACGCTGAACTCCACACTTCACGCGACTTGTACGGTGCACCGATCGCGATGTGGCCGCCGGACAGTGTCAGTGGGTTTTTGAAAATTATTTAAATGTGCGGATACCCGTACAATAAACAATTTATTATTATTATTATTATTGTTTATTATTATTGTTTATTATTATTGTTTATTATTATTGTTTATTATTATTGTTTATTATTATTGTTTATTATTATTGTTTATTATTATTGTTTATTATTATTGTTTATTATTATTGTTTATTATTATTGTTTATTATTATTGTTTATTATTATTGTTTATTATTATTGTTTTATTATTATTTATTATTATTATTATTATTATTTTTATTATTATTGTTTATTATTATTGTTTATTATTGTTTATTATTATTGTTATTATTATTATTATTATTATTGTTTATTATTATTGTTTATTATTATTGTTTATTATTATTGTTTATTATTATTGTTTATTATTATTGTTTATTATTATTGTTTGTTTATTATTATTATATAAAAGAATTGTAATAAATGATTTTTGAATTTCTGAAAAAAAAAAATCGGAAATTATTATAAAGTTTTGAAAGCGTTATATTTCGCTCGAAATTGATCGAATTGTGTTTATTATGACATTTTTTTTTTTCATATACGTTTAATATTTTATAACGAATGACTGGTGTAATTTTCAAGTTTTTCGCATTTTTATTTTTAGAGTTATAAAAAAAAAAATAATAATAATAAAAAATACAATAAGGAATAATTCAATTTTGTGAAAAATCGGATGTGTCGAGTATTTTACCGGATTTTTAAATTTTCGTTTTAACACTGCGCTTTTACTCTGCCGCTGCCAAATAATATTGTCCTGCTTGTATAGGTACTCGTTCTATATATTTTTCAGCTTCTTCTATACGAACCCCCACTAAAATCCGAACCAAGGTCATTTTTCGTGTTTCTAGTCGTTTTATCGTATCCTCAAAAAAAAAAATATATATATTTACGGGTATATAAATCATATTATTTCTGATGTCTCTTCTTTGCTAAACAGTACACCTGCTTTTGGAAATACGAAATTGTCACGAAATCGCGATAATTTTACGCTGCAGTTGACATATACAATCGTATATATTATCAAAATTGTGTAAATACATGTCGGGGGAAATAAAACTTAAATTATTGAGAAATATGTAAAAACATATTATGTTTTTATGACGAATTATGTAATATCAAGTATATCATTTTATTATAAATCGTTTGATATACGAAGTTATCACTATTGCTCCGAGTCCTGATAATAATGATAATACATACTGTAAACGATAAACGTATTTTGTATTATATTGTGAAAATATTACATTGTATTATATACATTTTGTGTACTTATATTATAAACATAAAAACATTCTTGTTTTCTAGACAAGAATTTTAACGTTCTGCTTAGAAGCCTGAAAATGATAATTTTATATATTTATTATTAAAAAAAAATTTTTTTTTTATAGAAATATAATGAAAATCAATACTTTCGTATCAATGGACATCGCATATATTATATATACTTTATTAAATAACATTTAGGTACATAAATATGATTTTTTTTTTTAATTTCTGTGTGACACGAAAAAAATTTTGGCCCCGAATCTGCCGCCCTAGGTTTCAGCCTATTCGGCCTGCTGGTAAATCCACCGCTGAATTCCTGCTCGGACACAGGGAGCTGCGCAGGTACATTTACGCTGTGTGCAGTATATTTACACATCCGCATCGGAGCGGTACGCGAGACGCACATGGACACACGGACGAGAACCGCGTCGGCCAATTACTATTGTCGGTCGTCTATATAATATTATATTCGTATACACGCTGGTGAAACAATAGTAATATTATTATATACAGCGAGTTCTTTTTCTCTATTTTAAGCCGACTTATTAGGACTCGAATGCATGTGTATCCATTCAATTATTCGTATTATAATATTATTTCTATTATTGTTGTTGTTATTATTATTATTATTATTACCTATGTAGGAACTAGGAATATACATTTCAGTTTCATCGTACGCGCGTATATAAACAAATGCCGACAAAGAAAGACGGGCGTCTCATATCTGTGCATAATATATAGTATAATGTTATAGTGTAGGTACATACGCTGAACTTGAACTCCTTTCAATTATATGTGTGTATATATAGTTACCCCGTGTGAAGTACAGTAGATCTCCACGTAGGTACATTTACATGTACACAGTGTCCATCATTATAATACTACTGTACGTCGTATGTATGTATTATATGCGAAAATGTCGTGTGTAATATTTTATACGCGGTTTGGTATATATATATATATATACACGTAAAAATATTACATGACTATAATACACGGCGGCGATCATTTAAAACGTATTTTATATAATAATTTTGCATATGACGTGGGTAGGTAATAATAATAATAATAATAATAATATTTGAAAAGAACGATTTGAACGATGATAATTTACTATCATAGGCGTGTCCAGACCTCCATGGCTGGGGAGGCCAGTTATACAATTTAAATTTTTTTACTTACTACAGCGATCTATATTCTATATCTATATTTGTGACTTTTTTTTTGTTGTATGGCAATTATATAGCACCTGGAATTTTTTCACCCCCTCAAAATTAAAGATTATGTTGATCTTAAAATTGGTTTCCTATATGCTATTACAACTAATAAATAAGACCAATCAACTAATGTGCTACTTAGTTATTTTTTATAAATATTTTATATTTATAGTTTCAACCACGGTAGATTATAAGCCGAGAGGCCAAGAATTAAGTCACTGGGGAGGCCGATGCCCGCCCTACCTCCCCCGTAGATACACATTTACCTATTTGTATAAATAGCTGTGCAGGTGTACTATAGTGATCTCTCTGATCACGAGTAATGTCGATGGCACAAAATTCACATTTTATCCACTAATAAACCAACAGAGTCCACTTTTGCTCAAAAAAAAGCTGTACATTTACATGGCATACATCAGATCTATTCTTGCATACGCGAGTCCTTCTTGCAGAGTACCGAACTTATCATAAAACACACGGAACCTACTTGAAAGAAAGCAATCCACCAATCTTGGATTGATAACAGGCAGACGATGGTACGTTTCAAACGAAACCGTTAGAAATACTACACTCATGCAGACTATAAAAACAGAAATCTAGATATACTCCCTCGCAACCTACTAGCCAAAATCGAAAATTCAAACTTCAGCCATATTGCAGACATACAGCAAACAGACCACGTCGAAAAGAACGTTTTAAAAATAGACCACTAAACGTAAACTGAGACCAAAACGAGGAAGAATCTGAGAAGATTAAAATTATCTTCACCTCTCTTGAAGAAGCAACAGCGCTTTAGACAGAGTATCAACACAAAGCAAAGCAAAAAAGCGACCGCAGACACCGTATATTAAGGCTGGTACTAAAACGAAAAACCGGATTCAGATTTTGAAACGGAACGGATTTTACGAAATATATAAAATAGACGCGCCATTATGGGATTTCGTATTTTATTATTAAAGGAGAAAGAAAAAAAAAATATAAGTGTTATTATTTCCTTTTTTGTCGATTTATAAATTATTACAGAAAAATAAAATAAAACCATTTCTATTTCCGTATTATTTTAATACTTCTTTTTGTTTCTTCGGGGAAAATATTCTTATAGCGTTTTAATTTTTACATACCTACTATGATTGTGTCGGGCGAGTTAATTTTGGAAAGTGACCAATTTATTATCTTTATACAAAAAAAAAAAAAAATGTAAAAAGCCACGCTTTACAAACCGAGTTAATTAGAATTTATTTTTATGAAATTCTGAATTTCGTACACACACACAAAAAAAAAATTGATTTTACGTTTTCACCATAATTTTGATAATATTGATCTTATTGATAAGCTAACCAAACAAATTTTACCAAATGTGCAGATACTACGCAGTAGAAAATAATAAAATAGGTATACTATTAGGTATGTGTATGTATATAGATTATTGACAGCAGTATTGTTAATACGCGCGTCATGCTGTAAAATGGAAAGAAAAAAAATATCGAGGAATTTTGTATTTACAATCGAATAACATATTTTATACTTTATAATAAATGTATTAATCATTATTTTTTACAGTTGTTATTAAGTAGGTACTCGTTATAATATTTTATTGCATTTGGACGTGTATATAACAGTATGATGTATAGATAGCAAGCACATAAAATAACGATAATAACACACGAAGAATGCGCGGCCGTCGTTATAATGATTTTAAAATTAAGCCTATAAATGAATATACGTAAATCGTATAAATTATCTAATATTTTCATTTCACCGAAATAATAATAGGAACTATTGGTGTTTTATGGTCCCGAGCGTGTAATTAAAATAACGCGTTACTTTACAAAATCATTGAATAATTAGTAACTATACGGTTGAAATACGCGTCACTTTATAATTATATATTTTATTTCGACACAGACCGAAGCACAAAAACACAGATTTAAAATGCATATATTAACAATAATAACTTAAATAATTAAAATAATAACAATAATAGTTAAAGTTGGGATCTTCATTATGATGGCGTGACGAGAAAAACGGAATAAAACAGGAGTACAGTAAATCTGGTATGACGAGAAGGAACATTAAAGATGTATTTGTTAGACGGCCATTTGAATTCGATAAGAGTTAGGAAGGAAATGATAAATTCGCTGTGTGCGAGTGTCTACCATCAGCGAGGCCGCTTAAATTTAGAAGTTCACGGATAGGAGTATAAAATCACGTGAAAAATTTAAGTGAGAAAGCAGCAAAGTATTTCTCTTCGTCGAACTCTTGCGATCGCTGAAGAATCGATTGGGGATCCCAAAGAACGGATCCGTACTCGAGGAGCAGTGGACGGACTAAAGATAAATATATAGACACTCTTTGGCGAACGATCACGTTTCGGAACATAAAGCCGAGGATTTTAAATGATTCACGACAGATGTCTTGGAATGTGCCGTTTGGGGAAAGGCAAAGAACTCGGGTCTCGGACAGAATTAGAAGAAGTGATTGGCGTACGCCATGCGTATAATATAGTGTAATCGACTGCAGTAATTGGATGGACGGTACGAAAGTATAAGACATTTTAAAGTATTTGAAGACATCGATGAGTGACAGAACGGCAGAGATATGAAATGTATAATTGATATATTATTGCGTTACTTAAAAAGTAATTATAATATTAAGTATATTTATTATGATACGCGTTTGTCCGTTGATTTACAGAATAATGTGACGAACGCGTATTATAATATTAACAACCAGCAAACACGGTGATATGTGCGAGTCGTTATAAAAACGTGTCCGCGCTCTGTGCGATCCGATTTTCATAAATGCGATATTCTAAATTCCTTTTTTTTATATATACACAATGTATAATCAGAGAAGGAGTACGATCAATTGAAACGAAATATATAGCGATGGTAATATACACTTGTATAATGACAACCTTCCACAAGTTTCCCGGTCGAAATAAACAAAATGAAAGTAAAAAAAAAAAAAACACGTCGTTTAATCACAGCCAGTCTTATGTATAGCCAAGGCTAAACGATTTATGTGCTGCTATCGACCCTACGCGTAATGAATTTTATAATAATTTTATCATATAGTTATATTTCCTCCGGTCTAAAATGCTCGCAGCAGAGTCACTGTACATATACGCGATTATTCATTCGCAATATTATCAAAACGAAACGCGGAAGGAAAGAAGGGAAACGTTTGCACGCAGTTGAACAGAAAAAAAAACATATTCCGCACGAACCGCATGTTGTTTTAATTGACTCGCATTCGTATAAATGACGTGGTTTAGGTTATTCGGTACGTTTCGGTTTTAAGAATTTTCAGAAACGTTCCCGAAGAATGGAAATAACAAGCTAAATCGTATCAAATCCTAGAAATATACAATTATCTATTTTATTTCAATAATCATTTATGGTAATAGTTATCGAAGAATAAATCAGCAATAGTATGTTCACGGTTGGATAATAATAATTCACTTGTGCGTTACGAAATTAATTACATTATGTTGACGTGATTTTTAATTTAAAGTAATAATAATAATAATTTTTTGTACGTTACATAATTTGTAATTCAAATTAGTAATTAAATTACGCGAATTGTATAGTTCAAAATAAATTTGTTTGCGTGTAATTATAGTAATTATAATAATTATACGAACTTGGTGAGTAATAGACATCACCGCTTCAGTTTATAAACTAACAGAATCATCAGTCTAATAATATGTCTACAGGTCGTATACGAGTCGAATATACACGGTTGTTTTCAAATATAAATTTTATTACATTTTTGTTAATTATAAATTAATAATATTCCGTATTACGCGTATTAATATGTAAATCATTAATAATACGTTTTTGTATACCAAAATCGATTTTTTTTTTTTTTTTTTGCGAAAGTCGGAGACAATTTTATCCGGTTTTCCATGCGGTTTTCGGTAGTTTTTTCTCACACGAATCGCGTTAGAAAACTATACCTAACTGAATTTTGTAACGAAAAAACGTATCAAATAAAATACTTGTTATGACAGTAATCCATTGCCTGAAAGTAATAAGGCGGAATGGTTTCGCTCAGGATCTATAAAATACGAATCGTACTGTACATGTATATCAATATTATTTAATATTTTAATAATAAAATTAGAATGAATTATTATCGTAGAGTATAATGATCAACGAAGAATCGGTGTAGAAAATTCGTGTTTAAACAACATTTATATTTATGTATATAGTGTATACACTGAACTTGTAACAGATAACGCAGTACATAATAATATAGTGTAATGAAACTACTTATCTACTTCGTTGTTTCCACTTCGTTCATACATGTACACTACATAATATAATAATATACCGCAATGTGTTAAAATATATAGTTGACCATCATAATATTATATTTTTCGAAATTTCTCAATTTATATACATACGCGAAAACTGATATTCATGCGTGCATATTGATGTCTAAAAATGCAATATATATTTTTTTTTTTACAACGCGTATCTTCGTACCTATATATATATATATATATATATATATATGCATATAATATAATATAGTATTACATATTTTTCGTGGGAAATAATGTTTTTTTATACAATGTTTGTTCGAGACCAACGAGTAAAACGAAAAAAATCAACAAAGCGTTAAGTACAAAAACAAATTGCAAAATCACCACGTATATCAGTCGTATCCGTACGTAACGCTGCGCGGCTATATATTACAAGTTATATATTTAACGGAATTATTGTTTAAGAGACATTTTTGCGATATTTTTTTTTTTATGTCCTTATCAGAAATAATTCAAATTGTTATTATTACGTTGAACCGAAATTTTAGTGTCTATATATATATATATACGTATTAATATATTATACATATTTGCCGCATACTTTTCTAGTTGCTATGTATTATAATATGTACAGTAACCCAGATAACTGGATTATCTGTGCGCGCAGCAATTGGCAATAACAGAGCTGTAACAAAAAAAAAAAAACTACAGTTTTATCGGTGTAATAAGTCCTTGGGTGTTCAAAATACCAACGCCCACTATATACTCTTATAGGCTTGTACATTTCATCACTGTTTCTATAACGCCGCGTACACGTAGAGTGCAGTTATGGGTACTAGAAATTTTCCGACCTAAGTAAATAATTTAGAGTTTTCGACGAAATTCACTCACGAATGTTTTCCGGCCGCACAGTTGTCGGCATATTAATTTTTTTCGTCGATTTTTCAATACGTTTGAAAAACTATCTAATATGATTCACTGAAATACCGATTAATTCGTTTAGAAAACAAAAAAAAAAAACACTACGCGTATAAACGGAAATTCACGTTATTTCCTATATACTGTAATACGCAATGCGGTTGAATGTTGTAAATAAAATAAAACCACGTCATGCAAATTATCAGATCGGATTGTTCAATGTGTATAATAATAAATGCGATTCCACGTTTTACGAGATAACACCTAATGCAAATTCACAAGTATAATACACAATATAGACCTATTGAGTTGAAAAACACGATTAAGGCGAATGATAGATCAATGACCGACAACTGTGTATATATATATATATATATATATGAACCGAAATAATTTGTACGAGTCGTGTTTGAAACGTACACATATAATATAACGATTGTGTTGTGTGTATAGAAAATTCGAATTGTACATACTCAAACTGTTAACATTCACAAAAGGTTCGATTAAATTTTACATAAATTATGGTTACGTAAAATTTACCAATACTTTTTTTTAGGTACTATATTATATTAATGCGTATAGAAAATATTAAAAAAAAAAAAAAAATTCTCTCTCTCTCTCTATATATATATATATATATATATATATATAAGTACTCTTAATATATTCGTATGCATTGTATTTTGTATATAATATTCGGTGGACGACGGTATAAAATGGTATAACACGAATATCATAATAAAGTACGCGTATCATATTTATAGTGATTCGATTAAAATATTAATTCGTATAATCATTTAGTTTTCATTCACAAATGTTTCCAATTATATTTATTCGGTTCACTGCAAGTGTGTATAAGATAACGAACAATATAATTATAATGTGTATTTGTACATTTAGTACGTCATATATTACCTGTATAGCTGGTTTGAATTGAACCGTATTAACGTTACTATAAACTTTGTACATTCGTTTCGTATTTCATTTCATAATCGTACAACATATTATTATGTGTTCTTGTTTTATATTTAAAATTTAGACAAAAAAGAAAAAAGAAAAAAGTCTATATTATATTATCAAGGCGCACAATGTGTAGGTACACGTTAATGTACGATAATAGTCGAATTTAGACACAAGTATGGTTCACACGTTTAGTGTATAGTTGAAACAAGACAAATAGTTGTTATAGAACATAAATTATTTAAATGTCTATATAATGTATTCACTCCATATCTGTTGAAAGAAAATATATGTTTACTAATAAGAAATGCATTTATGCACATTGCGCATGTTTGTGTAGAAATCCTTAGAAAATTGATTTCTAAAATTTAAACTCTGCAAAATTTAGTGTTGAAATGGGACTAAAACAAGGCGACGCAACGTCTTCATCGCTATTCAACATACCTCTAGAAAAGGCGACATGAATCATGCAAGATGAAACCAGAGGGATAACCGTAAATCAAACATCACATACAAATATTAGAGTTTGTATTACTAAAGTTCATCAAATCAAAACTCTTTTCAAAACGAGCAAAACCAATATTTTACTATATATATATAAGGCAATAATAAAGCCCACGCTGACATATGTTCGTGAAGTATGGACCACCACTACTACTACTACTACTACTACTACTACTACTACTACTACTACTACTACTACTACTACTACTACTACTACTACTACTACTACTACTACTACTACTACTACTACTACTACTACTACTACTACTACTACTACTACATCAATGCACGAGCAATTCACTCCCATCTCTTCATCTCTCTGGCAGGAGCCATTAGCTCGAAACAGAGCACTCCACCCAAAGCGAAAGCAAGCTAGTAGTAACCCCTTCCATGAATCTCCTTACGGATTTCCGGCTGTTTGTAGCGTATATATTATATTCGAGTCATAAATAATGGGTAACGTTTTATAATCAAATTTATTTATTCGCAGTGTATACCCCCCCCCTCCCGCCGTTGGCGAGTACCGTTAATAAACGTATTATTAAATATTACTCGATATATAATATAGCTGCAGGTGCTCTACGCGATAATTGAATACCAATTTTAAGACGTTTTCGTGATAAGAATATTTGAAATCCCTTAAAAATTGTTTCAAAACAAAAAGAAAGTCTCGTGAAAACGAACGGTCCCCCTCCCCTGGTCCCCCGCCTTAATCCTGGTTTGTGTAGCGCATATATAATATGTGTATTGTGTGTGTTACCGGGCGCCGAACCCCCGAATTCTTCTAGAAAACTTAAAAAAAAAAACCAATCCGTATATTATACAAGTATGTCCGCGGACGTCTGCAGTGGCTGAAAACAAATTTATTAAATAGACAAACGCGTAACCGTTGGTGAACGTCGTGAATCTCTAGGTATGATGTTTGCGGTTGTAACGACGAGACGGCAGTCTACGACCACCCGAGGTACGAGACAGTCGCCATGGCGAAAATAACGAAATCATCCGTCGAACGCCCGTTGCAATTGCCGAACTACTGTTGTCCGAGGAAGGAAGGCGCGTGTGCGTACGCGTACGGACAGTACATACAGAAACGATTGTCCCTGTTCGGCGCTTTTAAACGGTGTTTTTACTGCGACAAGCGCGACCCGTTTAAAAGCGTCATGAAGTGTTACGGTAATTGTTGTTCTTATCGTTTTAACGCCGCGCCGTACAGTACTTCTCCCTCGCCTCTATGCCAACTATTCGGGGTCGGCCACCCGTTGTCCTAAACCTCCACTTGACCGCGATCTCCCACGTCTTCCGCGCACGCGCCAGCAGTCCTCACAGCACACGCTCAATCGCATTCGACCACTTCATCTCCGGTCTTCCTCTTCCTCTTCTTAACCGTTCTTATACCGCTTCCGAAACGTCTCTTCTCGTAACACGACCGAACCACCAAAGTCTGTCCTTTCTCACCTTCTCTCCGCGATCGACGCCACTCCCGTGCTTCCTCTCACACGTCCGTCTCTTATCCCGTCTTCTCTATTGTCACCCCGCACTCGTCCATCCAAGCATTCTCGCCTCTGTCACACTCATCATTCTCCGCTCTGTTTTCTTGTCCACCGACTGTTTTTTCATCCACTGTTTTTTCATACAATAAACAGGTTGCGATACGATATATCACCGCGGATGCGGCAGAAAGGCGACGGAGAGACGGCGAGCGGCCGTCTCCGCCGTGGTAGACGCATATCGGGATTGGTGCGAAGACCTGCGGGCCGCGGAATCGTCGCGACGCCAACGATTGACGAGCACGCGATGCGCCGAACAACTGGCCGCAGCCGCCGCGGAGACGCAACGGCAAAAAGTCGCTGCAGACGCGGTGTGGGACGCGTTCAGGAAATGGTGCGACGAAACGCGGCAAGCACAATCGTCGCGCAGGGAACGGTACAGAGCCCGATGCGATGCACACCGAGGAACCGCGGCCGCCGCGGTGGACGCGTACGACAAGTGGTGCGACGAGATGTGGGCAATGGAATCATCCCAGTGGGAATGGTACCGTTCCCGACGCGGTTAGGGGTACATATATATATATATATATATATATATATACCGTAATTTATTTGCGCGGCGATTGATTTTGTTTTTTTGAATACGTATTTTGCTATGTATTCTTTTTATTTTATTGTTCTTTTTATATTGTTACGTTTTTTTTCAATTTTATTATTCATATTTTTTGTGACATTTTTTTTTTTTTTTTGTTTGTTTGTTTTATTGCTCATGTTATTTTTCTCTGATTTATTATTCGTTTTGTATTTAAATTGTTACTTGTTTTTTTCCTCCACTTTATTGTTCGTTTTGTATATGTTTACATTGTTACGTGTTTTTTCCCCTCCATTTTATTACCCATTTTGTGTTTACACTATATATCTTTATGTTTTTTTCTCTGTATACTGTTCGTTTACATTGTTACGTGTTTTTTCCCCTCCATTTTATTACTCATTTATATATCTTTATGTTTTTTTCTCTATATACTGTTTGTTTCAAAGAATTTTTTTATTTGGAGGGTGGGGATTGAGGCTGATAATTAATTAATTTATATGTTAATAATTAATGTGTACATACATATTATATAGAGGGCACCCACTAAAAAACTGATAACTTATTCGTTTCGGGGGGATGCAGTCCCATCTGTCCCCCACTCCCCGCTACAGGCTACGCCACTTGTACGTTTCTTGTTTATATTATTGTACTGTTCGTTTTGTGTTCTAATAAAATTGTTTATATTGTAAAATATATACCTGTTATTGCATTGTACGCGTTGTCTGTGCACGTTCTTAAACACTGCGTTTCGGGTCGTTATATAGCGACTCGTTTTATTTATATTTTTCGGACCGGACCGGGGTAAATTGATAACAATTCGTCCGAAAGCGCGTTACGGTCGATCGGTTTATAGACCATAATAATCCTGCAGTTCCGACGTATGTGTATATAAGAAACGCTATCTCGTTAATTAAAATATTTAAAATTATTACATTTCTTCTGTACACGCTCGTGTGTTAAATTCAAAATTAGTTTGTGTACGATAAAATTTGATATTTTCACGATTGAATACGCGCGGTATGTACGACGACGACGACGACAACGTTACAGCGTTAATTATTTATACCGCATTTACTGTACTATAGTCTGCTGCTTATAATAATATTATATAATAATGAACGTAATATACGCGGTGTATAGTTTAAAACAGTAAACACGCCATAAACCCTACTATAACGAACGTATTAAAATAATATAATACCGTAAATTTATTGTCTTATATTATAATAATTATTGGACGTCTAAAATTTTTTTTTTTTTGATCTACGACCATTGACTATATAATATACGTACCTAGATTTATTGAATAGCACGCGTTAATATTACCGTATTCGTTTTATGTACACCACTGGTGAGACGCGGTGCGCGTTTTATTAATCCGGCACAAAATATACACGTATATAAACAAACGTTTTGAAATCAATTCAATAAACGCTTATACGATTATAATATACGTATTACTGACAGCGTTTTGGAAAAGACGACGAATTAATTTTAAAATAATAATATTCGTATATTTATACAGTCGGTGGCGTAGCGTGAAACTCGGTGGCCCTAGGGCCTATAAGAGATGAAGGCCCACTTTATCACAGAAATTAAATTATAATAAGAATATTAATTTGTTAAATAGTGATTCTGAAAGCAAAATAAAAAATTTTAAAACTAACTGCCCGTTTGAAAAACTTGCGACGTCTGTAAAATAATGAACGCCACCGTTTTTTTTTTTGGTATTTTAAATTAAATTAGTATCAATATAAATATTATATATATATAAAAAAAATGTTTAGAGTCTTTTAAATAATTAAGATCCTCTTGTGGCCCCTCAACTTGGACATATATATTGGGAGCCCCGGTGGCCCCGGCCTAAATACGCCACTGTATACAGTGAAATCTCGCGAACGAAGCGGACGCCCGCGGTCCCGTCAGAAACGTCCGTTACTGAGAGGTGTCCGCTGGCGGAATAAAGCAATATTATGTAAGTATGCGAAATTAAGTCTTATTAAAAAAAAACATTTTACATTTATTTGATTATTATTTTTGTTTATTCCCGTATCCGTTATATAATATTAACGTTTATGCGTATATTAGGTATACAACGGCGAGAAAAAAAATATCGGGTATTTTAGTTGTTTTTTTTTTTGCTCGTATTGCGATTTCGTTCTCAGAGTTAGACTTGTGTTGACTGATGTATGTGTATATATATATATATATATCTCTCTTTAAAGTCGTCAATCCCGTCGATCGGTCTGCAACCCGTTCGACGTGTTCAGGACGTGCAAGTCTTCGCTCTCCTTTATAATCGGGTTTTAACAATCCCTCGTGTCGTGTCGTTCGTAACATTGCTTTTCCACAACAGCCTCGTTTCTGCAGACATTCTTCCACCCTGCAGGCAGCCAGCCAGGGCAAACGGTCTCGAGCTGTGTTTCGGAGCCCCGCGTATTTCTGAACACTGCACACCGAGTACGTTTGTAATATACTACATAATATATAGGACGAAGAAAACATATATGATAAAAAAAATCAACGCGTATAGCGCATCCGCTAAAAATAATTGAAAAAGTCGAAATCTTAATATACAGAGTGTATTATTATTCGTACGTGTACACTGATTAATTAGACGATTTATACACTAGTTATTATTAAACTCGTTGTTAAAATTTTAATGAAAAAACATTTTTACCAATATATAAATTTTAAATAAATATTTATATCCGCTAGCAAGCCTCTGCGACAAAGGCGTAAAATGCGTGCACGCGGCGAGAGCGCAGCAGAGCGAGTGGCGAAAACGTCGCCGCGCGCCCAAATTTTCTTGGCTTCCGCGCACGCCTTTGGGAGGGGGGAAATAGGCGGGGGACGTCGTCGCGGCGGCGGCGGCCACGAGACTGGTTTCCCACTCGTGTGATCGTTTCGCCGGCTCCGGGTAGACACACACACACTCGTATCGGTTAGTCGTTCGTCGCGAGTTGTCGTTGTGTACGTGTCGCGGTGCGCGTCGTCGTTCGTCGCGGCGGTATTTTAACGCCGCGTTACGCGTCAGCGTTTTTCTTCGGTTTTTTTTCCCTACTGTTTTATATATCAAACATTTTTATTTTTTTTTTATTTTTCCTCTTGCCGTTTACGAAAAATCACCGTACGCGCGCCCGTTTTTAAATTGGATTTTTCGTGTAAAAATAAAAAAAGAAAAAATTACACGGACACGTTTCCTCTTCCGTATAGGTATTGCGAACGAAAAGAAAAAAAGCGGTAAGTGTACAAAACCACAGAGTAAGAACGTAGGTACAAACCGCTTTTTTTTTTATATACCAACCGCACAGCGTTTCGTCGTTTTCACTTATTTCGTGTACCGTAGCAATTATTATTATTGTTCGGCCCGTATGTCATATCATATTATATAGTTTCCTTTTTTTTTTTTTTTTTTATGAACAGACCCGTATGTAAGTCGCTCGATCCAGTAGTGTACGCGTCGGGATAAAATTTAGAAAAAAAAAAAAACCTTAAAAAAGTTTGTCTCGTTAAGCGCGGTGTGCAGACCGATTATATAATGCACGCGACGTGTCGATAAAAATTATTTACGCGTTAAAAGACAGTGCGTAATAATTATCGAGAATGTCGGTGGGGGTTTTTTTTTATATTTTTCTTAAAAAAAAACAAAAGTCGTTTTATTTTTAAGGAAATCTTAAAAAAAGACACTAAAAAAAAAAAACCAGAATCGTCCGTATTAATTAGAAAATCCGTTACTATTATTTAATATACATTATATATATAAGCGCACACGCTTTATGTATATATTATATATAGGATATAATAGTTTTTTTTTTTCGTTTAGCGGTTTGTTTGGAGTACGTTAACGAACTGGATTAAGGTTTTTTTTTTTTAACGAAGAGTTTTTGTTTCCCGGACGTGCCCAGGTCATTTGCATAATAAATCATTACGGTTATGTGTGTTATATGTAGTTTGTGTATGCTAACGTATTTTTACAGAAACGCCGTTCTTTGAGAAAATAATAATAATTATTTTTTTTTCGGAATTTATTATTATAATTATTATTTTTTTAAATAGTGTCGGTTATTTTAAAATCTATTATTGTCCGTTCATTTCGTTCGGACGACCGTTCTTATGATATACGTTAGTTAACGTTTCTCGACAACAATATTCCGTTCATCAACACTTGTAAACGGTAATCGGTACTTTAACCGTTTATTATCAAGTATACAGCTAGTACTGCTCATTTCGTTTTTAAATATATATATATAATATATTTATACGTATAGATTATTATCGTTAAACGTTTTATTTTTTCGAACGTTAAATGTATTTTTTGCGAGTCATTGATAATTTTGCTCGTATACATATATATACAGTGATATAGCGAATTATTATACGTACCTATATATACTGTTTATAACATAATCTTACGGCATTATATCATTTTTAGCGTTTACCTATCGTATATTATAGAATGTTAATCATTTTTATACTTCGGGTTGTTTTTCTACGTGAAAAGTGCGCGTGATGTTACGCGAGAGTAAAATGTGTTATACACACGTTTTTGTATCGTAATATTTCCGCGGCGATTACAATGACGACGACGGAGACGAAAGTCGTTTTTGAAAATTCTCAATATATTCTGAGAAAATTATTAAAACTGCCAGGCAAAAAAAAAAAAGCGACTGAAATTTATGAAAAAAAAAAAAGAACGTTTGTGTATATGTTGTATGCGTGTTTATAGCTCAGTATGACGTACGTACTGTATATTATAATTGTTTAAAAAAAAAAAACCTATAGATTTGAAATTTCGTCTTTTCTGCAGATGTTTTGAAAATCGGCTTGAAAGTATAGATTTTTAAAATATGAATAGAACGAAATGCAACGATATTGTGTAATAATACAATATTTTACGAGTATACTCGTAAAAATATTGAAATATACAAAATGTGTTAATAAGAAAACATCGGAACACGCGCAGTCCGAAATTATATATAATGAATTCAGTAAAACGCACTATATACGTTCAACACATTTTTTTTTTTTATCGCTTCGCGTCCCTTCGAAACGGTAATTTACTCGAATTACGTGTTTTTTTTTTTTTTTTGTCCTATTTCGCATTTATCTTTCTATTTTCTCAGAACGCGTTAAACACACGGCCATTTCTTATATTTATATTATGTACATAATATAACGCGTCTTCTCTTGTCCGCGACGCTGCCACAGTGTCGAATTCCAGAACAATATATTATATATATACTATACACGCGGTACCGTTGTCGTCGTTATAATATATGCGCGCGTTTTTTTTTCTCCCTCTCCTCTCTCTCTATAGTTCTATATAAACCACATGAGCAAACGTGACAGATTATTAACGATTTGTGTGTAAAAATATAATAAATACGCGTATGTATATATATATATATATATTATCCGAGGTTCTCGGAGTAATTCTCTCTGTATTTTTTCGCGTTATGTGTGTGCAATAATATTTTTTACCGAAAAACATTTTTACTTTTTTCTATTCGATATATTTTAAAAATATTACATTTTTGTGTACCCTACGGCGCGAGGCTGTCACATCACAACAGAATCGGTCATCTTATTGTTCTCCATACGTGCGCGCACGCGCGCGTACCTTATTTTACATACACCGTCGAACGTATAGCAATAAAAAATGTCCTCGTGTAAAACCATATAATAATATTATACTAAAACTGTGTACGAAGCTTAAAAATGCGTATTATACCTACTTCTCATAATTTCCGTATGTATAACGTTTTTTTTTTTATTATTATTAAAATTGTGTATATTAATACAGTATTAGTGTGGACAATTATATTTACACAATTTGTGTGTTTTATATTTAAGCGGCTTGAAATTTTAAAAAAACGATTTGGTGGCGCGAGGACGAGAGCGCGCGGTTGAGAAGAAAGAACGTGACGAATATATTAAATGGGACTTTTAGGGAATTCAGCAGAGAACGAAAGCGTGAGCGCTCTAAGGACAAAGAGGGGCGATTGAAAAGAATACGATTAATGCCTGCACGGATAGTACCACGAAGTGTACGCGGAGGAGAGTCGTTTAGGAACATTTTAAATGAACGTGAAGGATGTAAAGTGTGGCGGGAGAAAGAGCGGATTGCTTTGTCGATGTTTATAAAAAAAAAAAAACCATGGGTGTGATGGGATGGAGGGATTTAAATTTTCTGTGTGAAATAGCGAAATTTGGAGGTATAGGTTTTACCAAGATCTAAGCCGTAATCGATTGACGCCGCGAGATTTAAGACAGAAGTCTGCGCAGACCTGCAGGGTATAACAAATTAACCGATGGAAATCTGGATGAGACGGTAGATTTGACCAAGGAATCGGCAATTTCATTACCGGAGATGCTCGCGTGGCTCGGAACCCAAAGAGACCGGATGTCAAAGCCCCGAATCTTTGAAGGATTTGAAAGATAAGGGACGTATAAAGTTAAAAAAAAAAAAAAAAATCCGTTTTCTCTATTAAACGTGTACTTTATCGAATTATTGCCAATTCGAAAGAAAACATATGTGTAGAGGAAAACGAGTAACACGGTCTAATAAAATCGCGCGGAAAATCGTTTCCTCGTCGAGTGTCGTAACTTTTGTTTTTTTTATGTTTAGCTATTTCAATGGCGCGGATTTGACGAAACGTCGGAACGGGTAATCGCTTTGCGCGCGTCCGTCGGGGTAAAACTAATAGATTTTTTTTTACCCGTTGATATTTTTAGTATTTATTTATTTTTAGAAAGACGACTTACAAAAAGGGGAATACGTATTTACGGAAAAAAACGTCTAGTACCTATACTTAACGATCTTTAAAATTGCAGACCGATACGAGCCATATATACGCCTACGCATATTGACAGACCGTATAAATAAATAATAAGACGATACGTGACGGCACGCCCCATAGGTACATAAATATTCCGTCTAAATTCTCGCGATAGGAACGGAGGAATTCGCGTTATGAAATGGTTTTCGGTGTTTATAAAGATGTTTATTGTGTGTTTTGTACTGTTTGTTTTTTTCGTTTAACAGAGGTATACCCGACTTTACCGGTATACAGTAAACAAACGGGTTTAATAACACCGACTCTTGTGTACTTTTTATAAAATACTCTTTGGTTTGATTGTGTGCATACGTACAGATTTATTTGTTTTTTTTTTTGGCTTAATTCGAGCCTTTTAGACTCACCGCCGCAACACCCAACTGCTTCCACTCGTCCCTTTCTTTTGCGCGTTCTTCCGCATTACTTAGTCCTGACAATCTTAAATCTTCCTGAACTGTCGGCCGTTCTTTGTCGTCTGGGTATCTTGGTGTTTAGCCTCCTTCTTGTTATCTGCCCAATCATTCTTTCTGATATCCGTGTACGTGCCCCGCCCAACTTATCCTAATACTTTTTTTTTCAAGATTCCAACCGTGTTTTACAAAAACTATTCTTCGCATTACTATATTTTTTTTTCCGTATTCTCTTCGGACCGAATATTTTTCTCGACGTCTTTCTTTCGTCTGATCTCGTCGCGGTTCACGCACCGCACGCTTAAAGAGCAGCTGGTCCGACCGAGACTCCATAAAAAGCGCTATTTTTGTTTTTCTCGATAGCGACGCAAATCGGAACTGCAGAGGAATAAAACGTTTGATGAGAAAAGCCGTCGTTTTATCCGTTAGCAATAGCGTTGTTGATATTTATTCCGTGGTTTACCCGAATTTCATTAGCCTATCACATCTATAATTCTCTATACCTACTTCTAAACTCGTACGTTGCAGTTTCACGGTGCAGTTGTCCGTAGAAAGCGTCGTATAGCGTTTTGTTTTTCCCTCGGTTATTGTTCACACACAATTCTGTCCGTTTCTTCGGCGCGAAACGCTGTATTTCTGCTGCTTCATCTGTTCTTCAGCCATATTAGAACTATACCGCGGACGGCGTGTAATACACTGAACTGTTCAAAGGCTAAATATCCCGGCCCATAAATATTCACCACGGATTGCCGTTAGCATTCGGATACAGAAATTTGTGTTTTCTAATATACCACGAGTAATTTATAGTTTTTAATTCCCGTTTCGTTCGCGTTAAATTCCGAACGGGCTTTCGGTTTACACAACGATTCAAATTTTTTTCTGCGTACAAATTTTCGATTATATAGAAATAATATTCGTCATATGCGCGTTATAACGACAAACCCAAGTCACAATTTTTTTTTGCTATTACCGCTCCAAGTATATTCCGACGGATTGCGCGTATTATAGCTCCGCTCGCAGAACCGTTTTATTATCCTGCAAGGGGTCGGCAATCCCTTTTTTATAGCCCCCACACGAAGATGTTAAATTTTTCTGAAAATTTAATCCGATCTCGTGCACTAGAAATCGCATTAGTTTACAAATTTACATTTTTTTTTTTTTTTACTTTGAATTTGTTTTCTTAAAGCAAATTTTTTTTACTCAGAAACTTGCATGTTTTCTACTCGTATTTACATCATGTAAAAGTAACACTGATGCAGTAGCGTATCTATAGGATATTTTTTCCACGGTAGGGGATATTATACAAATTTTATCAGATATTTTTATCGTATTCATTATACACATAATATATTGATATTATTATATTCGTGTTGTATGTAAACAAACATTTGTCATTTGTGTACAAAATTTGATTTATTTTTTCAAAATTGAATTCATATATCATTCACGTTCGTTCGTACAATTATCAAAATATTGCTTCCCGGGGGTGGGGGGGATATGACCCCTCCCCTCCACCCGTAAATACGCCACTGCACTGATGTGAACTGATTTTATAAATCGCAGAATAATAATAAAATTATTAGTATTATATTTAAAATTTGGTTTTTTTTTTTGTTTTTTGTTAACGCGTCTTTCGATGAAAATATGAAAAAAAAATATGGCCCACGCGATTAAAAATAGGTATTGCCGATCACTGGTTTTATCAAACGCGCTATGTTTTCAAATGTATACAGTGGCGTGCTTAGGAAGGGGGGATGTTAGGGGTTATATCCGCCCCCATAGTCTTTTTTGCCGACCTACAGAAAACAACTTATTAGTTACAAGAGCTGCAGTTTTAGAGTCATTACTTAATGCTTTTCATTAGTTATTAGCAAAAAGTTATTACTTATGACAATAAACATTCACTATACATAACATATGTTATATTAATTGAACAACTTGGTATTAGTGTGTTATAATTTCAATTAATTTTAATTACAGAACAATTTACAAATGTACACAATTATAAGCTAGAAACGATTTTGGAGAGCTTGAAACATTTGAGTTTTTGGTATTACCATGACAATTCATTAAAATTTAAAATGTATTATTATTACTTATAACACCCCCATTGAAAATTCCTGGGCACGCCACTGAATGTATAACGGCAAAACTCCAAGACCGAGTTACGTCCAAAACACCAGCCGCGCCGCGCCTTTTTTTTTTTTTTATTTTAATTTTTCGTATTTGCAGTTTTTTTTCGTATATACGACGACGCGGTTAAAAATCCGCTTTCGAAACGTCGAGTGCCGGGAACGTACGCGCCCGGAGTCGCCGACAGTATAAAAATATGTTAGGAAAAATAAAATGTATATAATACGAAAACAACGGAACAGTTTCGTTCGGAACCCGGGCGTTTATATAAAATATTGAAAAAAAAAAACGTTTTTCGTTTCGTTTCCTGTCGTCTCGGAAACACGGACGGGTTAAGCCCGTTCAATAATAATAATAATAATAATAATAATAGGATATTTTATATTTTATTTCCCGTATATGGTGAACAAACAAGCGGACGATATTGTCGTTAATATTATAATAACGAAATAAACGCCGAAAATAATAATACGTTTTAGTGGTGCGTATACGCGCACAATACTCTTCGCGTTGGCCCGGTGGTGGCGGCGGCGGACACGTGCGCCGAGGATGGTAAGCGGAGAAACGAACGAGGAAATACGAACCACGTGCCGCCGCCGCCGCCGCCGCCGCCGTCTCACGTCTGTTGTCGTTATACGTCGGCCGTGTGTGTGTGTGCGCGGGACCGCCGCAGCCGCGAGTTATCCGCCGCGGGAGTCAGCCGGTCGGCAGATGTGGTGAAGAAATAAGAGAATATTATTATTATTATTATTATTAGTAGTGTGTATAAGAAAGAGAAAAGTTCCCGCCAAAATGTTTGTGTATATATTTATAATATAATATAGTGGCCGGTGGGGTGGTGTAGGTACGACGAACAAAACGTTTTTTTTTTACAAAAAAAAATGATTTATATTTTTATTTGTCCGAATTCGGTCGGCCGTGAAACGGAATATGCGTATAAGAAAAAAAAGTAGGAAAAATAATGTATATATTTAACGACTTGGAATACGCGTACAATGATAATAATAATATAAATTGCCCGGTGAAAAGGAATTTTTTATTTATTTTTTCTATTTTACCGCTAATATTATTATCACGCGTCGCACCGCAAAGAAAACGCCGTATCATCGCGTATTATATACGCGGCTGTAATTACAGGAAAACGCGCTGTACGATGAACACGCACACGCGCTTACGCATCGCAACCGTTTTATACCGCGGTAACACATTACGGTATAGAGGCGGGGGAGGAAATCGATTATTCGCGGAATAATTTCGAGTCCCCGTATGTATATAATAATTTACGAAAACAAAAAACTCGTGTTTATACTAGTGTTCTTCTTCAATTGCCTGTAATCAATCCTAAAATTGGTTTGCAACAATCCTCCGCTATCGTCCCGTTATTGACAGACAGAAAATGATATGCTTTACAGGAAAAACACTCTTACCCCCTCCCCGGAGTTGTCCGATTTCGATAATATTGCTGCTGCTGTTGTTGTTGAAAAAGGAAGACTTTCCACAGGGCGCGTTGGACTTCGATTTTAGATTACCGTAATAAAAACTACAAAAAAAAAAAAAAAAAAAAATTGTGAAAACTGTTCATATTCAAACTCTTATTATAGCTTTTAGAAATACGGTTTTGAGAATCGAAGTCCAATGCGCCCTGCAGCAAGTCTTCGTTTATCCGACAACAGCAAAATGATCGAAATCGGACAACTCTGGGAGGCACGAGAGTTTTTCCTGTAAAGCGTATAAAATAGAGCTTTTCGTTTTCTGTCTGTCGGTGCTGTTGACGTGTACAAAATAAAATTTTGAGAATCAAAGTCCAATGCGCCTTGCGAAACATTTTCCTCTTTCCAACAAAAAAAAATAAAAATATCGAAATCGGATCACTCTACAAGGCGTGAGAATTTTTCCAGTAACGTATGCATGTATTTCAACTAGAAATACAGCCATACAGGTCCGGTGCAGGCCTCTTAAACCGTATGTGATGAATGGTAATGGAGGTCATTTTTGGATTCCTTGAAAACATAACGTTTACCAAAAATATTAAACGCGGTTACAAAAAAAAAAAAATTTTTTTGCAGAACTGTGTAACTGCAAAAGATTTTAGATTTTAGATTTTAGACAGTACATTATCTATAATTATTGCAATTAAAAGTAATTTTTTTCACGACTAATCAGACGAGATTAAAATGATCTCGCGTAAAGTTTAAAGTAAAAAAAAATAACGAGTCTGTTTGTACTCGAGACGTTGGATGTTTAAAAGTCGCGTGAGCGGTAAAAATGGAACGGAATTGTGATTGGGATTTGTGAATATTGGTATCTCCGTTCAAAGTAATTTCGACAATAAATATTATTATTAGTCGTCGTGACAACAGCATACACATTTCCGTCTCATTTCCCGAGATTTACCCTTTATACCGCCGTAATAGATCTTTACACATCAATAATTTTGACATTCTAACGAATTGTAATATCTTTATTAGAATATTGTTTACGTCAGTGCCTTATTTCCACGCGCACTAAACACCATATAAGCGCGTGCTTGAGGCGGCAAATGTTTAATATTTAGCTATACATCATTCGAGTATAAATCTATATAGGTATTTTTATAGTTTACAGTTTTTATGACCGTATTTTGGAGCGTTTTAACAACACGCATCCAAAGAGCGGCAAAAAGTAAATATTGGCTCGGGAAAAGTGTGATGGACTATTAATTTACATATCAATCAGTGTCGAGTATTGATCAAAGTCAATACGCGTTATTTTTCCAGCCTCGGTTTTTTTTTCTCTCTAAATTTTTCATTTTTTATACGAAAGTCGTCATTACAATTATAAATTTTGAAAAAATAGAGTTACGTATACCGTACTTATGTATATATATATATATGGTACAGCGCGAACGGGGTTTTATTATTATACGGTAATTGTAAAGGGGGTATAATTACCGTACACAATTTGAACGGACCGCCCCGAAACTTCTTCATCTTTTCATTTCTTAACCTTCGTCCCACACGAGTAGTGCCGGAGCTACGTTCTTATCTTTGCCGCCCTCTACATCTCCCTGCAGTCTGTAACCGTTTCTTTATCTACTCTAAATATCTTCATAATATCCTCATGACCTCATTAATGACTGTTAACCACTATTTCTACGTCTGCCTCGAATTCTTTCTCTCAACACGCCCAAACAATCCTACTCTATATATATATATATACTCTCATTTTTTCCCCATCTAAAAACGCGCAGTTTCCCGAACTACAATATGTATACCTCTTATTCCGAATTCCAACTCTAACCCGCACTCGCGTCCATCTTCTTCAGTGGCGTATTTAGCTTTCTGCCGGCGGCCCTACGCTAATTTTTTGGACCGCCCACTCCAGAACGGTGGTTTCCAAATTCGTTCGTACATTCAATAATATTGTACGGTTCAACTATTCTTTCGTACTCGGTTAATTCGTTTACCTAACATACGATTCAATAATACTTTTATATAGTCTAATTAAATTTGCTATTTTCGCTGTCGTCTGCAGCCCCGGATTTGCTCGATGAAATTATGGCAACCCTAATACATAGTCAGACCATTTAAGGTAGAAATCATACTAATCCGTATTCTATATGCACGATTGCATATAAATATTACGCGTTTTCGTGCAGCACTACGAATATCGTAATTAAAAACATTGTACACGTTCAATTAATACGATACTTGCAGTGTATCAATGGCCGGCATATTCTGCAAAATGTATACAAATTATTAGGTAAAAAAACAATTTTCCGCCCTACGCTTCAGCAGTGGTTGGTTATCAAATACCAATAAATATATAGTATAGTTGATTGCAAGTTAAGTGAGATAAGCAATGAATCATTTGACAGACGTGTTTCATGAAATTTATTGAAAAAAGTGGGTAGGCCCGGGCCTACCAGGCCTACCCGCTGGCTACGCCACTGCGCTTCAGCCTATTATTAGCTTGACGTTAAAAATACGCCACTGAATTATTCTTCTTAACACGCTACTTCCGTTTTCATTTTCACTCATATACATTATCGCAGGCTTAATTAAGGTTTTGTAAAAAAAAAACTTCCTTTCACTCTAAATTTCACATTAAAAAAAAAAAAAAAAAAAAAGTACGTTCACTTCGTCCGAACACACTTCACCCGTCCTACCAAGAGCTACGTCCTCTCGCAAAACCTAAATATTTTGAACTCTTCAAACCCGGATTCATATAAGCCATGTCTGCTGCAACGTGTCTATATTATTTGTTCCTCTCCCGTCAAATACGCCAACTCTAAACGTTCTGATCTCACGCTCGTGTTGACCAAACCGATTCCTCGATCGGTCCTCGGGCCTACTGCACACAATGCTTACTTACCGCGTATCCATAAACCCTCGAAAACGAATAAAATATTAAAATATTCCACCGAATAATCGTCCACCACCACCACCACCACCACCACGGCCGTCCGCCGTCAGAGTGTATAGACCCGCAAAGTTATTTATGACGCGACGCGTACACAATACACGTTGGTCGGTATGCGCGCACGCTTTTTATTGTGTACAGGACGATGAGGAGGGTAGGTACGCGGATATTCATCATCATTCGTGGCACGTTTGCTGTGCGCGCAGCAGCCAGGCGCTCTACGCCACGCAGCCGAGATAAACCACCGGCCGGGGGGAGTCATTGTCGCTTTATCTGTCGCCGTAACGCGCGGCCGCCGACAAAACGACGACGCGCCGGGGGAAAATGGCCGCGCATTTACATCGTAAACGCTTCCGAAGCGCGCTCATTATATTCCGTACACGCCGCACTGTGATTGTATTTTGTATTGACATTGTATACTATTTCGGAATAATATGACGCGTGTTTGTAAATAATATTTCACAAAATACAACGGACGAACGCGTCGTTACGCAGTGCCGAATATTTGAAAACGACGGTTTGTTTTTTTTTTTTTTTTGCTCACTTTCGGTTCGGTTCCCGTGTAAAATCATCGGTTTCGCAGAGCGTTCGGAACGATGTTTCTCAGTCGGGACGTGGGTGAACTGCCGGTGACGCGTCCGGAGAAGTTGTCCGTGGGGTCCGGGGACCTCCCTCGAAATTTTGTTGTTACATTTTTATGTCTTATGGCCGGGGTCATTCTGTGAATTTGTGCGACACCGAGAGCGTTACCGTGACGTCATGAACCCGGCTCTGCTCACCACCCGGCCAGGTACCCCCACTACTACACCGTCGTTGTCAGTTACTTCGGAACGGCGATGGCAGCGCGATCTATATCTATATATATATACGAGTATATATGTATAGATATATCTATATCTATGGGTATCTTAGGTATCTATAGATATAGACATGTCTAAAGGTACGAGGACTGAGCTATAGGTAACTTTTTGTCGTCACGTGTATACAAAATAAACGAGATATGTACAAGACATACATGTACCGATGTTTCTGCATATTATACAGTGTAGACACACCCGTTTGTTTTTATACATTATATATTATATACGTTACTAATAACACAACATTTTTTTTTCTTTTTTAATATAATAATATATTGTTAATAAATAATAATACTGGTTTGTGAGACTTTTCGATAATTTTTCAATTGTAATGTTCCGGTCTCGAATAAAATATAGTCGATAATCGATTAAACCCATTATGCCATACCCGGAGCCGTCTTAAGGTTATGTGAGGCCCAAGGGCTCAGAATATTTGTGGGCTTTAAATACTTAAATTACGATATATTCACATATATATATTTTATTTTTAACACATAATATATTATATTAGCTATTAAAAATTATACTTTATTAATAAAAACTAAAATGCCAATTTGTATTATACAATCTCCGTTACTTTATTGTTTGATAATTTCCAAATTTTAATGTTTTTTTTTTATCACTCGACATTTATTTTGTTTTTTTAAATATCTAAATAAAAAATTATTATACGATATTTTGTAAATAAATTGGGGGCTCTCAGAATTCGGCGGCCCCTGGCCCGGGCCCTCCAGGCCCACGCCTTAAGAAGGCGGCACTGTCCATATCTATGTAATCAAATATATCGAATTTCCAATTTTTTTTTCCAAACATTTTTTTTTAAATGGACCCCTTCCGAAATAAAATACTGGTTACGTGCCTGTGAACTCTTTACATAATCGATTATAAGACGAACCGATAAAACTCGGTGTATAATTTTTTTCAGACGTTAATGACGAAAATTAAAAGCGATTTTAAACGCAATAATTATACATTTATAAATAGCCTTATTTAAAAAAAAAAAACAAATTATATTATGTAACGTTATAGCTGTAATGATTGACTACGAGTTATCGGTATATTATACAAGGCGATTGGCGATAAATTGTTATTGTATACACCTCGAACGCAAAAAAAAAAAAAAAACATAATTTATTTACTTATTGTTCTAATTTATAAAATATTAAAAGAATAAACGATTGCGCTAGTACTCGAGACATTGATGTGTGTAAACGTCGCGTGAGCGGTAAAAATGGAACGGAATTTGTGATTGGGATATGTGAATATTGCGGTATCGTTATTCAAATTAATTTCGATAATAAATATTATTATTATTAGTTGTCATGACAAAACAGCTTACACGTTTACACATTTTATTTTTAAAAAAAATTTCGCGGGGGAAGGGGTCTGAGCCCTAAACTCTTCCCCCTCCCCTCCCCAGCTACGACCTTGATGATAATAATAGTAATAATAAAAAAATGTAAAACGGGTTGAATTTTTCATTGCTGTATATAGAAAATTCGATTTGTTTGTATCCCATACGATCAGCATTATTCCATCTATATATATATAAACTGGTTTTGTTTTTCATCTTTTCACTAGGTGTGTACAGTGTACACCACATAAAAGACAAGCGCGTTATTCACGCCATGTCCGTTTATGACACGGTACGCAGCGGCACAACTGCGCGAGTGTTGCAAAAATCACTCGGTCACGTTTTTTTTTTTTTTTTTTTTTTACCTATCCCGGACGAATGTGAAAACTTTATTTTCACTACCTTTTTTTTTTTCAACAACAAACGGACACTATATGCCCCGCGGCCGCCACACCTTCCGCACCGAACGACTAAACGATGATACACGACTGTATAGCTGCTATTCCTTTTCTTTTTCAATGATTAATGGGTAGATAAATATTGTTGGTAACTATTTTTATTGCGGCGAACGTCTCGCGCTGTTTTTTTTTTTTTTTTGGAAGAAGAAAAAATCGATGTATTTAACCGGGGACACAATACAGGCGAACGAAACCGTGACCGGGGGGGGGGGGGGGGCTCGAGATAGAAGGTGCGTGTGAAACACAGAAAACGTTCGAAAATTGAAATACCGCCGTTGTACGAACCTGCACAAAGGCCACGATACTATAGCAGTCGTTGTTGTACTTAAGACGCACCGAAATAATTTACAATATAATAATAATAAAAAAAAAAATACGGTAAAAATATTGTATTTTAAAAATGCTTTTTTGAAGTGAAACTTCTTTTGGGGGCGCGCCTTATATGACAGATTAACCCGTGAAACGAGCTAGCGAGCGAACGAAATAATTCAGTATCAGAAAAAAAAATTGAAACGAGATCGCTCTAGTGGACACCGGGACAACTAGTTAAAAATTTTAATTTTTTTTTTTTTGTTTTTAAATTATGTGTCTGTGTTATAATATACGATATATAATAGTATATTGTATATTATACGATTCCTCGCCTTTGATAGAATTTCTTACAACACAAATTAAACTACGAATTAATAATAATCCAAAAGAATCGACGACGAAGTACGGAATTATACCGTTGATGCTGTCTTTTTTAGACATACGTATTGGTAAATTAACGTCAAAAAACATATGTCTCATATTTTAGTTATCATAAGCCTATTGTATCTTTTATAGAATTAAACAGTTCGTGTTTATTGGTTGACAGATATGACTACCAATCTTATTGCCAAAAGCAAACACAAGATTTGCTTCTTTATTTTACTCTAGACTTCTTTGTTTAAAAAAATAAATAAATTAATATTATTTTAATATCAAAATTAGCATAATATATTACACCACTTTAACGTTTCGCTTGTGCTGGGGGTCCTTTGACATCCAATTTATTTATTTTTTTTTTGCGAATTAAAGACGTTTAATAATTGCGTACGGATAAAACACTGTGATTTGTTTCGCACGACTTTAGTGTATAGTAGTAGCCTTTTTCGGTGCAGAGTTTTTATTTATTTATTATTTTTTTTTGCAATTGTTTCGACGAAAATCGTGAACAACACATCCGCCGCGTATAATAAATCGAGGAATTTATATGACAATCGTACGACATCGCTCCCACCACCGCGGTAAAAACGATAACAAATTTTTTTTATTATTTTTTTTTACTTTCGACTAAAATAATAATAATAAATAAAACGCTACTCGAACACGCGCGAGCGTAAGCGATTTTTAAAAATTTTTTTTTATAAAATTCGCCTCGATTGCGCGAATTACCAGTCGAGACGACGATTAAGTAAGTAGGTAGGTAGGTACTCGTATTTACGACGATATTATAAATATTGTACGCATATTACCTTGAACCGATTGTAATACGCATAACAAGTAATCATCTAGAATAATTATTATCTTATCGAAATTAGGCTAACTCCTGTTACAGCGCTGTACTTCTACCGCGCGGTTTTATACACAGTGAAAAACTATATAAAAAAAAAAAAACTATATATAACTGCGCGTGCCGCAGTTACATTGCTTTATTATTTTTTTTTCCATATATTATACATAATTATTATATTATTCTCCGTACAATCGAATACGTATGATATTTCAAACTTATTGTGTCCTACAACAACACACTCGTTATTTATACACGTGTTTATTCGTAAGTTTACTTTTCGTTTTTATGTTGTTTTTTTTTTTTAAGTGGACTTTTGTTGAAACTATTTACGACATGTGACGTATTATATGCGCGTGTTACGTGTTAACGATCATACGTATTATTAAACTAGTGAACGGCTCGTTTATTATATAATAATACGCACTAAAATTTGTAATATCCGTATACGATATATCCCATAAAATGATAATTGCCCGTATTTTTTTTTTTTTATATACGACTATGAACGATAAAAAAAAACGTAACGTTATTATTGGGGGGGAAAAAAAAATTTCTCGATTCCGCTATATACCTATATATATAATATATTGTACTCCTTTCCACCGAGCTTATATTACGTGCCAGAGAGGCTGTAGAAGGCGATGCCATGATTTCCATGGCTTATTTCGATTTTGTCGTACATTTTACACAGATCGCTGTTCGGGTTTCGAGTGTTTTATTTCGAGAGGTCTGTAGTTCGAATCGTTCCTTTCTAGCTTCGGTACGGTCTCGTGTATGCGGTCTGTGTGTGTGTGTGCTTGCATTCGGAAGCTTTTTCGGACGATGTCGCAGTCGGCGTCTCTTTCTAAAGGATTCTCCGATCCTGGTAAACATATTTCCCTTAATGGTATCGTTTGCGACATACCATTGATTTCCTCGGTGCTTATTTCAACAACGTGCTTGTGGACGACACATTTTGAAAACGCGCAGCTCTGATTTATGAAATGCGTAGTTGTAGATTTTATCGAAATTCTAAGACTTTACTTATAAGTAATTCAATTATTGTAACATTTATTAATTGTTTTCATCAAAAACACAATAATGTTATTACTCACATTTGGTTTCTTTTTAATTTCATGACAAATTGGAGACGTGTATTGATGTGAAGAAATCGCCGTTATCAGCAATAGTTATAATATTATAAAAATACGCGTTTTTTGTTTTCAATATTAAAATTGCTACTATCCCTCTGTTGGGGAATGGGAGAAATATGATAAAGTATGGTGGGGCGGGGGTGAAGGGATGAAGGTGATGAGTTAGGAGAGGGGAGAGGTAAGATAGGAAGAAAAAAGAGGACGGTGGTGAAGGAGAGGATTCTGAGTCATACGCACTTTAAAAATAGCACTGGACTTCCTGTAGTTATCATTTCTGACAGTTGTAGTCCTCCGGTTTTAGTCAATCGGTCTCGAATGAATTTCGGTAGCCAGGAGGAGGGACTCGCTAATGTTGAATAAAAACAAATACTTGTACGATCTTTATAATATATATACATAGTACAATAAACGAAATATTCAGATAGAGAATTTTGTGGAAAAAAAAAATTACAAGAAGCTGAACGTTTGCGATCTGAAATCATGGATATATAATTAGTGTTCAGTTAATAGCTACCGTTCGGTACCGGGCGTCGTCCAGATTACGGTACAATGTTAAGTAGGTACTGAATTATTTTTTTTGAGAAATGTTTTTTTTTTTTTTTAATATTTCCATATGGCATAGTCTTTAGTCTCGTCTCGCGCGACCAAATCGCGTATATTAAGAAGGAATTCTACAACAATATTATTTCGCAACCGAGATTTGTGGAAATCAGTATAACCGACAACGCACGGTTGGAATCTTTCGGTAAAAGACACCGAATCTCACCGAATGCTCGATCCGATGTCTTTCAGAAACAAAATTAGACAGATGATCCGACATCGTCTGCACGGAAATCGTCGTCCACAATATTGCCATTTTCTCGTCGTAACAAGCGGTCTCTCGCATTTATAATGTTCTCGAAATACATTTTGCGCAACGAGTCAGAATCGTTGGCCGCTGCAGCGTAACCGCCGTGCTGCAGGTGTAACAATCGGCAATCGGACAGTGTACGTTTACTTGCGTGTATGCAGACGGACTTGAGGATTTCTTCAAAACGGTTTTTTTTTTCCAAACGTAAATTCCTGCGTGTTACACACCGGGAATAATAATGCGTAGGCTCGAAGAAAATACTCGCAACGCGAAGTGTGCGTTGGACTTTTCGTAATACGCGAGTCTCGTTCGTTTACCTGGACTCACCACACCCAGCAGCGTGTTAAAACGACATTTAAAAAAAAGGAAAACCAACGTATATATATTATTGAACTGCACGTTCTGAGTCCTGAGTGGTACGGTGTTACACGCGTTCCTCTCTACGTATATAATACACACACACACGTATATCGTCCGAATTCCGATATCATATAGTTTCATTCGAGTAAACACGTTCAAGTCGAACTGGTTTTGTATTTAACACGGCGACGACTATATAACATAATTTCCATAATCCAAATCCCGATTCCGACGGACCACCGACCGGCCCAATGCAAATATTCTTCGTGGCAATATAGTTACGTCCAAAAACAATATTCACCGGCCGTTATATTCGGCCGAGTGCGTGTAGTCTTTATAGTAACAGAAACGAAAAAAATTATTATTATCCTCCAGACGATTTTTATTATACTTTTATGATATTAATTCAACATTTTTAGAGTTTCCCGCCCACCGATAAAATAACACTACTATATATTTTCATATTTTCTATCGTTGCGCGTATATACGCCTACAAACGTACAACACGTATTGTACATTATATAAATATATGTACGCGTATACTAGTCGCGGTTATATAGAAATCGAATTGTCGTAAGTGGTGTCACTATATTTGTGTGTCTAATAGATTCCTGTAATATATCATTATTATTATTATTATTCCACACGTATATCGATAAACGATATTTTCTATAGATTTTTGTCGGCGTATAGCGCACAATCTATCGTCGTCGTTGGAAACAAAAAAAAAAAAAATATGTAGAAAATTAATAACGAATTTTTTTTTTTTATACGACCGGAATTCTCTCGTATACGGGAACCGCCTATATTCTGCGCGCCTCGGGGAAAGTCATAAGGGCTCGAATAGGATTGTTGTTACCCATTGTTTTCCTTTTTTTTTTTTTTTTTCTAACCGTATAAGGTTACAGATACATATTATAATGGTGTTTCACAACGTCGAATGACTTCGATACGTCGAACGATTTTTATCGACGTGACCTCCTAAACCACCCGGACCGTATATATTAATATAATATCCAGCGTTTTTAAGATAAAAACGAAAAAAAATTACGTGTATAATTTTTATAATTCACGACGACGTACATAATCACACTCGTGTACGACAAATCGTTGAAATGAGTAATTTAATTAATAGGGGAGGGGAAATATGATAATATCTTCGGTACGAATTCTCGCCTGCACCTGTAACAATTATTTTACTCACTATATAATAATATAATATATAATATAGGTACGCAATAATAAAATATGACGCGCAGCACAACGATTCGAAATATTCGAATATAATATTATTAATATTTTATACGTTTATTATTATATTAAACACGTAAATCGGTCGTTATTAACTGCAAACGATGTTTGCACGTTGGTCAATGTGCCAGCGCAAGTTAAATGATTTTTTTTTTTTTAACGCGTTAGAGCGGTTTGAGTCGATTAAAAATTCAAATATATCACTCGACTATTAACGCGACACTGTTATTATTATAATTGTTTTTTTTTTTTTACGAAACAAACGAATACATTTTTCGACAATATTAACCCGGTACGGTAAGTTTTTATTGCTTATTCTACACGCTCGTTCCACGCGACGAATTCGTCTGGAATGCGTTTGGACGTCTATAACTTGTTGAATAATAAACCTTTGGCAATGAAAATTCGAAATCAAACTAATTGGTTGGAATAAAGAATAAAAACAAATATACGCGTTAACGAGAAGGAAAATAAATCGAGTTAATTATACTTTTTTAACCGAACACTCGTATTATTAACTCGTTAATGCGGTTACCACAATCGCGTGATTTAATTAACATTTTTTTTTTGGGGGTTTTTTTTTATCGAATTTATATGCAAAACACTATAATACTGTATTCGAGCGTATAATAAGCTCGTAATTTTAAGCCAATGTAAAGTACGAGTGTATAAGACATCGAATTTTACGCGTCCAAGAGAAATTTATGGAGCACATTTTTTTTTTCTGAGCGACGACTCAAATTTTCTCGTTATACCGCTGACGATGAGCGATTTACCTGTGACGAAAAGAAAATATTGTACAATTGTAAAATCCGTAAAAAACTGAGGTTGTTACTGTTTGAAAGATAAATTTTTTTTTTTTTTATAAGAATTGGTTTTAGCAAAACGATTAATCTAAATATTTCTCTTTTTAGAAAATACGTACATTTTTGTTTTTTTACATTAATCATCGTCGAGCACCACGGTGTTCTCGGCGCAACTCGCACAGACTAGAATGTTAATGTAACAGGATTTAATGACTTGGCACGTGATAATATAATTTTCGTATTTTTTTTATTACATTCCTATTTGAACGGTGCAATATATTAGTAATAAAATCTAAAAATTTTCGACCGATAATATCGGTATATTTATCGATACGTGTTCGCGTGCAATGTGATAAAAATGTTAAATTTTTCCAAGCGCGGACTCAATTAGTGTAATATTTTACGTTTCAATCGGAATATTTTTCGTTTATACCGGCACCCGATTAGCACGTTTATTAATTTTATTGTTTGATTAAAATGTGTTATCGAAATTTCGATGGACGAAATTAAAAAAAAAAAAATGTACTTTTCGAAGTGTATTTTATAGTAACCATAATATTAATAGCGTATTTATTACCAGTTCCGCGCAAAGAATTTATAAGAGAAAACGTTATATTACTGTAAAACTAGTTACGGAATCGGCAACACACATACCTGATTTTATGTACATATAATATGAAATAGTTACGTTTGTGTACTTATTAGTTATTATATTTATTTCGTGTACTGTGTCATACACTGTTATAGACTATTGTTTTCTAGCGTTTGACATACAATCCAGTGCAGGCATTAACGCGAAAAAGATAGGTAAAAAAGGCAAAAAAAAAAATAAATAAAAAATAATGGCAAAAATTTATGTACCTTTCGTTATAATATTATATTGAAACGAAACAAAAATTTGTTTTAAAAAAAATATTTGGTTCTTTCGTGTTTTTGTAGCTGTATAAAACGTATAGATAAAACGTAAATGAACTTCAAAAACCTTCAGTTACGCCACTGATATGCAATCGTATAAAATTACATAACACACTGAACATTAATTAATGCTATTCGAATATATACAAATAGATAAACGAATTTCTTTTTAAAAAATTATTTAAAGCCATTAAAGAATATATATATATATTTAAAAACAAAGAGTGTTTATGAATATTTATTTCATCGATCATCATATTAAAAATAAATTTATTGCTTTAACGTATGTTTATTTGAACTCAAATATTGGTATAAGGTACAATACCTTGTAATACAGTTACTAAACCTAATAATAATAATAATAATAATAATAAAACACATAAAAATCGTGAAACACAAAAATATTTAATATATATATTATAGTTAATATATTAATTATCGTCGTAATTATTGAGTATTTTAATTCCAAACATTATTGTTTACTTTTAACAACACATTTCTTTCAAAGCCATAGACACCCGTTATTTTCTCTTAATTTTTTTTCTAAAAAAATTTTTTCAATCCAAGCTTTGGATGTGAAAGCAGAGTGTGTATTTTGAACTTATTATAACTTTATAAAAAAAAAAAGCCCCCCCGTTAACGAAAGTATTTAAAGATATTCTATAATAATACTCGTTTACCCAACGTACATTTGTTCAATAACACATGTCAAAAGTTTGCTTACGTAGTGTATAATATTGGTAACAGCGCGTTTATACGAAACACTTAAACGAATTAACATTTTAATCGAATTCAATCGTATCTGGTTGGAATAAAGTAGTAAAAGTCCGTGGAAATTGTCTACAAAGCCAAACGGGGAATCGTTAATTTTGCCGGCTTAAAATCCGGGAGATTAGTTTTCGATGTAATTTTTGTAAATAATATTTTGAACCGAGTAATCGGCTTACGGAATTTTTTTACGAAAAATCGGAATTCAGTCTTTCGATCCTCTCCTTTGCTTTACGTCGCATTATCCGCTAGAAATCATTATCATCGCCAGTGTATCCGCCTCGTTAAAATTGTTTTCTCTCTTAATACTTATTCCACATTAAAAGCATAAACATAATATATATATATATATATATATACGATATTCTAATATTTATTAAGTCTTTACGTTCTCGTATCGTAATTTTTTTTTTTTTTTTTATTAATGTTTGTCTTGTCACTTAACACTGCTGCAGTACACGCGTGTGACTCTCGAGGCGTTGACATTTAAATAAATAAATGATGTGTACAGAGTACAAAAATATCCGTAGAAAACACCTTTGGCGAAGTCCGCAAATTGATAAATTTCACACGCGTATATGTGTATACGTTTAAAAAAAAAATCTATTTTTTTTTTTCTTGTGTCAACACGTATTATTATACAGTACGCGTGTGATCGATTTTGTAGACAAAGGTGTGTTAATTTCCTATTTATATTTTTGTCGTCCTCGTGATTTTAATATTTTTACGTACACAACAAATATAATATAAGTGTGTTTAACGTCTCGCCCGCGGCCAGTATCGTAACCGTTTGTTTAACGAAGCTACCGAGTATACGCGCTCCTCACATTTTATTATTATTATTATTATTATTATTGTACACTTGTTAATATCGCGAATTAAACGATAAATACGTTACGTATATAATATAATATACATATCGTGCAGTCGCGGATTAATTATGTTTTATTTCTCGTCGTCCTTGAATGATGATATTTCATCTGCTGCAGAACGGTGCAATTAATCCGTCCATTTTGCCGCGTCACGTATGCGAGAATTCTCCGGTTTCACTCCGGTTACACGTCCGCCGTGTACGTTTTAGCAAGAAACGCTGGCTGCAAACGCGCAGAATCTTCGCAACAATCGCGTCGTGCGGTTTGCGAGAGAGGAGATTACAGGCTAGGAAATGAGGGACGACTAAAAAAAAAAATATATGTATTGTTGGCGACCGTCTGTTAAAAACGAAACACTAGTTTAATCGAAATAGTCACAGATTTCGACAGAAACGTTAAGAGATAACGATGTTCTTATGCACGATTCTCAGATTCGAGTTCAGTTTAGTCTCGGTTTATTATTGTTATTTATATTATGGGGCGTAATAAGCGATATCAAAATTGACTAGTTCTTCGGCAACGTTTTGTGCAAACAAAACCGTGAAATTTTGACTGATCCGATTTTAGTTAACGTAAAAATTTATCCGTTCTAGAGGATAGCCGCTATTTTTTTTAAATTACAACCATAGAAGAAAAAAAAACTTTTTTTATATTATTTTCATATAAGATTACAACTTTCCAATATCACAATACGATCTATAATGCAATGTGTATGTGTTTCAAACGTTTTTCATCGCGTGCATCTATAATATTCGTACCGAAAACCTACAAAAATGTTTTCCAAATGTGTGCGGATAAAAATGAGGACTATTTTTTTTTTTGCTTTTTAAAATTGTTTTCGCCACATAACTTTTTTTTTTTTGTTTATTGTAAAATGACTTTGAAGGAACGTCGGCCGAATCACACGAATAATCTTTCGAAAATCAAATTTCGAAACGAATATATTGGTCCGCGATCAACGCTGTGTACGAAACTGGACCTATTTTGTAAAACGGTATAAAAAGCGTTCCGTTTAGAGTATAAAGCGGAATAAACCGCAATTTTTACTTCAAACTACCCCCACATCCGGAACGTCTCCAAGAACACGTCCTACGGCCAAAACAGAAACCGTCCAATCAAATTCTAACTCCACCAGCAACAAAACGTATCCGCATCCAAATCGACTAAATCACTAATGCATTAATAATGATATAATAATAATTGTAAATTTAATCACAAATCGCAGCATCGAAATTCCCGGAACATCAACACCTCTGGAAGAAGCTCAAGTTTGAGACAGAGTATAATCGCCTGCACAAAGCAAAGCATGCATACCGGGACGACGGGATGCGCAATCCCGTTGATTGAACTGATGAGGCAATCCCGTTTTTTATAAACGGGACTTGTACTCGTTTAACTCGAGATGTGTCTCAAGAGACACAATAACGCGCGTTACATATTATTATGATATTGATTTGCGCGCAGTGCGGAGACGCGACAAACAATTAAAAAAACAATAAAAACAAAAGGATTAATCAGTGAAAGAGAGGGCCGCTTGCACGCGTTTTTTTGTCGTACGCATGGGAACCGAAATGATATTATAATTACAAATAATTAACAGAGAATGCCTGCAGCGGCCGCCGAGTGGACCGAAATAAGTTCATTGACCATTGTGCAGACCATCTAGCGTATACACGCAGGGAGCTTATTGCTGTATACGCATACGCGAGACGACGACGTGCGCGCAGATCTCTATATTATTTTCGTTTTGCCACTTCTGTAGTCGTAAAATAAAAATTTCATTTTGTTCTGTAATTTAAAATGAAAATATTTTATATTTGTTTATTATATATTTTATAAATGCAGGGTGGGCCAGGGAAAAGGGAAAATTTGAAATAGTTCTCACAAACGTTGAAAAAAATTGTTTTCAAGTTTTATTATGGAAAACATAGAGTAAATAATTTGCCATTAAAGGTTCAAAAAACTAAATAATCTCAAGTTCGGAAAATAATGTCAGTAAAATGGAGTCCGTTCATAGTGTATGCATTCCTGGAATCGTGCGCGAAGGTTTTACAGGACTCTCTGTAACGTCTTCACGGGAATCGAAGCAATTCTTCTTGGATTCACTGTCTTCAACTAGAGAAATGCTGTTGGGCGAGTGTTGTACACTTTGATTTTAAGTGGGCCTTACGAGAAAAAATCATACGCTGACAAATCAGGTGACCTTGGGGGCTACTGAATGTCGCTGAATTGCGATACGACCTGATTACCAAAGAGTTCGTCAACTTGAAAACCGTCCTGGTCTTCACAATCCGCGGTTTCAGCGAGATGGAGCCACAGCTCTTACTACCAGACCATCAACGGCAGCCGTTCGACAGCGCTTTGGTAATTAAGTCATCTCACGGTTCGGCGATATTCCTTAGTACTCAAGGTCACAAGATTTGTCGGCGTGTGATTTTTTTTTTTTGTGCGGCCGGCCGTCTTAAAAGCAAAGTGCAGCACTTGCCCAACAACACTTCTCCAGTTGAATATATGAATCCAAGAAGAAATTGTTTTGATTCCCATGGAGATTTCATAGAAACTATAGTGAGTATACTGCAAAATTTCCACGCTTCACGATTCCAGGAACGAGTACAGAAGAATGGACACCATTTTACTGACATTGCTTTCCGAACTCGTGATTTTAGGTTTTTGAACCTTTAATGGCATATTATTTACTCTATGTTTTCCACAATAAAACTCGAAAACAATTTTTTTTTAAGTTTGTGAGAGTTATTTCAAATTTTCCCGTTTCCCCGGGCCCACCCTGTATATCGATTTAAAACGGTCAGGTGTTGAAAAAAAAATATCTGTTAACGATAACATGACGATGCGACGCGGTTTCCAAACACCGGAACGCCGCCGTCGGTCATTTGTTGAATTAATATTTTCTTCGCGAATTTCTCGTCGAGAACCGTCGTAACGTGGTGCGACTTTAGACCGGTGTTGAATACTGGACTCACTGTGTGTTCAGTACAGACGCAGACGAAGTATAGAGGAAGACCTATGACCTAGGAAGATCTATTGAGATCTATAAGTTTTCTATACGTGTATTATTTTCTCTTACGTTTGTTCGTGTTTCCTATACGTCGAACGACTCGACCGCGTTTGGTCTGCACTATATCGATATTTTCACTATCGCACCGCGATCGACAACGAATCGTCCGTCCGCACTTTTAACGTAGGATTCCGTTTGGAGATTCTCGCGAATAGACGCTCGGCATTTCGATCGTTTCTCTCGCTTGCTACACTTCAGGACAGCGTTTCTTAAACTTTTTTATCCGTGGAACCCTTTTTGACGTCCACTTTTATCGTGGAACCCCTACTTTGTTTTTTAGCTTTTTTTAGGATTATTTGCAAAAAAAAAAATATATAATTGTTTCATATACTAATATTGTGTTAAAGGTATTTGATTAAAAAATATGTTAAAAAAAAAAAATAATAATTGTATATAATATTACTTTAATAACAATTACTTAATGAGATGCGTGAAATTGCTTTTTATTATTACAAATAATATTCTTAATATTGGGCTTTATTGATGAAAGTTGTATTAACATATTATAGGTTCGGCATCAAGTCTGTTGCGGTATTTTGTGTTTGTCGATACATAGGCGGAGAAGAACCCCGTTTCACACGTATAAGTGGTTGCAAATGGTAAAAGCGCCAACACGGCCTTTTGTGTGACAATTGAGGATATACGTCTTTTGAACTGCACCAAAATGTATAAGCACTACAAGTACACAATACATTATAGAAGTATAGATAGAGTGTAGAGATAGACTATTCCATATGACATAATATACATTATTATTTAATATACAAACATTTTTTTCCCCATTAATAATCTTTAGTTAGACATTTTTAAGTAATTTTCTTGAAAATTTTGAAAAAAATTACTTAAGCTTCGCCGGAACCCTGAAGTATCCCGGTGTTCCGCGGAACACAGTTCGAGAAACGCTGCTTTAGGAGGTATTCGTTGCTAACAGCAGTGGCGTATTTGAGACTTCACCTCAGGGGGGGTGATGGTAAAAGAACTCTCCCCCTTCCCACCAATAAAAAAAATCATATGTAGGAATATAATTATTGAACAAAACACATTTTATTTATTATCATTATATGTATTTAATTCACAAAACTAAGTCTACATTTCTTTTTTTACTATTAGCAAATGTATCAATTACATCATCTACATTTAATGTTATAGTATGGTGAATATTAAGCAATGCCAAACCCGTTAGGCGATCTTGCCCCATTTTTGATCTCAGCCAATATAATATAAAATAATATAATTTTTTTAAATCTCTCGGAGGGGGCGATTGCCCCTATCGCCTCCCCCCCCCTCAAATACGCCACTGGCTAACAGTACAGAATTCCGAACGGCGAGAGCACGCTAAAAATCGCCGTGTACTACGCCACGGTATTTTATATAACAGCCCGAAATCCTATAAAAATCCGTAGGGAATAAATATTGAACGTCTCGACGTTTTTACCGTAATATCGGTTAAACCGCTGATGACGTTACGGGAATTCGCTCGACGTACACGTTTTACTGCGGTGCGTATCGTAAAGTCGTTGGCATTAACCACATGTCCCGCGCAATGACCGTCGAAAATTACCGAACGTGTGTCCCACCATACGTTATCCCGAATACCGTTCGCGTGGCGTTGGTAAAATTCCAAAATAAACAAGAAACTCTGTACAGTGCACGCGATATAACGCGTTCAGTGTCGGTGAAATATTTACAAATATTTATTCATACTGAAATATTCGAAAATATTTCGAATAAAACGCGCGGGGGGTGATGGTTTTATTCGATAGTTCACGAAACGCCAGCTCTGTTCTCGCGATAAATTTCCCGGGTCGAGTAGAACCGCGTGAAAATATTTACTTAAAAAACAGAAATCCGTTCGGTGTATTTTGTAAAACAAAGATGGGGCTGTACGGAATGGTTCGTACGATAACGTTTATGTAGGTGTGCTCTCTAGGCTTATCCGATGAGAGTTAAAAAGACAGAATTTACTTAACGGATTTTACCGTATGGTTTTACTTGTTCGAGTCGACGTTGACTCCAGGACCATTTCTTTTTACTCCGAACGATTAGCAAATAGCCGGTTTACTGTATGCCGATACACATTTTATTTGAACGCATTCGAGACGCGAACGCAAACGAACGACTTCAGATTTCGTGTAAATCGTTGAAAAATATATTTGCGTAAATTATCGTTTAATTTTTTAATAAAAACAAAAAATGAAAAATGAAACGGAAAAAAAATTGTTAATTTAACCGATATATTTAAAATTTTCAATTGATTTCGATCTCGATTGGAAGAACTTAATTTTTGGTAAAAAAAAAAAAAAGAAAAATCCGAGTTAAACTTGTCGTGCGGCCTCGGATATATCAATCGATAGTGTTAAGATTTCGGAGAGACGGAGTACTTTTTAAAAAATATTTCAACGTCCGTCTTTTATTGATTTTCCTATACGGAACCGCCGGCCAGAAAGTTGTTCGTTTTTACACGTTTTTTGTGTTTATATAGTTTTATCGCTTCAAAAAAAAAAAAAAAAATTGTTTTACTTGTATCGTACGCGTTTATATAAAAATGGGAATTAATAAACGGATTTGAACTCGTAAATCGCTATTGTATTAAATCCGTTCTGTTCGTTTATTGTCTGCAGCAGTGCGTGCGCAGGATACGAAATAGAACGTTTTTAAATCGGCTATTGATGTGCAAAAAAAATCATATGTGCGCGTACTCGTTTGTAATTTTTTTTTTTTTAATCGACAAAAAGAAATCTGTACTGAAAAACATTCGCGATTACTAACGGATTCTGTAAGTCGAAAGATATGATCTGCCGTTTGTCGGTCGCTCGAAAGAAAAACCGCCACCTGCCAATTCGTATAATATACGCCTGCAGCAGTGGTCATTGCGCGCACTACTATACTACACTATACAGTACTGTATTCGTATACGATTCACCGTAGATCACATCTGAATAATTGACTATTATTTTCATAATTCATTTAATAAACGGTATTATTTGATATTATAATCGTGTAGTTGTTATCGCCGGAAACAATATAGGAGGCGTTACGATCCTTGGACCACGAGAGTTAATAATGAGCGGCTGCAGAGTGTGTGTGTGTGTGAATTTAATCTCGTATATAATATTATTACTATAACCATGTATTTCGAATATTGGATTTTATCGGAAATATTTTCAACTTTATATATTTAATATATATATATAGTTTCTTAAATTTATTGTATTTAACACAAAAAAATACAACGATAATAACGTGAAAAGAATATAAGGAAATTATTTCATAAAAAAAAAAAAACGTCGTATATTTTTATATTATATAAACAAATACGATTATAATATAACATAATGTAGACGATTCATTACGTAGCACAAAATAGTTTATTACGGTATTTCAATGAATAAGCGTATCTTATTTATTTTATTTTTTTTGTGTTTCTATAATGTAAACAAAAAAAAAAAAAATTAATAGATTAAAACGTTTTGAAAATAAATCATTATATATATATATGTATATAAAGAAGTAGGTAATACAATCGGGTCTTTTAATTATTATTATAAGGGTTATTTGGAACGAATAAACCGTAGTTGGACTGTCGTTTATTACGTGGTGTTGTGAAATGAAAAGAAAAAACATTTTTTTTTTTTTTAAATACTATTCAAATATATATTCAAAACGCGTATCCAATATGAGAAACGTATTCGAACGGCCTATTCGAATTCTGTGTAAACAAAATATTTCGAACACTGTAAATGTAAAAATACGGTATTTATTTACAAAAATTGGATTTTTTTTTTTTAAACGATCTCCTCGAGTTTTCTGTGGAATACTCGAATACGCATAAAAGAAGAAGAAGAAAAAATCGCTTGAAAGTTTTTTTTTTTTACTAGTTAACGGTTCGAATTCTATATGTAGAGTGATAATATTTCGTATAACGTCGGAAAATTTTCAACAAATATAAAATATATAAAGCGTTTAATGTGTATACTTTCGATGTGCTCGTCGATTTTATTTCAAATACTTGTATTCCAATGTTGTGAAACACTGCCGTGTTTATTGTGTTGTTTCTTCAAACAGTGCGGTATTACGAGAATTCCACGAGAGCAAATGTAAACGAATATTTAAAATCATTGTACGGTCGGGAAAGGGTGTGTAATCTTAACCCTTGTGTACGACCATTAACGAGTTAACAAAATCGTAGAATTGTAAAAAAAAAACCGTTTTTTTTTTTTTTTTTTAGTACGGACATCGTTGAAGTTATAATAAAAAATGCGGTCGTCGCCGTCGACGGGCTTACTGCTACAACACGCGGATAACCGATTACATTCGGACGATACACTGCTGAAAAATCGTTACAAAACAGAAAACTTGCAGAATCTGTAATAATCAATATTTTGGTAAGCGCTTTTTTTCTATATTCGCCTATAATATATATTCTTTCGCGCTTTTTATTTGTATTTATATTACATAAATATCTAATAATAATTTTCAAACCGATTGCCATTAAAATTAGTTTATTTCGGAATTTCGTTAAAAACATACAATAATAAAACAATTGATTTATTCAGACAACATATAAAATAATCTTTCGAAATATTATCGACACTTTTGTTATTTCGTCGAAAGTATCGCGGCAGTATCCGAAACGAACGCGGTTTTCTCGGGCCCTGAGCGATGGGTGGGGGGGAATGCGGAATAGTATCTTCACACAATAACGATAGGAATTTAATAAGCGTTTTAGTGTTAAAAGTAAAAAAGAAATTACTCGAATTTCTTTTCCCCCCTCCTATATAGAGTGTATTATCAAACACTTTTACACGAATATTGATAATATATATATATTTACTGCAGTGGCCGTCTCAAACGTCTAAAACAAACCGACCGTTTGTTTTTATTATATGACGTATGATATTTCGAAAGGGCACTTAAAGTCTTCGTATACCGTAATTCGTTGAACGTTTCGAATAGTTCGTGTATTCTGTGTACGGATATAATAATAATTTAATTGACCCTCGCGGGTTCTTGTAGAAAACCGCCATGCGTATATTATGTGCGTGATGTGTTTGACTACTCGAGTACCGTCGACAGTTGCCTCGGAGCCTAACAGAATGCAGCGTTTATTATTATATATAGTTAGCGCGATCGAAGAAGTGAAGTTTGGACGGAAAAATAAAGATTATTATTACTATTATATCGCGTGTACCGTCTGAATTACACGATTATATACGTTACACCTGTTGGACGCGACCGCGAGATATTTATAATATAGTGTTTTGCTGCTCGAAGGCGTATTAATTATTGGGTTGACACTGAAAATCCCTTTTGTTTCAATTCACCGCCGACCATTAATCCATCAAATTTTTCTCACTGCCACCTGCACGGCGCGCGCTGTCCGCTTTCCATTATCGTTTTACATAAATTTACATTGAAAACAACTAACTATATATATATATATACATATTATTATATTGTATAAGACAGCTAGGTAGTGCACGTAAAGATTCGTTTTGTTTGTTGAATATTACGTTTTATCGTTTAATTATATTATATTTATTTGGTTTTCGTTATTTATATAGACTATTGCCCAGTGTACGCGTATAATATACTATATATATATATAAGTATAATATTCAATATCGAAGGTGATATTTTTGCATTAGAACAATAGTCAAGCATTAGTCAAAAGTCCTTAAAGACTGTGAAAATCACCGCTCGCGGAACATAATTATATCGCGTTATAGTTTTGTTTTATTTTTTTTCTAGTGACATTCTTCTTTGCGTCTTCAGTCATTTCGCTGCAGTTCTCCGTGCTTCCCTGTCGTTACCCAGTTCCTTTAACTCCTCTAACTCGTCCCCATGTCTACCGTGATTTTCTTCGTGTACTCCAACGTTGGTCTCCCTCTTCCCATATGACCTTCGACGTCTAAGGGGCTTTAGCCCCCCCCCTTGGGCTGTATTCATTGCTTAAAAATTATACATATAACTACCTAAATAGGTATAATTTTAGGTAGCCCCCCCCCTTCTGTGATTTCTGGATCCGCGCCTGCCTTCTATGACGCTTTTCGTTTGGCTGTCGCGGCGTAGTAGATGTCCCATCATTTTGTCTCTTCTTTTATGCTATTCCAAAGTTCCTCTTTTTTTCCTTTATTCCGTCTAATACTGTTTCATTCGTTATTCTTTCAATCCATTTAATCTTTAGCGTTTCACTACGATACCATATTTCGGAGTCCTCTATAATTTTCTTTTTCTCTACTGTACCGATTGTCCACACACACATATATTTAAAAAAAACTTTTTTCTTACTCGTGCCTAGTGAGATTATGTTATAGAAAAAAATATATATTTTTTATCTTTTTATACAGGTATAATACAATATATTTTTGATTCCGAACGAAGCGAGGAAACTATACCGGGTTTTACAATGACGTTTATTTTTTGTTATTTTCTGTGCACAAGTTTTCGAATAGAAAGAATATGCTCGGATAATCTCGTCATGCGTTATACGTCCCGGAATCAAATTGTATCTGGCTGATACTTTATTCGAAACGTTTCTCGATTTTTTTTTCAATATTTTCTTTATACGTAATTCAAAACAACCAGAAAATTGGAAGAAAAACTATTTTCTCAATATAGTTTTTAAACGCGGTAGAAAAAACTACGAAAATACCAAGTCGTAGACTTTGAAATATACACCGAATCTCTGCACTATATATAAGTAAAAAAAATGTCTTACAATTTTTTTCTTTTAGCAGTTATTAGACGTTGAGCTGTTTAAGTTATCAAAGGATTATTTGTTGTTTTAAGGGCTAAAAACTGTATACATCATAGATCTTACATCAATTATATTTTTTTTTTAAATCTTCAAAATCCAACTTTTTTTTTTTATTACCATTTAAAATTGTTCGACAAGGTGTATTACACCGAAGCTCAGAGGGCAGAAACGTTTTATTGAACGCAGTCATTGCTTGAAAATTTATATAGTGTAAAAACAACTAACTCTTAAACTTTATCAAAGCGTAATTCATTTAAACGACATCCACAACACTCGCTACTCTTTTCTTCTAAAATTTGTTTTCCTAACAACGTGATAAATTTTCAAATTTTTACTCGATTACACGTACAAATGTATATCTAATACGTGTATTTTCCAGTAACTTTTTCGAATTGTTAGAATTATGCTGTTTTCTACAGATAGCTGATAACGTACAGATTATAATACGTATTATTTTGAATAGTTTATACAATTCGTTTTCCTAAACACGCGTCGACTCGGTATATATATAAAAAAAAAGAATATTCTGTAGCTAATACATGTATATTTTAATACGACGACGGTATACGCAGAAGACCTTTCCAAAAGGTCAACTCATAAGATAAGTAATAAGTATAGTGCATTCTATAAATCTCTGTATACGCACACACGCACACGCATCTTTCTGCGTACATTGTAAACTAATATAAGCCTATTAATTATATATACGTTGTACATAATATATTATAGTTATCTCGGACTTGATGAATTGAGTGTGTATATTATGTGACTGAAATATTCGAAGACGATAAATTATGGGTGTTTTTCTCTCGTCGTATTACGCGCAAATTGGTTGGATCGTTTTATTTTTCTTCTAGAAACGTATTATTCGATTGGCGAGAGAAAATTTTTTTTTAATTGGATAATTGCAAGTTCTAACTGCAGGTTTTGAATCGTGTCCGCGTGACCATAACTCGTAACCATTACCCAGGTTATGTACATAAGTTTTCGTACAGATCATATAATACGTATTATTTCGTAATAAAAATTTCAATATATTCCTAAACGAAATCAAATGCTATACTTAATCGTAGTAAATCGTGATGAGACGCGTATAATACTGCAGAGACGAACCGCGGTTTCTCTCGTTTTCCTCTCCTATCGTAATAATTTTTAATGAATAATATACTATTACGAAAGACTCGGGTAATATGATTTGTTGTTTTTTTTTTTGCTCGTTGTTATTTAAAAGAATAATAATAATAATAGTAAAACGTCTCTGGCCGTGAGCACCTCACAAGGCCGTTTTGATTCCGTTCAGATTATTGCGACATCTCCAGCAGTCATATTATGCGCGACTTGTAAAACGGATTTGTGAAACCACTGCAGGAACATTTCGAATTCACGCGCGGTATATCTGCAGAGTTTCGTAGATCGTATCGTTCGTAATCCATTTTCAACATAACAGTGTTTGTGTTCTCTCCTTCTGTCGTTTAACTATACCCGTAACTATCTATATATACTATAGATGTACGGTATTGATATACAGGGTGTTTTTCTAGAGAGAAAAAAGAAAAACGACTATACCGGTATTGTGCATGGACGTCACAGTAACGGATGTACAAAAACGAATACAATCTCTTTTTTGGGTCTTGAGTTTTTTTTTTACAGGTCATACGCGCATTGACAAAGCGTCAAAAGCACGTGAAGAATTCTAATATTTCGCGGTTAATTTAATTCTAATTAAATTGTTTTTTTTCCGCGCGTAAATTAATATTTAAAATTTTAAAAAATAAATAGATTTCGCGTTTATTTAGACGTTACAGGTAAAAAAAAATATATATATAAAACAATTTTTAATAAACACCCCGTGAAATTAGTGTACGGGTTCGCACCCCGTCGCCTTTTTATAGTATTTTTTTTTTTTTAAACGTAACCCGAAAACGACTGGAAAACGTGAAAATCGGCGATTTTTAAAAAAAAAAACCATCTTTAAACGTACACACAATTATGTCTTACACTCATCCTTTATTTTTAACCACCCTATATACACACACACAGATATCTACCACGCGGTTATTTAAATTTTTCCCGTCATTCTTATTATATATGCGCTACACATTCCCTCGCCAGTTATTATTAATAGTCTTGGGTTCCTTTTCATATATATGTATTATTGTACAATAACGAACGAACAGTGAATTCGACGATAATATAATGCACGTATAAAAGGAGATTAAAAATGATGTATTAGTCGGGGGGTGGTCGTTTTAATCGGGTATGTTTTCGAACGTCCATTGTTAGGAATTATTATCGGAACACACGAGTGTACACAAAAATGTAGACACACGTTATTTATCATAAAAGTATACTTGTGTAACACGCAGTGATCAGCCGCACGTCATCTGTATAAGATTTTGATTGTGTACGCCGAGGGAAAAGTCGTTTATTTTTTATATTAAATATATTAAACGCGTACTATTATAATACGTAGTCAGTGGTGGTTTTTTTTTGATCGAGGCAGGAGTCAAAAACGGCTCACAGACCTATAGTGGGGGGGGGGCCTCGTATACCTTTTTAAAATGTATATTTTTGTTTTACGCGCAGTGACTAAGGATATTTCTATCGCGTGACACGCACTGGTAAATTACTAAAAAATACGAGTATTGTTATTATTATTTTAATTTGACGTCGAACAGAAGAAAATGAATACAGGTCGTGGCAGTGCAGGGGTTCTGACGAATTAGAGAACGCTGCGGTGACGCCGCCGCACTGTAATCGATTGGATAGACCGGTTATTGTTACTCGATTAAAGTTCGTGATGATATCATTGATATAGTATTGCGTTTGCAGTTGTCCTGGACACGCTGGCTCGTGAGTCAACAGGCGTTTTTCGTTACGTACCTACTGTATTATATTTTGTATTGAATTCTCAAACGGTCCGTTGCGTACTCGTCGTGCAACGACATTTCCACCTAGAGTTCAATTTTCCTCTCGGGGACTGGTAATTCAATCTTGGAACGGTAATGTAAATTTCTTAAAACAGCTCACAAACGCAGCGAAAAAGCGTGCAAGCACTTCCCGGTAAACGTTGACTGTGTGTGCTATGCTTCGAGTTCATTTTGCACGACGACTTTTTTCCATAAAGAGTACAGTTTGTGCAGGAAATCCTTCCGAATGATTCAGCTACGGCAATTGAATTTTGTATAACACGTTTGAACAGCCGTTGAAATTCGTGGAGTGTTGTCTGATTCGAATACGTCAGACGGACGGTGTAGGTACGTTTTCGTTTATGTGCAGCAGGTCTAGTGAATAAAACGAAACACTGTCATTTTCGGAACGACCCCGAAAACGAATTTATATCGTTTTCTCAAATAAAACATGGTTTGTTTCGTTATTTACCTCGAACGTTTGGTCCGTGAATTTAGATTACAATTCGACAGAACCCATAACAGCCTCTGCCTGTGCAGCGTTGGAAATGGTATACTAGAAAAATGTATGTCGATACGAGATATACGTTTTCCATTTGTGTGGGAAAACATACGTAACATTTTCGAAAATACAATTATTATTTCACAATCGGTATTGCAGTTTTATTATTTATCACAATTTTATAAGAAAATATTATGTTAACTTCGATATTTGTCGTGAAACACGCTGCAAATTAAAATTAATATAACCATACAAATTAAAGTATAAAAATTTTTAGGTAATATAAGTACATTTTATAAGTACAAAAATATTTTGTAGAAGATAGGAAAAAGAAACCAACGAAATAAATATCATAAAAATAGTTTACATTTTAATTGATTTAAAATAATAATAATATTTTAAACCGTACATTGTTACTTTTTATAACCGTTAACCAAAAATATAAAATATATATATAAAAAAAATTGTTTATACGTTTTAAATAAAATTATAAATTCTCGGTTAAACCTTTATAGAAAAAAAAAAAAACTTTTCAAACGTAATACGTAGTATATAGTCTAAACGCTTTGTCGTTTGTATATTTCAAACCGAGAAGAGAATATAAAAGAGTAAATCTTTGCTCGAATATAAATTTTATTCCTGGCTATATAATATACGTTATTTAATAATACGTTTTCCCGCGTATATCATTATGAAGACGACGAGATTTGAAATTTAACGACGATTATTTTAAATATTATTAAAACTAGTTGTCGGTCATGTTCATTAAAATACAATAAAATTTTTTATTTATATCATTTATGTACCGAAAACGTTCCGTTGAATGTGACCGGGGGAAAAAAAAAAACCTAAATATTTCTTATTCGTTTCGACGATATTTTTTTTTATAAACGATTATTGTAAATTTATTTCGTTACGAATTGAATACGTTTAACACGTTAATAATAACGTTTTTATATCGACGACGAATAAATAAATCGCTACAATAATTGTAAAAAAAAAAAAAAATATTGTTGCTTCTTTTCTCTCTCTCTCTCTCTCTCTCTCTCGAAATACGAGACGTAATGTATGACACATTAAAATCGTAAAATACCGTAAAAACTATAGGGGAAAAAATACGCGTTAAAAGAAGGCAAAAAAAAAAAAACGTTAAATGTTTTCATAGTCGCGCTGTGGAACGTATTTTTATTATATATTATATAGATAAATAATCGAATCGGTTTTTAAACTGAGAGTATCAACGAAAATCGTCACGGACAGCTCGGGCCACGCTTCGTTAGACGCCCGTGTCGGGATTATAACGTTAATTCATTCGATTAATCGTGTTAAATATTCGTCGTGTGGACGAACGAACATATTTCCATAAAATATGTGATCCGGAGACGTACAATACGTTATAATATTATGATAATAATTACAATAGAGTACGGGGGGGTCGCGTTACAAAAACTTGAATTCGGGCCGTTTAAATACTCATGTACCCCAACTGGTTTTTCGTTTCGTGAAGAATTCGGGCGTCTGTTTTGAATAAACGCACCGAATATTGTGAGCACAGCTGTAGATTATCTCATCGTATAACATGGCATGGCGTGTATAGGAGAAAAAAAAATATTTTTAGTCAATGACAGCCCCCGTAATGTACCGCGTATAAATATTGTGACGGAATTATAATTATTATATTACCGACAACCGAAGAAATCGTTTCGTAAAGAAAAAAAAAAAAAAAATTAAGAAATAAGATTTTTTTTTTTTTTTTGAACGCCTTTAACAATAAGACGTCGCGTACAGTATAATATTTGGAGTATTTATAGAAATCGTTTTGAATCGCGCGCTCGCAATAATTCGTATAATATTATTTTATTGTCGTCTCACATTTATGAGTAAAACATCACGAGGTTGCCCATACGTATATTATTGTTACAATTGTTACCGGCGGAATCTCGTTTCAAACGCGCGTTATTCGTTAATAATTTAATTGTATATAAATATATATTTACTGCGACGACGGATTGAAAATAGAGAGGCGTATATTATTCCCCTCAGTCGTTTTTTTTTTTTATATATAGAAACATTAGATTTCTTTTTTTTTTCTCGCACCATTATATTATGTTGTAGTTCCGGTATGTTTAGAAGTAGGAACGGGAGGTTTTCTCGAAATTCAATAGTACTATCGCGCGCGCGGTATAACCGAAACGATATCAGAGTAAACTTTTTTCACTTTTACGTTTTTTTTTTTTTTTTAAACACATTTTTATTTTTTGATAAAATTGGAAATATAAACGTTCTTTTTTTCGTGCCGTGTCGGCGGCATTTTTTTCCCTCTGTCGTTGTGCGTTTAAGGCGTTTCTAAAATCTCGAATTGAATTTACGTTTACTACGAGTACGTACAAATACACGAATTACAATACAATTATACAATATATATGAATAGTGAATTACTGACAGCCCTAACCTGACTTTTGTAAAAAATTCGCAATGAAATCGAAATGGATTTTTCATTTACAACTGCAGGAGGACACGTTTTATACGTTATATACTTTACGTCCTCGTTCTATATATATATATATTATTGATGGGTCGAACCCTGATTTTTGACATCGAACCGAACTTTAACATTTTTTTTTCGAACTCGAACCGAACCGAATCTTCATATTTTTCACCGAACCGAACTGAACCGAACCTAGGAAAATTTTCAGTCGAACTCGAACTCAATATTTTTTCCATATTAAATATAAATCAACCGTAATTACAATTATTTTTTCTTATTATTCTACATTTCAAGTTTATACGTATTTCAAGTTGTATTAACTACTAACATGTAATTTATTATTTTATTTTATTTTTACATATTATATGTATTGAAAATAACAAGAATTAAAATACAAATATATATTTTATACATTTATTATATGTACATTTTTTATTATACATATATTATGATGTGAGAATATCAATTTTTCCACAGATCCAGGAGTGAGTCTCTGACTTCTTTTGGTCACAATATTATCAAATAATAAAACTACTTAAAATTTAAACAAAATTAATCACCGTAGTCTAATTCACAATTTTAATGTCAATCGTTTATGATGTTTTTATTAACAGAAAAACCGTGGGATATTACTTGGGTTTTCCAAAAATATAAATAGATTTTTCGAGTGTCCGACAAATATTTTCAAGTTCGATTTTCGAACAGTACCATATGCCAAATAGTTCGGCTCGGATATTTTTAATACAAAGTTCGGTTCGGTTCGAGATTCGAACAGTTCGACCCATCACTAATATATATTTATATATATATATTTTTTTATATAATAATAACGAGTAGTTTTTATTAAGAAATCAAGACGACGAGATATTCCGTGCCTTCCGAAATCCAACTGTACGGTGGATCTGTTGAAAGGTTGTTTGATACCCAAATATTTAGATTGCATTGAATAATAATGGAACGTGATAAAATGATTGCAATATTATTTCCATGTTATCAAAAATGATAGGTTACTATAAGTATCTACTGTCACGTATAATTTAAGTAGTTATTTTCTAAATATACGATAATAATTATGTAATAAATTCTCTGTTATCGTAAGCTTTCCGATACTGATTATTGATAAGAACCGTATCGGTTTGGTAATATAGAAAAAAAAAAACTATAGAATTTTCCTTCGACCGGGTTAAAGAACTTGTACATTTCCTAGAGTCGACCCCGCGTAGCAAAAAGAGAAAAAAAGTTCAGCTTATATACGCGTTAACAGGATTGTGTTTCTCACGAGATATTCGCATATACCTCTACGTATATAATATTACTAGGGATCAAAACAGTTTTTGGAACGCAGGGATCGATAGTGAAATTCAGAATACGACACAAAACTGCAGTCAGTTCGAGTGAATCGCGCGTGTATGTATTTACAGCTATAATTTTGGAACGTTTTTTTTTTTTGGTTTTTTGGCGCGTTAATAAAAATTTAAATATGGAAGTCTTGTATACGAGTTTGTGTACAGTCGACACGATGTACCTAATAAAATTGCAAAGCGTATAGTTTTTTTTTTTTTTTATTTCGCTCGTCGCAATTATTTGGGTTACGAACGGATTAGTCAAAATCATTTTTCTGCTTATACCGTGTAATTGTACACGATACTATATTATTATAATAATATTCTTACGAGCGGCGGCGGCGGCGGCGGCGGCGAACGGTTTAACAACGGCCTATTATTATAATATGTTTTCGGACGGCTGAGCGCAATAACACGCGCGCGCATTGTCATTAAGCCAAAATATTTCACAAAACGTATGCGCCGATCGGTAAATAACGTTTCGTAAACGTGTACGTAAAAAAAAAAAAAATATATAAAAAATCGTGCGGCCATCGAGTCAATCGGGATTTATAGACGGACTACGAAAAGAAAAAAAAAATGTGAATGTACGATCGAGCCAAATAGTGTTATTATGAAACATAAATATAAATACACGAATACAATATATTTGAGAGTTGTTGTATTGAATTGTTTTCTTATTTATTGACGGTTTTCGCGATAATAATTCATTATCGAACGGGCTGTATGTGTAGCGAAAAAGAAAAAAATACGACAACGAAATAAAAATTACACGTATAGTGAAAATTACGAATTAATACGATGAAAAGGCGTAGAGCTAAAAATTAAATTTAAAAAAAAAACAGCGAAGGAATGGCGAGCCCGCGTGCAGCGAATTAAATTGTTTAAAAAACAATTACCAAGCGTTATTAAATACACTAGCTGAATTACTCGGCTTCACCCGCGAACAGTTTTTCCCGGTATGATAGGCGTTAAAATGTTAAATGTAATATATATCCGTATAACCCGGCGTTGTCCAGTGACCTAACAACACCGACTTGTGTCGTGCGAGCTGATCCAATTATGTTATGGTTATGCCCCCATTTTCGCCCCTCCCCTTTGAACATCGTGTATAAGGCTGGAATTAGTGCTCGAGCGTTCAGTGTTTAGCTGACGACAAACCCGGTCGGTCGTGTACAGTGTAAACGAGTAAACGTGTAAATGTGAATAAACGTTAAATAAATAGTAAACGTGTATAAACGAGTGTACAACGAGGAAAGATGAATACTTACGTTCATTTCATTTCGTTGAAATACGCGAAATAATAATATTATTATTATTAACAATAAAAGTAATAAAGTTTGCATACGCGCGTACGAACGGTCGTTCGGTCAGCGCCAAACCAAACACCCGCATATACCGACATTGCGCGTCAACCGACCGTAATAAAACGAGAAAAGAAAGTTGTCACCAGATAGCGCTACGACACAACATAGAGGGCGTGGCAGAAAGGCGCGTATAAATAGCGGTCCGAAACCATCGGACCGCTCAGTGTAGTCACGGCGGTCAGACGTGAACAACGTAGTTCGCGTTTGACTGCGGTGTATGTGTGTGTGTGTTGTGTTCGAGACTGACCGCTATTTATATACGCCACGCCCTGTGTGTTGTGTCTTAGCGCTATCTGGTGATTATTTTATTTCCCGTTTTATTATTGTTATTTCGTTTACGTTTCTTGCATGTTGTTCTTTTTTTTTTCTACATCTGCATTTCGTCTCGGTACATTAATAGATCTTTCTTCTTGGTTATTACTCGTCGATGTGGATATTTCACTGGCAGAGGGGGTCGGCTCCATTTTCGCCTCCTCCCACTTGAACATCATGTATAACCGCCACTGGCGTTGCCCGGGTTAGATTGTTCTGTTTTAAATATTTTTTTTAATATTTAGGAACTTTATCTATATATGTAGCTATATCTAATTTGTTGTTCACGGTATTTTTCACGTACAACCAACTTTCTTACAAATTTCAAACCCCTGTTTAGCTTCTTTAGGAGTAGAATTTTCAAAAATCCATTCTTAGCGAATGCTTACGTCATAATAGCTAACTCTGTGCTAAATTTCATCCCGATCCGTTCAGCGGTTTGAGCTGTGCGTTGGTAGATCAGTCAGTCAGTCAGTCACGTTTTCCTTTTATGTATGTATATAGATTATTTGATACGAGTATGTAATAATCCTCCTAAAACTTAATTCGTATAAATATCAAATCGTATGTATTCTAAAATGTCCGAGTTGTTATCTATATTGGAAGTAATATATGTATATATAGTATTTCAAGGGTTCTTTATTATTCCTGTATTCGTTTCACCGATATTAAAAAATTTACTACGCAACTATACGTTTAAATATTTTGAAAATTCCGGGACAATTGAATCCATTAAAATTATCGTTTGGAAATTGTTTTATTTTTATTGATTCGCTTGTTCAGTTACATATTGTTATCAGTAATCATTGTCGAATGTTATTTTTATTTTTTTGTTTTTACTATTTATATCTATGTATTACACAGCGTTGAAACTCGTTGTATTAATTAATGAAAGTAAAAATAAAAACACTATTTTTATTCGTATACTCCGAACTTTTATGGCATTTTGAATTGCACTGCGGTGTTGGTACATTTTTTTTCTTTTTTTTTTTTTTAAATAACGTGTACGTTCGAAAAAACCTTGACCGTTTCTCGGAGTGATTGGGCTGCGCGTAGTTGTGGCGCGGATCGCGTAAGGTCGTTGTTTCTCTCGGAAAACAGCTTCTGTCGACAGTAAATATTGTCATCACGTACCTACGGTAAACCGCGTACGGGAATAGAGCTGTTTTAGCATTCCTGCAGCAATGTACGTATAAAAAATAAACTAAAACGTTGACTATACTGTACTGAAATTTATATCATAACGTCATTGTACGTCCAAGTCGGTAAAGACCATCATCTGCAGTGCATCATCTTTAATACAACACACAACGAGGATCAATGTAGGAGTTCTTATGTCGAAATCGCGGGGATTTTAATACGTACTACAGTAGGACCAATTTTACCTTCGGACAATATTATTAGTATTATCGAAAGAAGTATATTGTTTCATTCGCGACCGAAATTTCTTTAACGTTTTATTATTATATAATTATACAATATTACGGTTTAAAACAGAAATACCAAACTTTGACGTGGTAAAATGGTGAAATAGTAACCAGTTCAAATATTAATTATATAGTTTTCATTTAGTTATTTTATAAACAATAACGGATTCGACATTTTAAACTGTAACGAGTTTAATGTCTGTTTTAATACTAGTATTTACAATCAACGGTAATACACATTGTTAGTATATATATATATATTTATAATATTACAAATAATAATAAAAAGATCGGAGTACTCAAAGCCGAAGAATTGAGAATGAAGAATATTAGAAAAAAAATTCCAAACGTACATTCGTATTTCACTCCGTAATCGCAAATCCAAATATTAAGTTCGGACTTCTATTATTTTATCTACTACTACTTTTTTTTATGAATTTAGTTTGAAAACGAGCTTTCAAATTAAGTTCGAAATTTTGATGAAAAGATAGAAAACCGCATATTTATATAAAAACATTCACGACAACGAGAGTTACAAGTCTTTGTTATTTGTTACCGTTTTAAAATTGTGTTTTATGCATTTTTTTTTTACATTTAAAAAAACGAAATTTATGTATAAATTAAAATCGTTATAATTACAATAATAAAAATTAAATTATGCAAGTTTTTTTTTTATTAGTCCGCAAGTTTTTTTGAAAAATAAAGACAAACACAGCCGAGAAGTAGCGTTAAATTATTGTTTACGTTTAAAAAGTTTACTATGTTTTGCATGCGAGTTGCGAATAAGGAACGCCAAAATACAGTAGGTAGTACACTGTTGATTATATAGATAAATGTGTTAATATTATTTATATTAATATGTTAATAATTCAATTTATCCGGTTCTCATGGATCCCCTCCGACGTAACGGTGGGGTAATGTGACAACCGCGTAAAAACGGACGACGACAATGAAAACAAAACAGAAAACATTTCCACGCCTCAAGGGAGATTTTTACGAACGTTTGTTGTGTTACGTGTAACAAAAAAAAAAAAAATCGTTTTTCTCTCTTCATTGTAATGTAAATAATAATTATAATAATAAAGAAACGAAAAGAAAAAAAAAACGGTTTTATATTATCATATTTTCGGGTCCGTTTGAATTATACCTCTAGGCTCTAGACAATATGTATAATATAATATAGTCGCGACGCAGGAGAAATAACACATATAGTTTAATTATATACATTATACGTTCAAAGTAGTTCCGAGCGCATAATACGTGTCTATTATAATAACGTTCGGCTAGAACACCTGGTACTTATATAAAGGATTACAAACGCGAACCGAAGAAAATGCGCGTTTTCGTTTTCACGCGGCTTTTACGCGCGAGTTTGTTGTCAGCCGAATTACGATTTGCACTGAATTCCGAACGGGATTTCAGCCAAGGATTTCAACGAACTCCTAAACATTTTCCGCCTACGCATAAAATTACTTTTGCGCGATGGCATCTATCCGGGATCGTAGATACTCGAAGAATTCAATAGCACTTTCTCTCGATGTACTTTCGACCGGGCACGACGTGTTCCTTTTCTGCAGTTTCAGATGATTCGATCAACAATTCAAACGACCGCGGAATCGTAGGTAACCAAAGAAACCAATATGTTGCCCCTGGTAGCCCCTGGAACAATCGTAAAAGTTAGTTTCGGTCTTTAGTCGATCCGTGTCTTTTGGAAAGTTTGGTCATAGCAGTTGTCTTCGGGATCTATCGGTGTAACTCTTTATTGAATTTAACGCAACCGTTATAGGTACATACACTCGTTTTCATATAGTATTATTATTATTATAACGTTTTCAATTTTAGAATTGATACGGACGAATTAATATTGCGCCGTATGATTTATTTTCGAATATTTAAATATTTGGTGGCGATATACATCACGATCACATAAACCGTCAATTTATACTATACATATATATATAAAAAATAATTTGAACGATTTTGTTTTTTTTTTTTTTTTTATCAAATTTTTAAGTTTTTCTTTTTCGAAAAGCGAACAGTATTAAAGTGTCCGCGGAAACGTACAATGAATTCGAGCAGACTATTCGATCAAATTATTGTGTGATTTATAAAAATCGATTTATAAATAAAAGTCGGATATACATATATATTCTTACTGTTTGAAGTCAAGAAAAAAACTTTAAGGAATCCTTTGAACGAAAAAAAAATCGACTCATATTGTGTACACGCGCACAGGTCGGGTCAACTTATTTGTGTGAAACAGCATTTTCTCGTGCGAAAATCATAATATACTCCATTATATTACTGATGGACATTTAGAGCGGTGTCTATTCGTTTAGCCGTGAGCAACTATTCACTCGATTTTAATGTTATGCAACGCCACACTTCAGCATCAAAAATAGGTAATTTATTTTTAAATTATTTGCAAATTCAACGTGAAACACTTAGCACTAAGTTATGTTCGTTATTTATATTAGTTACAAATACTCGAATATATATATATATATTTTTTTTTTTACGTCAGCAGTCGGAAAGTGAAAAGTAGATCTCAGGTAGATCTTTATCGAAAAGACGTTTTGCTAAAATATACTAAACGCGTAAATATTAATATTTATAATTAATAATTAATATTTTAAAAAAAACCGTATTCGTTGGCGGGATTTAAATCTTAGTAAACAACACGCCGCGTTGTTATTATTTTGTGTGTGTTTTTTTAAAAATGTTTTTCAACGGTTACTTCCGTAATTTATATCATTTATTTGCGCACGACGTTGATGCATGATTGCATGAAACTTTGTTATTTTTTAAATACTCGCGGTACGCCCATATGGCGGTTTTTTTAAGTCGATTTTTTTTTTTTATCATTATTTTGAAACGCGACCAAGTCATCGGTCGGACGATTCTGAGTCTTCGTATCGGAGAAGTACCGGGAACGATTTATTGTTTTACACATATTATATTATCATATCCGTTGGAATAAATACGTTTCGATAACGCGCAGCTGGTTATAGTTCGAACCGTGCAAACACTATTATCAGGGTTATACTATTTATATAATTTCGTTGTTTACGCATCGCGATTTGATTTTTATTGGCTTTAAAAAGAAAAATCCTGATCCCGGACGACAATATATTTTGGACGATAGATCGGTAATATAAAAGCTGTTTACAGTGTCGTTGTTGGTTCGAGTTTTTCACCAGAATGCGTTCAAACGGTTTTATAGTTTGTTCGAAATTAAACGAATAGGGTAAAAATGCCCAAGACGAGTATCGTCGTGGCGCTTGGTTCCATATTGTAAAAAGGACGTGAAAGAATCGACCCGAATAATCACAGATGTTTCACAGTGTTTATCCAATGAAATGCAAGTGGCAATATCGTCATTATCTTCGAGTTTAAAATATATCTAAACAGATTACATTTTATTACAACGTCGATGTTAAACGATTTTCTCGAAAATGTGTTCCTAATATCATTACGATAGTGTACATACATGTGAACGCAAACGGGTATTTTAACGTCCTAAAATTCGAAATCGTATTTTATTATGAACGTAAAAAAAAAAAAAAGTATTCAGCTCTTTAAAACGAGATATATAAATCGTCCGGGAATTGGTTGAATTTGTTCGAAATTGTTTTCATACACGGGTAAATAATTTCGAGAAAAAAAAAACGTACAATGAATATTAAACGTGATATTCGAGTGTTTCCAATTGATTATTTTTTTAAGACAATTTTTTACGTGTCAAAAAAATAAAAAGTTTACGTACCACAAAAACGCATCAATCGTTGAACCTTCAATAAGCGGGAGTCATATAAAAAGAAATTTTCGTCTTGACGCGATTTCAGTTTTTCAATATATCTATTTCACTCATTGTGTATACATAATATATATGTACGAGTGTAAAGTGACTAATAATTTATTATTGCATTGCCGTATCAAACGTTTCAATAGAAACGATATTCGTTCACCGAAACGCGTGTATATATATATATATAGTCTTGCAAATGATATACTATAGTGTACTATAAAACGCGCGTCTGATGTCTTTTTTTGAACTTACGTCATTGTATATTAATTATTATTCATGGACGTTTAGGAAGAAAAAAAAATCCTCCGTTATTATCATTTGATCGTATAGCAATATTATATTATGAAGCTTATAGTGACATCATTCATTTTTATGACTTCATCGGAAAATGTCAAAAAAAAAAAAAATGTAAAACGGAATATAATATATGTAGATGGTTATTATGTGAAAATAAAATCTCTCTGTATAGATAGGAAATAAAAACGTCGAAAAACCATTGTAAATATAATATTAAAAAGAAATTGATTAATTAATTTTTTATTTACATTTTTTATCGTCTGAAAAACAAAATATAAAAAAAAATCATTAAAGAGCTTCGTTATTACGAATTTATTATTTATTGTATTTTTTTTCAACTAAAACGTCAGGCAGTGCGATTGTACTCGTAATAGAGGTTTCAAAAAAAAAAAAAAAATTATTAACGTTACACGCCTAATTAAAATAAAATAAATGTATATAAAAAAAAAACGTCTTATTTCAAAAAAAAAATTTGACATTTAAACGTTTTTCTCCCGAGTTTTGTTCGGTATCGTTTTTCTTTTTCCTCACGACGACGCCCCCGAAAAACAATTCGAAAATCTTGATATATCAATAACACATTGTCGATTTCACAAAATCGCTGTATATATATATATACATAATATATTATTTTTTTAAAGGGTGTCTAGCTGCTATATTTAATTTGTTTTTTACAACAAAGCGTGGTGGAAAGAAAATGTAATGCCGTTTAATGTTTTTCGTAAACAGTGTATCGGATACGCGTAGAAATACGATTGTCTACGGAAATTATTTTACATTTTAATAATATTCGCCTGTAGCTCGACTACGCGTGCGTTGTTCCGTTCAACAGAGACACCACAATATAATTACACCGAGAATTTCGTAGAAAAAAAACCCTACGATTCGTCTGTATAATAGATGGTCCGAGAAAAAGACGAAAATCAGGAGGAGCTTTGAGTATAGGACTTGAAAAAGTACCTTAAAAGAAAAAAAAATATTAAAAATTATGCCGTATTATTTTAATTTATATAATTAAAATCTAATGTTACAGATAATTTTAAGTACGTTACGTACAGATTTGGTGTAAAAATAGAATATACATTTAAAGTATATACATTTTCTTAATACGCATTTAAAGCCGTATATATACACCCGATAGTTTATAATATAAACACAAGCGCGACATATAGCGATTATTTTTTCAATAAGAATTCCATCACTCGTCGTAAATACTTATATACACGTTATATCGATCGAAATCTCTTATTCGATACACACTTTCGGTCTTGATTGAAAAAAATAAAACGATTTTCGAAAAATATTCAAAGACGATCAGACGTCGTTTCAAACAATACGAATGTATTTTAAATAAATAACGCGTAACAATAAATAGGTACACGGAATCAAATCGAATCGATTGTATTTCGATATCAGCTATAATTTGAAATTAAAACCGATCCCGAAATATTACAACTCGCTGTTGAACTATGTAATAGGTATTTAAACACTCGACATTTAAACGGGTTTTCTACGCGTTTAAACGAGCCAGCCTCAGCGGCGGCGATACACACGTGTATGTGTGTAACACAATACCTCAGAGTCTGGATTAATTGTTTAAAATAAGCGTTTTTATTATTATTTTTTTCTTAACCCGATATTATATATAAATAAATAAATAAATCGTTCGTTAAAAACGCACTGTGTTTAGAAAAATATACGGTACGGTGTATTGATTTTTTTTTTTTTTTATGCTTACAGGCAGGACGACCGACGTTTCTCCCGATGGCTTCCGGCGAGTTAACTGCGCAATTCGATCCGTACGAAGAAATGGAAAATTATTTGGAAAAAGTGGCGGTGAGTTTGATTTAATTTTAAATTTACGTCGTACGAATGCTATTTACGCATATCTAATACAATCATAAGTTGTTTAATATTATGCAAGTGTATTGGTTTTATAATTAATAAAATAACAACTAAAAAAAAAAAAAACGGATAAATAAATAATTTTATAGATTTTTTTTTTAGATTGTAAATCAAATTTCTAAAGAACATTTTTTAGGTCATAAATGCATTTTTATAGGTTTTTTTTAGGGCATCGACGTCCGGACCCTAATAATAACTATATTATACATCGTCATCCGATCACAAATGATATATATCTCTATAACCACGCAGTGTGTTCTGTTTGAATATCATTAAAATAACGACGTTACAATTTTATAAACTGAGAAACGTATACGAATAATACGCGCGTTATACGACTGAAATTATGCGCGTGGCGCGTTGAAAGCGATGGTTTTTTTAAATGTTTTTTTTTTTTGGATTGGAAATCGGACAGATCGATCTGAAACGGACGGGGGGCAGACAATACGCTCGTGAACATTTATCAGGAGATAAATAACGCCAGGAGATATCTTATCAGGAGATAACAGTTATCAGGAGATATTCGAAAAAAATACATAATATTATTATTATAACGTGCACTTCGAACGGACTTTACCGGAATAAATGGAAAATACTTTGTAAAATCTTCTTTTCTTATTATATACATTTACCAAGTGCGACATTTCCACGTGACGTTTTGTGTGTATGTACGCGTACAACACGTGTTTAAAAATTATTTTTATGCCGGGTTAAATATTATTATTAATACGGTTTCGACGGGTATACGCGGTTCTCACCACTGTTTTTACACGTTCATCGCTGTCAGACACGGCCGCCACTTATTATTGTGTTGTATAGTGTTGTTACGCCATATGTATTTTTATAACACGAACAGTGCGCGAGTATACGTGCTGTACACTACGTGAGAAAAACTTGCAACGTATACGCGCGACTATAAATACAGTAAAACCAGTGGCGTACTTTCAATTTCTCTCTCTCGAGGTGGGGGGGGGAGGGTTTTTATATAAAACGTTGAGACTTCGTCCCAATAATATTTCGAATATTATTAAAAATAAATCAAATACATAATATATATTTGTCGAAAAATTTAATGTGTAAAAAAAAAAATTGTGATTTAACGATTTTCGAGATTTTTTTTTTTGAAAAATTTGTCTCGTTAATACATCAGTTTACAGTTACGTGTTTGACGAAAATTTCATATTTCTATGACCGTTAGTTTTAAAATTACGGCGGGGAAACGATAATTGATTTTGACGAAATCGCGTTTTTATCGTTTTTTTTTTTGTAATTTTTCGGTAGTTTATTTTGAAGCTTGAAAAAAGTACTGAGAAAATCGAAAAACGACCTCTCTATAGAGGACCAACTAGATGCGATTTGCTGCTACCGGAAAATAGGGCTACACGTAAAGATCGGAGCGCTATTTTCGGTAGAATTTTCGGATGAAGACATACATAAAAAAAAAACACATCATTGTTACAACTATATACGTATAATTTTTAACCTTTTCTTTCTTTGATCTTGGGAGGCGGGTTAAACACGTTCGTATTTTCAGTGGCGGCCGAGCTCCGGGATATATTATTTAGGGGGACAGGGGAATGATCATAATATCACGATTTATTTTTTAATTAATTTTTTTGTTTTTTTTTTTTTAGAGCTATTTTCATTAAAAATATTATTGTTTCACGCGTGAAAAAACTCTGCAGTCAGTGCTACAACAATCGCGCTTTAGATACCGGATTCTTAGACACAAAATAAACTGTACAATAACGTTTTTTAAACGTTTCTCAAACAGATTGTTCAGCATTTTTACTATTTTTTTTTTTTTTTAATCTCATAACTTCTTAAGAATTAAAGATTTATTTTTGTAAAAATCGGCTCCGTTATCGCGAATTCCCCGCTAAACAATTTTATCGTAAACATTTCAATTTTTGAACGGTTTTTTTGTATTTTACCAGCGCGTTCTCTCGGGCGTTGCACCGTTTCGCGTTTGCCAGTGTAAGCAGGTCGTTAAAGTGATTTTTTTGTAATGTTAAGAGGATTCAGAATCTTTGTGCCGTAGATAACTACGCTGCTATAGTCTTATTGAGTACTCAAAAACAATTAAATCGCGTAGATAATACAAAAAAGTACGTCATTATTATAGTTATAATACGATTACAATATAAAATCCATGTATTTCAATTAATAAAATGTTCAATTTGACAAAACGTATTGCAATACACTTTTTTAATAAACGGAACGTACTGTCAAAAGTATAGTAACGACTATTTATTTTTTTAAGGGTATGTGGGCCTCTAAATCCGCCACTGCGCATTTGAAGTAATAATTATGTTAACGACGGTGTACACGTCACGTTTGTTTTAAACAACCTTGTAATTTTTAATACTTATTTTATTAATAGATAATTATAAACAATTACCGGACGTTAAAGATAAGTCACACGTTATTAAATACATACAATTTTTAAAAAAAATTAAAAATGCGCGTATAGTTTTTTTAAATTTCTGAATACGACTGAAAAAAAATGACAATAATAATATAATTTCCTGTCCGCGATTTTAGTTCACAAATCAAGTTACCGTTTCGATAAGCGCGTTTTGCTGCGCTTAGGTTTCGAATTTTTTTTTTTGTTCGTCGAGAATGAACCCGACTCAAAAACGTGTGCGAATTTTTCTTTCGTTCCCGCACATGGTTTCGCATTATACCGGATTGGTTTTTTTTTATGATTGTATTATAAAACGTACATTTTTCCGCGGAAGACATTTATTTAATAAAATCAAGGCTCGTTAAGACTATATTATTAAATATCGAGCAAAAACCGCGTTTATTTTGAATCGCCTACAGAACAATAATGATTATTGCGTATATTGTAAGCACACGTGTGCGCGTACGGTTGCCGACCGCGGTGAAATCCAGGCGAAATTAAAAATAACGTTCTTCGGATAAATTATTTTTTACACGTTGCGTATCAATAATAACGCTTCGAAATCTTTAATTTAAACTCTAATAAAAGATATATTACAATCCGAAATGAGTAAATCTATTGCCTCTCATTTTTCATATGCCGAGACGGAGTGTGTATACATCCGCTATACGCGTTTATAACGGTCTTGTAAAAGATACTTTTTAAAAGTATTCAAATACAGATACAGATACTTGTTTTTAAAAGTATTTAAAATACGTATTTAAATACTTAATAAGAAAAGTATTCAAGTATAAATACAGATACTTAATAAAAGTATTTACAAATACTTTCAAACACTTGTAATTAAATTGTTTTTAACATTCGTTTTACTAATGGTTAGACTCTTATTAGAACTAATGGAGTCCGACCTGTCGCGATCGGGGATAACACATAAATCGGTCTAATCGGGTTTACCTACATCGACTTGAACGGAAAAACCATCAGTGAACGACGATATCCACGACCAAAATAGTTTGCCAACTTATCATAAATAATTATTACGAAAAATTACGAATAATGAAATTTTTTTCATTATTAGTTCATGTCACTAAAAAAGATTTAAAAAACGTATTTGATTTTAAATACAGGTACTCTAAAAAAGTATTTAGAATACTACTTACAAATACTCTTATTAAAAGTATTTGAAATACGTACTTGAGTACCATAAAAGTATTTGAATACTTTTACTTAAATACTTTACAAGGCTGGCGTTTATAACGGTCAAAGATTGGTTGGAAAATCAATTGTTCAACAGTGTTACACGCATAAACCGCGCGGGACGAGCAAATTACACGCCGAAAATTTGATCGCGGATTAAAATCTTCGTTTTGAATATCATGTTGTGACTACAGTAATAAATTACAAAAAAAAATATATATATATATATTTAATGGAATACATTAATATCGTATTGAGGGTTCTTTTTTTTTTTTAGTGGAGGGGGGCATGACTTAGCCCTGAATCTAACTATATATTTAGAAAAATAAAAATAAAAAATGTTTTTTTTTCTCTCGAAATAATGAGAAATATCGCGCGCGAAATGTCCAAGCAAAACCTGCATAGTAACGGTGTTTATGGATATTTTTTTAGTAGTACGTTTTCTGTCGTTCTCGATAAACGATTTTCAAAATCGACATTGTTTTTTTTTTTTTGTCAATTTTACACTACTGTACGAGTATACCGAAAACATAAATTTTTGTAAATTTTTTTTTTTCCCCGCGTTTTCCTCTGAAATAATCGGTCGAATATTGTTAATGTTTTCAGAACGCGCCGCAACGTAAACCGTAAAAACGTAGTAATTTTTACCAGAATATATAAATACAACATTTTAACGTAAAACGTTTTAATCGATCGATAATAATTATTATAGTCGATTATTATTATTATTATTATTGACGGTTAATATGTGTGTCTCGACGTAAAATTACGAGCAACAAACCGGCTTCGTTGGAAATTCAACGAAACAAACTAGACGTGTATGTAATTATTATTTCGTATTTTTTTTTTTTTTTTGTATTCGTTTTTCTCGCGCGCACTTTGTTCGAGAACGTTTCATTTAGTGAAACGATGTGTTGTCATTATCGATTGCGTAACAAAAACGTGTGTATCTTCCGCATATTATAATATAGATAGTATACATATAGTAGTTAACGATATAATTATTATTATGCAATTAAGTGTCGATAATGTTTTTAATAATCGTTTATTAATATTAAACATTTATATATTTCACCTTTATATATTGAAATGCAATTTACAACGAATATACGTGTTTATTTTTTTTGTCTTTAACGAATTACTACACTCAGTCGAAAATCGATATCTCCACAGACTATCTCATACCAGTAATATTTTTAAACGCGTATATTTGTGTGTACGCAGCGTAGTAATATAACACAAAATGATGTGTCACTGTGCAAGCGTAGTATTATTATTGTTTAATGCGGTTTTCTTTTCGACAATTCAACCGCGAGAAAATTCCCGAGTTGTAAAATATCACGAAATTGAAATCGAGTAAAACCGAGTTTTTTTTAATACGTTAGGTGGTAGTTAAAAAAAAAAAAACGAGTAGACCACATCACTTAATGTTTCGGAACAGATATCGTTATAAAAAATATAACCCACCGCGGTTTTCAACGATTGAATTGATGTTAAATCGTTCTGAACGCGTCAATTTTATTTCTGCGGATTTTCATCGAAAACACGCGTCCACGTTGAAATTATCGAATTCGATTTTAGACGTTCTTTTAATTTTGTTTTGCCGTTACTTAACGAAAATCAATACGCGTTATATTTCAATCGAGTGGAAGGAGACGAATAAAATTGTCGAAAATTACGTAGAAAAATTTTTTTTTGTTTTCTTCGATTTCATCAAAAAAATTTCCTCTTACAAAAACTGTCGAAATAACCGTATTAAAATAATAATAATAAATAATAACCGCGGGGTTTTACGGGATTTACGAGATGAATTGTCCCATTTCACGAGTCGTCGCTGTTGACTTTTTTCTTTTCTCGTAATAATTATTACTGCGTATAATATAATATGCATAATAAATATGTGCAAGAAGTAAGCCGAGATTAGGTTAGGTTACAATATTTTATGACCAGATGTCCATAAAAAAAAAAGTATTGTTTCGGTTCGTCAATCTCGTAACAATTTTTAAAATGTTATTAAAATAAAATAGATAATATTAAAGACTTTAATATTTGAGTTTCTCTTTTGATTTTTTTTTTCTTATCATTAATAACTCGTTTCAATTGTTTTAAGTTTTTTTTTTATAATAATTGCCGTAGTGTAGATAATATATCTATAAATAAATACGCGTTTAAAAATATATTGAATATCATTAATTTAAACGAAAAATTAATAGTTATTTTAAGAAAAGTGAATATATATGTATTTTTTTCTGTTTGATTTTAACTCGGGGTCTTTAATAAGTTTATTATTACCGCGCGAACAGCGGTCGTACCGAAGTCTTGAGCGGGTGGTGCAGGGCGAACTGAAATTCGACGGTGAGCTAACGGTCACCTTACCGTTATCGGTGCCTATTACAAGTTTATGACTCGGAAAATACTGACGTTCTAGATATTTTAATTGTAAAAAAAAATCCACGCGCTCTTCCACTGACGCTTTTTTGAGCGCGGTCTACGTTCGAATTACGCCGGAATATATACCCGAACAACACACTTGTTAAGAAAAAAAAATATTATTTTATACAAATGAACATAAAATACGAACGTACTTATTATTTTATAACGAGTGTAGGCCAGTGTAGATGATAAAAACGAATATAAATAGTGACGAAAACTCGATCCGCCTATCGAGCCCCCCACTTCCTTCCCAGATATCCGCCGTTGGTGAACGGACATGAAAGAAAAACACATCACTATAAAACCAATACGTTTCGCTCGCGGAATCTGAAAAAAAAAAAAACCGGTAAACGCGCGCAGTCAATAAAATATGTAGGTAAACGACGACGAATGTTGTGGTGCGCGCGCGCGCGCGACGCTCCTCGCCGGACGACAAGGCCGCCGGGGACTTTTGTGCCGCGCGCTGTCGCGTAGGCCTGACCGCCGCCGCCGCCGCCGCGTCGACTCTACTACCTACCTTATACCCGCCAACTATTATTATTATTATTATTACCACCACCGATATGGTCATACGACTTCCCACTGCGCGAAACGAGGACCCGTTGTCGCGTCGTCCGCTGCAGTACTTACCAAACCGCGTGCAGTAACAATATAAATTATATATAGTGAAAAAGAAAGAAAAAAAAAAATTCCCTAAATATTATTGTTCTCATGCCGTCGTCGTCGGCGCGATCGACCGCGGCCCCCGGTTATATCGTATCTCGTAGTATTTTCTATCCGTTACTACGAGTCTTCGCCAATCGCCAACACACTGTAATAAGTGTAATGCTGCAGACGGACGGATTTTGGAAACCATTTGGTTCGGGAATTAACGCGTGACTAGGCGACGACGCGTTTTATTATATCGTGTCGCACTGCAGCTCGCGATCCCCGACCGGCCGCGGCGTACGCGCGTTCGTTATAAACCGCCGCCGCGCCGTCGAAATGAAAAGAATTCTTTTCTCTGATTCGTATTAAAAGCGTTTAAACGTATTTTTTTTTTTTTTTCTTTTGCTCGTACGCGCACCGCAGGAAGAACTCGACCAAGTGTTCAAACAGTTGTCCCTGCAACGTCCGCCGGAGCAGCCTCGCGGCGACAAACTCGCCGACGCCGCGGCGGACTGGCCGCCGAACCGCGGCGCAGACGTCCAAACCGCCGGGGAAAACGGCCGTTACTCGCACTACGCGGACCACTTCGGTGCGGGCCGGTTCGACTACGACGACGACGACGACGTCATACTGGAATTGCGATTGCCCGAACGGATCGTGTGCCGGACGTGCGCCGAAGTAACGGGTCAGTGTTGTCTTGTTAAAAACGTACAAAAAAATCAATTGAATATATAAAAGTATAGGCTTGTGCGGTAGAGCAGACGATTTGTATGATGAAATATTATACACAACAGTGTACAACAGCGTTTCCCAAACTCTTGTTTGAGCTGGCCCGGTAATTAATATTTTTTTCCCTTCGTGACCCACCGTAATATTTTACATTTATCGTTTTGTAAAAAAAAAAATTGCAAAATAAAACATATTTGAATGTCATACGGGTTTTTCATGAAGTCTAGTTGATAATCTCAATAATAATTATTATTTTTGTTGTAAATAATAGTTATTCGTATTGATGAATTTATTTTTGCTAAAAAGTTCAAATTATCAAACAAAATTATAAATAATAAAATTTAATACGAGAAGTTTATTAATTATGCGACCCGGTATTATATTTTCGTGGCCCGGTAATGGGTCGCGACCCACCATTTGGGAAACGCCGGTGTACAACATCGATTCATAAATACAGTGGCGTATTTAGGGGGGTAAGGAGGGAAATTGCCCCGGGCAGCACTTTTTTGGGGGCAGCAAATTTAACTGGGAGCTTTTTTTTTTAAACAGATTTATAATGATTTAAGCAGTTGTAAAAAAAAAAAAAGGATAATAAAAATGTTAGTTAGTTAGTTTCTTCTTATAGACAAATCAGATTTAAGAAAAATTGCCACTATAAAAAACCGGTGAAGGGCATAAAAAAAATGTGTACCCAGGGCAGCAAAATCCTAAATACGGCATTGCATAAATATCTGTGTAAAAAAAAAAATACAATTATTTTATTCAAAAGGGCGCCTAATGGCGATTTCGCCCGGGGCGCTAGTATGAGAAGCCCCGGTCCCGATCGAACGGTACGAGTTTATTATTTTTCCAGTATTAAGCGGCCCGGTTTGTCGACGGTTTGTTAAGGAGCATAATTTAATCGCGTAATAAATTACAAAAATAAATATCTTTTATCTTTTCTGTATTATTTTAGGACAACTATAAAGTGTTCCTACATTCTGTCTCACTTTTTTTTTTTTTTACATATAAATATAAATTCTTAGCAAATGTTTTTTTTTTGTAAAACAAATCAAATATTTTGAATCGTACAAATGGACACGATAAATATTACCGTAAGACTGGCCACGGAGACGCTTTCGCGCGGTTTTACGTCGCATGTGTTCATTTGAAGAGCGACCAACGCACCACCAAATACTCGCGTGCATATTCTCTTAAAAAAAATTAATAAATAAAATTAATTTTATTCTGATTATTTTGTAATTCCCCGAGAACTTGTAGTTTTTTTTCCATCCGTTTTTAAGATAATATCTATTTCAGTCTCAAAGGCTAAAATGTATTCGACTAGTAAATATTATATACTAACTGCAGCGGGTCAGCCGATCCCACGAACCCTCTTTGATCTGTACGACATACTCAATGTTTGAGGGCCACTGGCCAGAGTTAGCCTTTTTGAACATTTCTCGGTACGTCGACAGATGTACTGGCTGGAACTCTTTCAATCCCTTCAAATTTATTCATAAAAAACGCACTACAGCTACGCGCGTATCGCGTCCCGAGTTTCGTTTATGATTTTCGATCGAGTACCTATATATCGATCGGTGTCCAGTTCTGGACCCGGGGCGGCTGCAACACAATCTTTGACTGCCGATTAACGAAATTGTCGCAATAACGGTGTATACGCACACACACACACAAGAGTATTGAGAAATGCGAATATTCAAGGCTTTGCACCAGAATGATTTATTCGGGTTATGGTTTCGGGTGCTTAAAAGGAAGTTAGGGGTTGTGGTTTCAGGTTTTCTTCATTTTGAAAAATATTGGTTTCGTTTAGCCGATATTTTTATTCGGGTTATGGGTTATTTAAAATCGAGTGATATATCAAATTTGTTGTGCGTAAAGTGTGCCAAATCTGATTAAGCAAATACAAAGCTGTACAATCAACTTTTTAGTATACTAATACAGTAAATACACACATAATATTATTAAATTTTAACAACAAAATAATAATTATTAAATTTAATTATTGAAGAAAATTTGGTTTTGAATAAATACAATTATAGATTATATTATTCCTTATAATTTGGATGCATTGAACTTTAGGTTTAAATAAATTATAAGTAAAATATTGAATATATTTAATTTTTAAAAACAAACTTAAAATGATGATAGTTATAGCGGACATACTATGCCTCATTGACTACATCAAAACAATTATAGATCAATTGTTATCACTTGTCATCTGACCGATACACGCACAGTGTTCCCAATTATTATGAAAAACTGAATTCCACGTGAAACATACCTACGAATTCATATGCCACTCGAAAATCTCGAAAATGTAATATTATTTGTATATGGGTTATGGGTTAAAACCGGAATTTAATTCCGGTTTTGGGTGTATCGGGTTATACGTCATCAAAATCGATCGGGTCATATGGGTTTGCGGTTTTCATAATTTAACCGGGTTTTTTAAGGGTTTTGGTTATACGGGCTAAACGGGTGCAAAGCCTTATGAATATTATATTTGAATATAATTTTAGTATAAAATTATTGAAAATGTATTTTTTTTTTCTTTTTACAGACGAACAGCAAACGGTCTATTCCGGCGGCGATAACCGTATTTCGGACAGCATGCGTTACCGTCTGCAGCAGTCGTCGGCCAAACGGAAACGATCACGTTCCCGATCCGCCGCCGCCGCCGCCGCCGCGGATCAAAGCAAATCGCAATTGCCCGCGTGTTACGACGACAAGACGTCGTCTGCCGTATTGCTCAAAGTCAAAGTGCTCAACACGCCTCCGGCTCCTGTTCGCAGTTCGTCTCTTAACCGTTTTCAAACGATTATCGCGCAACAACAGAGACAGGTGCGTGCGTACGCGTTGTTCGCGAGAGTGCTTATAAAATGATTATTTAATTGTGAGAAATAGGAAGACGAAAAACAGCGTCGTGCAGGACGTATCGCTCGAGTGAATTACTTTTTAAGTTTAAAAAAAAAAAAAAAAAAAAATTATGACTTAGGGTTGTGTCAATATTTTTATTTTTGAACGCAATCGAAGTGACGGAAAGAGCGCGTTTTGTAAAATGTCTTAAAACCAAAAAAAAAATAAATCCCGCTTTTAATGACTCGGAAGTTCGGGGTTCGTGGTACATTCCACATGCGCACGAGGTAGCCTGCACAATGTACCACGTCCCGTGCCAATACGATTTAAGGTAGCCCATTCTTTTTCCCAGGGAGATCGCGTCCCGGACGTTTTTCTGTCGGCTCTTTTACGTGCCGTTGTTCGTCCGGTTTTGAAACTTCCCGTTCGTTTTTCCGTACATGTACCTACGTCAGGTCATGCGGATTTCCACGGCGGGTCGCGCGATTCAAGTCTCGGTGGATTCTGAAGGGATTTCGCGAAGGCAGACCCCCCTTAGAGTCAGAGTCGCGTTTTCTCTGTTACTGTGTTCTTTAACGGGCGTATATATAATATAGTCGTTTAAACGTACGCACGGTTGCGTTAACCGATTTTCGGATATTACAGTACGAACGACAAGGAACCGCGGACGGGGACGGGAACGCGCTGGAAGCGGCCACACAAACGTCTCCGACTTGCAGTAGGTCGTCGAGTTTCACGTGGTTGTCCGACCGGTCGGACACCGGTAATTACTGTTCGTCGGCCGAAGAAGAGGAAGCCGTGACGCCGTGCAGTTCCACCGACGATTCGGTGACCGACCATCACATTAGTTGCGGGTCTTCGACCGGCTCGTCGTCCGTCACTCCACCCGGCCGATCCGACGAGCCCGACGAGTCCGGCATCGGGACCGCGTCGCCACCGCATCACCATCACCACCACCACCGGTACTCGAAATGTGAGTGTATAAAACCGTTTGTCTTTTTTTTATATCATTAAAATTATTATAATGATAATATCGCGTAGTAGTGATTGATTGTCCGTTGTGGTCGCAGTGATGTTGCCAAAAAAAAAAAATGTTTTTTTGACAGTACGCTCTATAATATATAATAGCTGACGAACGCTTAAATATTTATACGCTATAGTTTGTGATAAAAAAAAAATTGTGTTTATAACGCGAACTAGGGCACGAGGATGTAGTAGTAGTAGTAAAAAATTAGTAAAATCCATTGCCTAAATATCACCACTGAGAATTACTGAAAATCGCACTAGTAAAAAAATTAATAAATTGCGCCAAAAAAAATATAATAATAATAACAATCTTTTGTTATAGATATTTTTAACAGGTTATTATTTTTTTTTTACTTTACACTTTACAGTACGGGTATTTCGAATAAATATTTAATAATTTCACATTTATTTATTTATATTTTCTTTTTGCTTAAAAAAACATTTAAATCTTACAAAAAAAAAATATTTTACATTTTATTTTAAACAATCTGAACTAAATGTTCGATCTAACAATCGAAAATTAATAACATTTAAATGGTCTTTAGACCATACAGCGACGATATAAAAGAAATATAACGTAGTCATATTATCGCCGATATTGTTTGATCGCCGGACGATTTTCAGCGATTATTAGAATATTTTTAAAAAAGAACACCGTTTCCGTTTTTACACTCGGCTCAGAGTATTGAACGGAAAAATAATAATAGTGAAATTAGGACCCGTTACATTTGATTCGACGATTTATTATTATTATTATTATTATTTTATAGCCGTTTTAAAACGCCGCGTGGTCGCTCCAAAACGAATATGTGAACATTTCAATATCGAACGTACCTCGTCGTGTTTAATATTTCAAAGAATTTATATTATAAAAAATATTGCGTGCAGTTTAAATATAAAAATAGATTTTTGCCCGAAGCCTATATTTTTATAGTTTTTTTTTTTAACGACCTCTCCGAGAAATTCTACTTTAACAGTACAACGCGCGCGTTAATTTTATCGGAATTATTTATTTTTTTCTTACATCGATTCGATTTTTTACTGTCGTTTCGGAACATATTTTTCATTCGTTATATTTCCCAGCGAAACGCGATTTTTTTTTTTTATATTTGGACTAACTCTATAAATGTATTAATAACACGAACCTATAGTGGGTCAGTTAATAATATTGTACGCATTTCTGTGGTCGGCCAAAGTCTAATGTAATATTTGTGTATAATTTCGTTGTCATCCGCGGAGAAATTCCGCGCAGCAAATATTATTATTATTATTATTTAAATGGAGCGCGTGACTTTACGAAAATATTGCTTTCGCGCGCAATGAAACATCGACATAGTTTAGAATTCGGATTATACCATTAGGATATACAAAACATGATATTTATTGTGAATCAAAAATCGAGTGATATATACGACTATATTATGTAATAACGATAAACGTATAGAAATTTTCGAGTTTTAATTAAAAACGCGTTTACGAGTTTTTTTTTATAGAAGATCCATACTACTTGCCGTAAATAGGATTTTTATATGGGGGAGGGGAGTGGTTCAGTGCTACCTTGATTCGTGCATTATAATCGTGTATCGTAATGATTTATCAGCACAAAAATCTATAATCATGTTTATCAATGTTTATAATGGCATAGACCAAATTAAACATTTATACATAATGTTATTATATACACATTGTTATTATAGGTACTTATTTTTCATAAATAACAAGTCTACTTAACATCAAAATGTTGGTAAAATCTAAATATGAACATACGTTTTACTGTAACATCTGCAATGCTGTTGTGCGTAAAAAAAAAAAATTGAAATTTCTACTCTTCCGATGTTCAAGGGGGAGGCCCCGTGTCTACGGCCCTGCCGCGAAAACCAATAAATTTCTCGCGCGCTCCGCTCAGTATTAATCGGTTTTATCAAAGGCGCCGTGAGAAAACTTCGCACGGGGTCGAAAAACTTTTGAGAACCGCTGCGATACAGGGGCGTATTTATGAGGGGTCTCCGCCGCCCAAAAAAAAAAAAAAAATTCAGAATTTTTTTTTTTGTGTATTCTACGTTTCGTAGAATATATTACGTTTTTGTAATAAAAATCATTACAAGCAACGTTTTCATCGTTTACGCGACACGAGTTTTTTTTTTTTTTTTTGGGAAGTGGGGGAGGAAATCTTCAAAAGACACCTCGGCGAGGTAGTGACGGATTCGGCCGGAGGCGCCTACCGTCTAAAACCTCCTCCCGGGGACACGAGAAATACCGCCGGAATTTATACTTACTAAATTCCGAATAGTTGTTTTTGATAGGTCGAGAATTCGGTAATTTTTTTTTCTGATTTTAACGTTTGCTCTCGGATTAGAATTTTGATATTACTCAACCCTCCCTAAAAAAAAAAAAAATTCTAAATACGCCCCTACCTCGCGATACATATTGTTATAATATAACGACGTACGTACCGCGTATACGTTGCACACATATTATATATAAAAAAAAATTTTTTTTAAAGTAATATAGAGTTCTTCGTGTAGGAAGTATACCGCGCGCTACATTATTTTGCATTGTTCATCATACATACATACATACATACATTATATACGTTTGTATGTATATATTGTCGTTTTCACTGGACGTGTGCGTTGTGTTTTGTAGCTGCAGCGGGAAACCAGAAATGCCGGAGGAAAGACACGTGGGAGAGACTGCAGAGACGACACGCGGACGGTGAGCCGTCTTCGGTGAAACGCTCGGCGGCGGCGGCGACGGCGACGGCGGCGGCGGAACCGGTGTGGGTGCCGGCGGAAAACGACCGACATGTTCGAACGGCGGCACCGGTACCGGCACCGGCGTCGTCGTCGTCGTCCTCGTTTGACGGCCGTCCCGCGCGACCCGATCGGTTGCCTCTGACCGGCGAACGCCGACGTGCACAAAATACCGCGGTCTACGAGTCGCCCAGCCCGACGGCCGTGTCGTTGAACGGCGGCGGTGCCGTCGTCGTACCGCCGGAACTGACCGGCACTAAGAGCTCGTCGGCTCCGCATCTCGTCAAATCCGCTCAGACTCTGCCCAGGACCAAATACGACGACGGATCCGAGGTACGTATATTCAAATTGCATCGAGGATCAGTTTATTAGTTTATATATCAGAGTATTGGTTTACCGTAGAGATTAGTTACGCGACGGGCGCGGCGCGGCGCGGATTTTATCCGTTTATATTGTAATTGGATTTTTCGTGTTGAAATGCCTAAACGAGAGTTTCCCGAAATATATGACCCGAAAACGGGTTTCGGTGATAAAACGTTTGATGGGTCGAGAAAAATTTTCACGTGAAAATCTATTTGATACTTGGAAGACGACAATTCAATAAAAAAAGAAAAACGAGTTTCGACATTATATATATATTTTTTTTTTTTTGATGGAGTTCTGGTTTTCCGTTCAAAACTCTTCCTGTCAAAGCTGCTATTCCCATCATCCGATTCTTCGTATATATATATATATCATTTTGTGAAATCGGATTTTTTTTTTTTACATATCTTTACCGCAAATAAATTGTATACTTTATACGACATTATTACTATATATAATATGTATATATTTCTTTATTAAAATATATTGTTAATATTCTAATTATCCGTAGATATTTCTTACCAAAAAAAAATTTGATTCGGGCGGGTCATCTAAATTTGGATATTTTCACAAGTTGCACAGGTCGCACGTATTAAAAGTTTGGGAACCTCTGGCCTAACCTAACCTCTACACTGCGCTTGCACTCTAAACAAAAACCTTAATTTCGTTCTATTTCCCCCCCCCTAGCGTTTTAGACCGAATTTAATTTCAACATAAAATCTGTAACGCGTTCACAGTCTAATATCTGATTCGAAGAGAAAAATTGGAAACAAATTTCGAAATTTTTTTTTCTTATCGACTCGGATAATACGTTTTATCGATATTTTGTTGATCGGTTTGTGGAAATTCTGCTTGTATAACGAAATAAACGTGGACATTTCAAAACAAAATGTCCGCTAAAATTTTTTACCGAATTCACGTCACCGTGTATTATGTGCGAGACTATTATATAATATAATATATAATAAATAATAATTTATCGAATTTCAAGTCATAATTTTTTTTTTCTTTTTTTTATAAATATTTGATAAAAAATGTTAATTCGGACGGATTTCATTTTTATGGGACGTTTGGCTTGTATTTTTTTTTTTTTTTTTTATATATATTTAAGATGAATAATGAACGCTATTTGCTTGTTATATTGTTACAGGAGTGGAAAAAGATCAGATGTCACTCGGAACGATACTTGGCAGGTAATAATAATATTTTATTTTTTTACGTTTTAATATATTTGAAACAAAAAAAAGCAAAAAATTATCGAAATATTCGGAGAGAGAGAGAGAGAGAGAGAAAAAAATTAATCCGCCATATACATCGAGTACATTGCACCCGTTCCTAATCAAGAAATACCAACGCATAAGTAATTGCGATTCGGCGCGATTTTTTTAAATCGAATATGGTTCGTATAATATATAATATAATAATATATATATATATATACACGATAGCCATTACGAGAAAACGCGCGTTTTAAATACTATAAGTACGTACAGAATGCGACATATGTAAATACGCGAATATATATAAAATAAAATTTCGATTTTTTTTTTTTTTAATCAGTTTTCTAATCTGGTTTTAAGCCAGAAACTTTTGATCACGATATTCGTCGCGTACGCATTATCGTTTCTCGTATGTGGCGAATCGGCGCGCGCTGGACGGGTCTCTCAACGCCATTTTGAGTTTTGTGCTGTATAATATGTTGTTTTACAAGTCCGAAATGATCACGTCCCCACAATAAGTGACGTTTAATGTAACAAGAGGAAAAAAAACTAGTTCTTATTAGTGATGGGAATTATTCGAATATTCGAATATCAGTATTCGATACTACAATAATAAAGCGATAAGCCTATATAACTTCAAGTTTTAAGATAAAAGTACCTAATGTGTGTCTGTGTAATGTGTATTGTGTATTGTGTATTATTATTATTATTATTATTATTATTATTATTATTATTATTATTATTATTATTATTATTAATATCATTAGCAAGTAGTTTTTAAATTTAAAACACTGATAGGTAATAGGTATTGTAGTGTCGAATATTCGTATCATCATTATTATATATTACTGAGTTTAATCGGGAAACGTAATAGTCGGAGACCGGGAATAATAATAAATTAATAAGTAATTACGGGTCTAGTTAACAGGACACTTTTTTTGGGGATTTTTTGGTTTGAAATAATTTGCGGACTTAGTTAATAGTATAGAATTAAATAAATAGTATAAAAGACTTGTCGTGGAAAAACGGATAAAACAAATTAGGTATTGTAGCATCGAATACTGATAATCATAGGCGTGCGCAGGAATTTTGTACGGGGTGTGCCATGAAGAAAATTGGGCCGCTTTCCCTTATATGAGCCTAAGCAAATCTAACCTAACTCTCAACCTAAAAAAAGGATAAATTTAATGCAAAATATCAATTCATAAAAACTTATTGATTAAATGTTGTGCTTCACAACATTTAGATATATTTTTACAATATAGTATATACCTATATACCTAGTGGTTAGTAACCTACATTAGAATATTAAAAAAATTTTCTAGAGCGCCTAATTTATTTTCTCTAATTTTTATTATTTATAGCTTAAAATTCAAACCTAAGTCCCCGAATGAATGAAAGTTGTACAAAAAGCCACGGGCCACGGGGTGTGCCACGACACACCCGGCACACCCTGTGCGCACGCTTATGCTGATAATCGAATTATTCGAATATACGTTGCATCCCTAGCTCTTAAGTATACGTCTGTCTACACGCCATGTCGGCCTTCGGAGGCGAAAATGAGTTCGGATTCGTGTAATACGCGATTTCCGTAAAAGACCTCGCGTTGTTGTTGGACTTGATGGAGAGAGATAAAACGGAATACTTTAGAAGACCGATGATTTTCAAAAGGTATAGGCGATGTTGAGAAAAACACAAACCTAACGATTCAAAAATACTTGTTAAAAGTCGTTGAAAAATAGTGTCCTGTTGAGATGCCGTGGGTGGCGGAATATATATATATAGAATAAAACGCGACAAAAAAAACATTTTCACGCGAAACGGTGAAAAGTTCTTTTCAAAGTGAATGAAAAGATAAAACGTCTAGAATATAGGAGAATATTTTCGAGGTGTTTTGCATTGCACCTACGTATACAATACACGTAAGTCGATATGACGAATACATTTTTTTCTACCTTTTTTTAAATCTCTGTAACTATCTTTTCGCTCGATACTTTGTACAAGGTTACCGATTCCAAACGTTGTCTTCTATCTTTTTTTTTTTTACAAAAGGTGTTTTGTATCGTTTTACAAGATCACTTTGAAGTGTACGTTTTTGATACTGTTTCGTGTTTTTACCACTGAAAATCGACACGCCTTCTTCCCAGTGACGATAGTTTACCAGATCGTAAACGTGTTCGGTGTACGTCGTTACGGGTATAAAAAAAAAAAAAAAATGACTTTATACGACCACGGAATGTATAAATATCGCTCGTTTACATGTTTTGTTTAAAAAAAAAATCATACGATTATAATACATTTCTGACACGAAACGGGCCAACTGTATAATTCACTATATGGGACAGTAAGTATTTTCTATTTTCAACAATACGCAGAGGTTCTCAGATTTTCTTTTTTTTTCGCGTACGTTACGCGCATCGCGGTTTTTCGTACTAATATCTGTTCAAAACGAAAAAAGAAAATTACGAAATTCGTAATTTGTGCGAGAAGTACTGCAAGGACAGTGTGAGAACTAAATCCGGTCCGGGAGGTTGTCGTTTATCCAGGCCACCCACCACCACTCGCTTACCAGAAAGAAAATGTTCTCGGGGGGTTTGTTTTTTTGCTCTAATAGCAATTCCACTTTACGGAAAACAAAAAGTTTTCATTCGTTTTTAAAACAAAATAATTGTTAAATTCATTAAGGCCGATATCTGTACCGGCATAAATATTATAAAAAACAAAACGAGCTGGTTTGAAAAAAAACGCTTTAATCGGGCCGTAATATATGATCCAGGCCATGTGGAAAATTACCATTTTCTAGACCGTCTATTGCGCCGCTGCAGGAGAAGGATAAAGGTTTCGCAACATTTGAAACCGTCGAGGAGACGTAATATTATAGAAAGCGACGGACTTTCGACCAGTTCTACGACAGTAATTTAGCGAATTCCAAAAAAAAAGAACACCCGTCGCGCGTACGAAAATTCATTTTCGTATTTGTCACAGTTTTGGAAATGTCACAGAAAAACATTTTTTTTTTTTTTTTATCGCGGCGGAAATGGAAAAATTCGGAATTTCGCGCGCGGTTTTTTTTTCGCATAAATTTTAAAATACGAGACACGTATTAAAAAAAAAAAAAAAGTGTAAAAATAAAAAGCGAACGTTTGGCTCGGACAGCGGAACGATATTAATTATTATTATTGGGGCGATGGCTTTTAAACGATAAAATTATTGCGCGTATTTTGTACGACCCGCCTGTGCCGTTCGCAGCTGATATAATACACATTATTGTTTCGTATAAACCGAGCTGCGCGTGCACGTTCTGCTGCAGGTATTTTAAAATTCCCAAAACGTCTGTATTTATTCAAGTGCAACGGATCGGACGAACAGAACACGCGTCAGATATAATATAATATATATATTTTATACCGTACGTATATTATTATTATTATATGAATTATTATAGAATACTAAAATAATATTATTTTTGACGACGTCCGGACAATGATTTGCCCTCAGCCCGTTAACGCGCGCTCGTTTTTACAAACGACGTTCATTATTACCACGTTTTTTTTTCTTTCTTTCTGTGTAAAAACTGTTGAAATTAGAAATGGAATGCTCGGGTCTTATTGAATTGGTAATTTTTTCCGAAAATCTGTTTTTAACCGACTTCAAAAAAGGTGGCGGTTTTCAGTTCGGTTGTATTTTTTTTGTAATTTTACCTCATAACTCGGTCATTTATATGAACCGATTCGGATGAATCTTTTTTTCTAAATTTATACGAAACAGTATCGGTGGCTCCCGGCGGTTTTGTAAATACGCAGTAGTATTCGGCCAGTAATTTAGTTTTTCGTATTATTATTTTCGTTTTTTTTTTCATATTTTCCTATTTCATATAAAGATTGGCCTTATAGTATCGTACTTAATCGCTCAGTCGAATGTGTAGGAACGGTTGTGACGATAATACTGCTGTAATTCACTACGAGTGAAAAGGACAAATATTATTTGAAACCGACTTGAAAAGAATGCGCTAAAAAGTATGAAATAATCATTTCGAAACGGGCGCCGAATTTCAGACAACATCACGTTGCGGAAACGCGTTTTATTAATAATAATATATTAATTTATTCGCGATATCCGTGTATTAGATTGTCTCGACAATATAGTTTTCCCAAAAACCACCGCGAAACAGTCGAACGGTCTTGGAGTCGTGAAATTCGCGTAGCGATTATATTATTAGATTTTTTTGGGGGAATGAAGGGCTGAAAATCGTATACGAAATTTGAATGTATTTTTGAGAAATCTCTTTACAGAGTCGCCGTATTTTTTCATTTTAAGTTTTAAGCGCGCGCGTTTTGATTTTCAAACGCGATACAATAAACTGTAAAACACGGTCTTTCGAATCTATATTACGTATATATAACTAGCTGACCCGACAAACGTTGTTTTGTCAATCAATCATCAAAAAAATTTTTAAAAAAATGTATTTTTCCAAAAATTTTTTTTTCGTAAAAACCTCTTCTCCTGCAGGCAATTACGAACAATTAAAAAAAAAAAAATTTGAGCCAAATCGGCCCAGCCGAGTTCTCAATTGATGAATTGTTATACATTTTTGGCTCCATTTTTATATATATATATATAGATTCGCTCTTAACTCCGCGGCTCGCTACGGGCTTTTTAAAATTCGATTTTGTTTTTTTTGGGGGAGGAGGAGGGTGGGTGGACGAGACGAGGCGGTCGGGCGAACGAGATCCGTCGGGTGTTTCTCGGCGGATTCGGCGTGGTGAACGCGCTTTCTACCGGGCGCCGGCGGGTGGGCGTTTCGTCGGCGCGCTTGCAGCAGCAATAGTTGCTCTTGAGGTAAAAACCGCAATAATGTGTATGGATGCTGTACAGAAACGTTTGAGCGACAAACGTCCGCGGACCCGGACGGACGACGCGCAGCGTGGTGGAACGCGAGAGTAAACGCCGCGGCCACGATGGCGGACAAGTTCGGTTTTAAGTTTTTCCGCAGTTTCAGCGTGAAGTTCGAGAAACGGCGGAAGACCTCGGCTGGCGGCCGTTCCGAGACGTTTTTGTACGAGCTGAGAAAGAAGAAAATCGCAGGTCAGTCCGCGATTATATCGAATCGTGTGTATTATTATATATAGAAAGTGGATTAAACAATTTTTTTTTTAAAGGATTTATTTATTTTTTAGATTCTGAGAGGAGACGCGTTGGTTTTTGCAAAACGACTATTGTGGTTGTTCTCTTCCTTTTTTTTTTATGTCTGTACCCGAAAATTCTACCGGAAACACTGCTCCGGGGTCTTTATTATACGCGATCGTACCCAAATCGCATCCGAACCGGTACTCTCTGGACAGGTCATTTTTCGATTTTTTCCCAAAAACCAAACTCAAAAAGTACCGAAAAAATACATTTAAAAAAAAAAAAACTGGTAAAAAAACGCTATTTCTTCGTAATTTCGAAACCAATTGCGATTATATAGGAACTCGAAATATTCATACCGAATTATATATACGTAACTTTATTTTAATATTATGGGGAAGAAAAAAAATTTCTATCGATTTTTTTTTTTTTGGAGGCTATTTTGTATAGCAATATTGTAGGTTTTGACGTGTTTAATTCGTAAAAGAGGTGATTTTTCGGTTTTATAAGAATACCCTTAAAAATTTCATATGACGTACAACTATATATAGGTACTCAAAAAAAATCTCGAAAATCGTTTGTGGCGATTTCAAATTTTTCGACAAAGTGCACTGTATTTTTTGCGGAAAACTATATATACGTTCGTTGAAAATTTGGAATGGTCCTAGAAGTCTTGAAATTTTTACCAAATTCGTAACTATACGTTAACGAAAAAAAAAATTTTTGTTTTAAACTTTTAGCTACTTAGGTTTATCGTAAGAAATTCTTTTTAAAACGATTAAGGATAATCGTGAATTACTCATTAATGTACACGCGCTATATTGTTAATAATAAATAATATCACATCGAAGCTCCGCTCAGGATCGTTTTATCGCGGAGTGCAATGATTTATAATGTCGCATCGTTTTCGAATTTTCAGCAATAACAAAACTCTAAAAAAAAAAAAAAATCTTTATCCGAGTAATTCCGCGGCTCGCTACGTTTTTGTTTTTTTTTTTTATTGTATTTCTTACGTTAAGTATGTAATTGACTTTGTTTTTCCTCTACAAATTTCAAAACTATTTTCCACGGTTCAATCTATTAAAAAAAAAAAAACACGTAAATAATAATCAATAAATGTATTACTATGAAATAAACGTTATCACAATGTTTTCACGTCAGTAATAATAATAATAATCAGTATGAATTAAATTGTTTATATATTAATAATCTATGTATATATACGACATATAGCTTGTTTAGATTAGGTTAGGTTTTATTCGTATTTTTATAATAAAGATAAGGTAAAAAAAAAAAAAAGTTTTAACATAACACAGTTCGATAACAGTTCTGGTAAAATATTGACTTAATACATACGTGTACCTAACACGCCTAATATTAGTGTAACATTAAATTTTTTCAAAAAAAATAAAATAAAATAATCTCCGTAATTATTTAGGCTGTATAATAATATGGTCGTTTTTCAATTACTTTATGAATAAATTCGCTCGAATCTTCTCCTAAAAAACAAGTGAATAAACCGAGGTTCTCGCGGTATTGATAGATGACTCGAATTTTGTTTTGAAAACTTTTACTTTTAGTTTTCACGTGAAATTCGTGTAAGCGGGCAACCAAAAAAAAATTAAAATATAACGTAATTTTCGTTAAAAATGCGAGGCCTCCGCCGATGATTTATGTGCACTTTAAAAAAAAATAATAATAACGAAATATGCTCTAAAAATAAGCGCGTAAAAAGGAAATTTTAAAAATAATACGAATTTGGTTGATAAATTAATATCGGCAAACACCGTAGCAGCGATATTTATTTATTTAATAAATTATTATTGCGCGTAATTATAATTGCCGAAAAAATATATTGTAAAAATTAAAGAAAAATGTAAAAAAAAAAAAAAAGAAATGCGTGTAGGTATATTACTTTTTTTTTTTTAGTGTAAAATAATGTTTTCCCACTAGAATTGGGGGCAATCGTCTCAGCGCCTCTTAGAATTTTCAACCTTTGAACGAACAAAAAATTTGAATAAAAAAAAAGCAAAATTTAAAAAAAGTATAATAATCGTGTCCGTTAAAACTTGTGTGGCGTTTTCAGAATTGCAAAAGCAGCTTTTAACCGACGGTCAACAGGTCTTTGTACGTAGCAGTGCGCAACAGAGCTTGCAGCATTCGACGTATCAATATCGCGGCCGATGGTACACATTTTGAAGTTATAAGAAAAAATTTTTACTTTCTCGAAATTCTACTTGAAATTAGTACTAAAAGGCACGTTAAAACTGTAAAAACACGCTAAATAAAAAAAAAAACCTGTAAAACGTCCGAAATACGCAATAATAATAATACATTTTATGCCGAGCGCGTTCGAATTAATCTAATTCCCGTTGTTTCTATACAATAATATAATTTATTCGACATCTGCGCATTGTCGAGTAGTTTTCGGTCGTGAAAATGTTTAATTAATTATAATAAACTCGTTTTCGGTATATGTATATATATATATTTCTTCCCTCCGCAGCCGTCGTCGGGCTGTTGCATGTATTATCTGCAGTACATTCGGCTCTATTATACAAATTATTATCATTTCGGCGGGTACCTTGCCGGAGGAAATATGTTTCAGACAGTCGTCGGCAACGAAATCCGACCGCTTTTAAACCATAATAATAATAATAATGTACAAATAATATATTACACCGATTAATTCGAAACACACTCGTTTATTTTTATTAATAAAACTTCCTTATAGTTGTGCGCAGGATAATAATGATATCGACGCCGTTCGTCATAATTTCACGTTGTTTGGTTACCGTGTAATCTTAGCATTATTATTTCACTATCACTCTACTGCAAACACGTTCATAACAATTACGTTCCATTCGAAAATTAATACGTTTAAAAAAAAACGTTTAACTACACCTATATATATGTGTGTGTGTATTATGAAATACTGTCGGTTTCGATTCGACCAAAATCGTTATGATTTATCGATTACGACGATAATAATTAATAACTAGCTGATTTACCCCCGTGAATAGGTGAGACTCATATTTACATAATTATAGTCATAATTTGTATTTATCGATAATTGTTGTCAAGCGCTGTTCAGATTAAGACGCTTATGATACAAATAATCCCAAATCAGGTACCTACTGAACTATTGTTTTGAAAAACTTTTTTTTTTTTTTAAATATTCCCATATGGCATAGCCTTCTTTTTTTTTCTTTTTTCTTTTTGCATTTTGTTGCATTTTTCACTGAATTAAAAATTATTAGCACGTTATTAGTTCGCATCGAATTTACGTATTCATATTCCGCAGCATCTACCTCACTTTCAGTAAGTTCACATATTAAGTAAGCCAATCATTTCCGGAATTAAATCGGAAAGACTTGAAACTTTGCAGAAAGTTTGGTCGTGGGCTCCTGATTAACCAGAAAAAAAATATACATAGATAATCTTTACCCATAAAATATGAATATGTATTGATCTAGTCTTGTTTTGTACATTTGTTACGAATGGATAGTTTGTGCAACATATTCTCATGAAATAAAATGTGTGCTGAAGTATTTTCCACACGTCGATTACGTTCCATATTTTTTGTATTTGTTGAGAAATAATGAGTACAGTAAACACTGGGAAAAGCGGAAATTGCATTATAGTTGTGGTGTTTGTAATAAAATCGAAAAAAATATCGAAAATTTTTTTAAAAATAAATATTGTGCGTCGAATTCAAACGGTCGGAGAAAAAAGTGATTGCAACAAACGTCCGATTCTTATTCGATAAGTCACACAATACCATATAGTGTCTACAAGAGTGTCGATACCATCTTCTTCTTTACGTCTTCAATCATTTGACACTGTAGTTCTCCGTGCTTCCCTATCGTTACTCAGTTCCTTTAACTCCTTGTAGCTATTCATCGCCGTGTCTATCATGATTTTCATCCATCCTGTTCATCTTGCTCTTCCGATATGACCTTCGACGTCGCCTTCTATAACGCTTTTCGCTAGGCTGTCGTGGCCTAGTAGATGTGTAAATGTATAGTTGGTATCATCTACACCGTATAGTATATACGTCATCGTGCAGTGCCTAACCCGTGTCACGATATTTCCGCGTACGATTTCCACGCGTGCAATACGGCCGTGGTTATTATAATCGTTTCACGTGGCTGTTGTCGATTTGAATATTTCATAATAATAATAATCATAACTCGTTAGCGAAGGAGTGGATAGAAACGTATTGTAATCGACAATACGATACCGGTTTCCGAAAAGAACCAGCAGAGACGAGTCTGAGTCATTTCGGATGTGTGCGAAAATAACGTCAACACGCGACGGCTCATCGGTATCGAATTGCGCCGAAACGTATTATTGTATTTTCGAGCGAATATTTATTTTTCTCGAAAACCGTATTATTATAATACGTAAAACGACGTGTTTTGTTTTTTTTACGTGGTTGAAACCGGATTTTAACCGTATAGAAGGGGGGGGGGGAATCACTTTTAGTTCGTTGCGTAAAAACGATATTGTCGCTGTGTGTTATGCACGAAAAAAAAAAAAAATTAATTTTTTTTTTTAATCTTTACCCGCACGATATGCGCTCGATTATCTGCTTTTGAGATTTATTACACTGCAGTTCATGACGAGAATGTGTATTTATAAACGGTTAGTGTAGAGAAGTGTAATCGTTGTGTCATTCGATATTCTGTGGGGCGGTGGTATGTATAAGCCGCCGGACCGGTCGTCGGTGTGTGTGTTTGAAATACTGCGCGTTATAAAAGATTCGAAATTAAATTTTATAAAAATACGGTTTTCACTCGAAATCGAGTACGGACAAAATGTACGCTATATGGGCTGTTTTTTACGTTATATTACAATATTATCATTCGTTTTCGGATAATGTGTTAAGTGATAAAACACAATATACGTATATAGCGTGTTTCGACTTTGAAAAAAAAAACGATAGCGAACTCAGTGAAAATTTACTATTCGTCTGTTTCACTTTGGCCGAGAATCGCCTCGGTTCCGAGGATTTTGACGGAAACCTTTTTTTTTTTTTGCAGGCGACGAGAAATCGTAAAGGTCAAGGCCGTAAACGAATATTTTGTCTCGATCGGTTTTTTTCCACATCCTTCTCCAGCTAGCCGGTCCATTCAGGGTCATCGCAATATTCATCTCTCGACCTCCACCTCTCTCTCTCTCTCTCTCAGTCTGTGTGTCGTACGTCACGTCGTATTATAATTTAGGTCCTGGGCGACTGTATATACCTTCATCCAGCGAATTCCTTTTTTTTTTTTTACTCATTTCACGTATTAACACCGCTCTTTTGTCAAATTACCGTCGACTCTCCGAACAGGCGTTTACCGTTTTAATCGACCACAGGATTTCTGGCCTAGTTACCGTGGGCATCTTTCTCGCACTACGCTCGCTGCAGCTCCGCGTTGTAATCGGTCTTCCTGCACCGTTTCGTTTCGTCGGCGACCGGGTTTCGCTATGAGCGACCATATCCTCGAAATATCCTCGATTCGCGCGTGACAACAATTTTGACTTGAAGTGTTTCGGATGTTGGTGAAGTAACGTCGGCGGCGTTACCCACGTTTAATCTCCTCGCGCGTATATCGTCGCTAACGTACGTCTAAAAGCGTCTGTTTTTTCCATGTGTAAATCGATTTTTTTTTTGCTCTTCTTTAAAATACGTTGATTTCGACGTACGTTTACGTAAAATATATATGGTCCGATATGGAATAATAAGCCGTACACAATAATAATAATAATAATAATAATGTGTATCAGGACGCGTGTTTTTCGGTTTCCGACGCGCGTATTGTTTGGACGTTTTCGAAATAAATCTGATATACGGCCCTGTATTTTAAAAACGATCACAGGGACCGCCGTCTCGTATTATCTGCAGCGGGTCGGAGCCGGACCGAAACAAGAATGTTACGTCGTCTCGTCCGGGGGCATAGTTGTAAAATAAAAGGGACCGTATTGTCAACCGTGTATTAGAAACCCGTCTTTTGACACTATCTGTTACTCGCATACGTCCTATATGCTGGCGCCACATCGGGTCTTTGTTCGAATATCGAAGGGATATTTACGCTGTTGCTGCGTTACGGATCGCGTATACGCATACGCATTTATACTTGTACTACGACCCCGCGGTGATGAATATTATGTACTTGGGCACACGAAATTTCATCTCGGAATCGATGACAACGATCTAGAGAAAAAAAACGCGTAGAATAACAATAACGTGATGCAATGCAAAACGCTGGGGGTCGGGTTACCGTCGGATGTGGCGCGTACGTTTTATTACGTGTAATATTTATTTTTTTTTTTTTTAATAAAATAGCGAAAACAATTTAAATAAATAGTGTATAAATAAATAAATAAAAAAAAAATTAACGCTCGAAAATAATACATTTGTATACATACCCCATACACGGCCGAGTCAAAGAGTATTATTATTGGGGAAAAATAGAGAAACTCGCGCGTACATGACGGTTGTCAGTAGTTTACTATTATTGTCGGTAATCGACTTTTTAGACCATATACGTAAGAAATGAAATATTGATTTGTGTGGCGCTAATAATTGAATCGTTACAAAAAAAACAATATTATGGCGCGTTATTAACGTTATACGTGAAAAAGAATTCTTCCAAAACCGTATTCGTATAAATGATTTGTCGCACATTGAAAATCGTCTCGGTTTTCGAATTCGTTTTTACCGACGTGAAATCGAAATCACAAGGCGCGTTCGACTTTGTACAATCCCGGGACGATTTAATGCGTTGAAATTATTGTTTTCAAAATCGTTTTATTTTGTAATTTATTTCGTTAAAATTAAAATATTTTATTTCAAGGAGATTTTAATATCGTATACAGTGTTTTAGGGAAAACGGAAAAAGGTATTAAAACAACGAAAAGGATGCGCGAGAGAAATAATAATAAAAAAAAAAAAACCTATAAATTAATGCTGGTAAAAATAATAAATTTGTATATATTGAAAAAAAATATGTGTATCGGTACTCCGTCGTTCGACGTTCCCCACCAATTCATCAGCGCTGCCGGTGAAAACGGTCGTTTGTGTTTCGTGTCGTAACAGGTATTTCATAATACGAAAAACTCGGAAACGCGCGCAGCAGTGCCTCGAGCGCGGCGGACTATAGTTTCGAACACACGGGTTTTAAACGTTTTTTTTTTTTTTTGAACGTTTAAAATTCTGCGAGTGTATGTGTTTTCGTTCGAAATTTAAAAAAAAAAAAAAATCTCCTCGCGAATTTCACGAAATCCGCGTCGTGCGCCGTTTTGCAGTGTGTTTTACCGTCGTCGAACGGGTACAGAACCGGTAAGAGTTTACGATTTCGCGATAATTACAACTCTGTTAAAAAAAATTTTAAAAAAAACCATCGAGTAGGTACAGAACAGCTTATTTTATATTACATAATATTATGTGTGTGTGTGTGTGTGTGTGGTGGGTGTGATATTATACGTAAAATATACTGTACGCGAAACCTTATAGGAAATTATTTTGTTTTTTAAACTCCAAAAACCGAAATTTTTGTACCATACGGATTTAATCTTTTTTTTTTCGACGCCTTCGATTATATAATACAGTGCGAGAAATTAGATTATCGACAATATTTTTTTTTTTTTTTTTCTAGAACTTTTTTGTAATTGACAACATTATTCAAAACGAATCGTAATGTTTACAGTGCGTTGTAATCTCAACTATTCGTAAAAAAAAAAAAAAATATTATATACCGAATTGATTTTATACGGATGTGTGTGTGTGTGAAAAACGTTTGAATTTCGAATTTTCGCCCGATTTAGTACTTCTTTTTTTTTTCTTCGTGAAGGATTTCGAAAAAGAGACTTTTGAATTTGAAATTTAAAAATATCGTAGGAGCTGTTGCGGTCGTTCACCTGATGTGTATAATACGCAGTAAATCGCGTTAAAATAGGTACGTGTTGTATTATTTTTTCGTCGAAAATAAAAAGCGTATCGACGTTTCCAGAAAACTTATAACTATATATATATATTGGAACGTATAATGAAATATAATATTCGTCGAAACGATTATTTTATACGAATAACTCGCGTTATAACGGTTGGCGGCGGCGGCCTCGTCTGCTGAACAGGAGAACGTACAATATAAATAGATTTTTATTTTTTTAATTTTAATTAATTACGAGAAAAGTTTCTTTTTTCATTTTGGTCGGCGCATTGTAATTTAACAGTATGAAATTACATCATATTATTGTTGTATTATAGTTATTAACGAGACTACATAATATAATAACGTATATATTACGTATTGAATGGAATGAACGAACAAAAAAAAAAATAATAATAATAATAATAATGGTTAAAGTAATAGGTAATTATCAAGATTATTATTTATGCTTAAGAGTAATAATTAATATTTGTACCGAGCGTCCGTTAATTGAATAATATTAATTAATTATTTTCGAATTTCCGTTTAGAGAGTAAAAAATAAAACAAGGTAGGAAACGTTGTTGGGGATGTCGCTTAAGTGAATTGCTTAGATAAAGTTTTAAATATTATTAAACGTTTGAAAATCGCAATGGTAAATCGTTGAATTCGATAAAAGCTCCGTTGTGACGCGCGCTTTGTCGGAAAAATGTAAAGTGGTAATAAAAAAAATATATATATATAGTAGGATCTATGTTTTACGCAAATTTTCAGCCTTAAAAACTAAAAATCACCCGTTTTGTGTCTCGAATAACTCGACGTTTATTAATTACTATTGTATAGCCCGAAATTGAAAGAAATTCGTTGAAAATGTTTGTTTACTTACACAGAAAAATAAAATAAACGCGTCTCTGTAAAACCAATGACTTCCTGGCTTCGCTCGGAATTTGAAAACGAAACGAATTAACATAAAAATTTGGAACTATCTACGAGTACTGTTATTTTTTTGTAACATCGGTATAAACGGCAATAACAAAAAAAAATTCCTCGATACTCTGTTCTCCAACAAGTCGCCAGCAAGGACGTCCAGAACGTCGAGCTAAAAAAAAAAACCGACACCGCAATCGGCACTGCAGCGGTCAGCAACAATCGATTAGGACTTGGACTGGACAGGATGAACATGTGAATTACGTTCTCCAGCCGTGCACCGTGTCGGTCAAACAATGAAGTCAGTGTTTTATAAAAAAAAACTCTGTGTGTCCGTGTGCCCAACGGGATCAACAAGGAAAGAAGCGCTCTGTTCTTACACAAAACAGTCCTGCACCAAACCAGAGAGACTCTTCCGCAGTCGACCGCACTCTGAGAGCCGCAAAATCGACCACGCGTAACACGACCGAAATCTCCACCACCGCCGTCAGAGAACCGATCGTCAATCGAACAAAAGCGTTATTATAACCGATATTTTTTTGATATTATCGCATAGTATTCAATATTAATAAAATCAATTGACAACATCATCTAAATTGTATTTATTTTCACGCGAAGAATGGTGTCGCGCATTCCATAGACATCCGTCACTGAACACCGATCTCGTTAATCGTAGTTCGCGGATTCAGTGCGGTTTCGAAACTCCCGTTCTCAGATGTAAACACGAGCTGTGGCGAATGCTTTTTCGCATAAACGACTCGTTTATGCGAAACTTTCAGACCTTCACTCGGATATTTCTTTTCGCGCGACCAGAAATTTTCCAAAGAAATCCGATTAAATTGTACTTTGAAACTACCGTTTGTAGAAATGTCTGTAAGACATTACAGCCGCGGCTTCTGTTCCGTAGCGATGTCAGCCCGTTTATTCGACGAACATCAATTGTCGCAAAACGGTGTCTAATATTCAGCTGTTTACACTCGATCAAGAGTGTACAGTAAGTTTCGATAACTCATTGAAATTTATACCGAATAAATTGATTATTGCGCATTATCTGCGTACCGACAGCGTCGCGGGCCACAGTTTAATTTCATTGAAATTTTTTTCCCCCCCCGCTCGGTATTCGCGTTATTTTAAATATACGAACGAGTTGCTGATGGTGGTGGTTTCTTTATTTTCTTCTTCTTCTTCTTCCTTTTAAACAACCGTTTTCGTACCGTACATTGTGTAATAATATTTACGACGGACAATCGTCGCCGTACACAATCCCAGACGTCCTTGCCAAGGATACTACAACCACATCACACCCCCTACCGCGGTATGCACACACAAAAGGGAGTCGTCGTTACACAATACATCATTGAGCGCGGGTCGCATTCCACACACACACCCGCCCACCCGACCGCCGAGATCACCCGCTCCATACACTCTCATCTCTTCCAAAGAAGAGAATTCTCATTTTCTCGTAACGTCCTATTATTATTACGTGCACCGCGCACATATTCATATTTTTCTCACCCCCGTACGCATTTTTACGTAATATTATTATTTTTGTAGTATGTGTTATGCGCGAAACAGCGGGTATACCCGTTTTTTGGAACGACATCGCTTGTATCGTTTCGTTGCGCGAAAAATAAACGATTTTTCGAAAACTGTCGATTATTATGATTTCTTCTGACGTGTACGGGAGAAGCGTAATGAAGAGCAAAAAAAAAGAACAGGTAACACCCGCAGGAGTCCTAAAGAGAACCGGTGAGGAATCCTGATCAGGACAGTGGAGACACTCTGTGCACTCGTAGTGTCTTCACCTTTGAACGTACACGCCGCAAGCACACTCGTTCGGGAGTCTTTGACGAGACGGTCACAGTAGTCCTTCGAACCGTGTCCACACAGACGTCTAATTAATGTGGCGTTCTTAACGAATATTTTAAATGCCTCTATAACTTTACCACAGCACTCGTCGTGCGGATTTACACGGTTTTTATTTTACTAAACACGAAATACGAATTTATTTTCGAATTAAATTTTAATATACGGTCGAAATAATTGAATACGAATTATTCAAGTATTTTCTTTTTTCCTTCTCGAGCGACGTGCGGCTCGTTATACGAGAATTAACATAATCGACTGCACTATAGTGGACGAAAACTTTTTTTTTAACATTGTATGTATTGTAAATATCGGTAGACGTAAAAACAGTACGAATCACGAATACGATTTTTCGTTCGAATATTTTTTTTCACCACGAATCGGTTTTTAGTAGGTAAAAAAAAAATTGCTAAACGATTACAATATATAGCCAGGCACGTAGCCAGGATTTTATTTTTTGTATGTAGGGGGAGAGGGTATATTTAAAAAAATTTGAAAATTCGATACATTTGACTAGTAGGTATGTATAATATTATATTAATATAAAAACGAAAAAATCTCCCGGCAGGGGAGGCGGAGGGGTCCGGACCCCGTGGACCACCCCACTCGCCTGGATACGTCGCCGGTTATCGCGCGGCGGTGCAGCGGTCGGGCTCGGGTTCGAAACGGAGAAACGACGATGGCCGGCCCGAGTCCATTTATTAGGGTGGTCTCCGAGATTTCCTGCCGGACCGATCGAACGTGCGATTAGATCAATCAGAGTCGATAAATCAAATATTGCGGCGCGTTGTACGTTTTCGTTGAAAACACGTTGACAAAACGCAGACGACCGAGCGTTTTTTTTTTTAACTTCTCTGCGTGGCCGTCTCCTCCGTCTCCCCACCGCCGCGCCGCCGAGGCACCTCCGCACCGGACCTCCCACCGGTTATGGTTACCGAACGCGCGCGCGAGTGCCGCTTTGGACGAGGACTCCGCGACGCGGTCGCCGCGTCATTCGATGAACTCGTGTGCCGCGCCAGTCAGCCGTCGCGACCGAACGCGCGCGCGTGCCCACAATATCACGCAGACACTTGGCGTTTCCTGCGCAGTGCGTCCGTCCGGGTCAAAAACGATTCCCGTATATTCGTCGTGGTCTTCTTCTTCTGTGATCTCCTGGCTCGTACAGGAGGTAAGTGGTGATTTTTTTTTTTAAACACGTTTTCCTCTCTTCCCCCGCCCGGTCAACCGTTTTATATACCGTCGCTCGTCGTACAAATTCAGCGCTCGGATTTGGTGTGCGCAGGATGACGGAGCTCCTCCTCTTCAAATTTTTCGCTTATTTTGAGAGCGCGCCCATTCAAATTATTCTCATTCGAACGGGGGGAGGTGACGTGTCACTTTGTTTAAAAATTTCTTTTTGAAATTTTCATTTTTGTAAATTCGCGTTGAATAAGGTAATAAAAAAAAAAAAACTAAAGGTTTATTTTTCGATAATCCGTAACAAGTACAAAAGTCTTATCCGTTCGTCGTTATTATAATATTTATAATATATAGGTAATTTATACCACCGGCGTATACGTGAGACGTAATACCAACAGTCGCGGAAAATTGTTTAAAATTAATTAGGTACCGAATCGGGTAGAGTACATTTTTATGGTAATTATTCATTTCTTTTGATAAATGATAAATCGTAAAAAAAAATATTTATCGTAATTGTTGGTATATATTGTATTGTAATAATTTGATGGAAATGAATGATGAAGCCCTCCCCACGGGTCAGGTCCAGTCTAATCATTGTAAAGGACTCAATTTTTTTTTTTTTTGGAGTCTTGGAGTCACCTTTCATTAGTTTTTCCGATTCGAGCACTGCGTACAATCGAACTCTTTGAATGCGTATTAAAAAAAAAAAAAACAGATCGAAATTAAAACGTTTATAACACTAAAAAAATTTTACGCGACAATTTGAAAAAAAAATTACGGAATTTTTAAACGTCGAAATTGTTGTTTTTCTGTCCTGTACCGTTGATATTAGCTCGTTGAAATCGAATAAGTCTCGGAGACTTGCCGTTCGATCGACCGCAGAGCGTAGCTAGGCTAGTGAGTTTACACAAGTCACTTAAATAAAGTGTACTTCTTGAGTAAAATTCAAATACCGTAAACGCGGCAGTATTGTCACTCGTTATATTTAGATTTAAAATACAAAATTCTAGGCTTACAAGATGTTAAACTCCGTGCAGAAAGGCCCCGGGCAGCAGCGTCTCGTGCTCTGCCCTTCGGCCGGCACTGCAGGTCGCGAATCCGTACGCGGTTTTCAAAAACGCAGTTAATAATATGACGGAGGTGTTTTTTTTTTCAGTGTTTTAATAGAAACACTATAGAATATCAAAAAAAAAAAAAGTATTTTTCCTAAGGGGGGTTTTTTTTTGTACAATTATTAACTACATAACGCGAGCCAATAGAACGTATTCTACAAATTGTCCTTTCGGCTCCCCTCTTCCTTAATAAATTAACGCGCAAAAGCAGCCCTAACATTTAAATACCATGACTAAGTCGCGAAATTAACGTTTTTCTTTTGATGCGAGTCTGTTTCGTTGCGAATTCGTTGCAGTTGTTATTGTCGTGTTCGATTGTTAGACGATATGTAACGTAACAGACTTAACTCGGCAGAGGATATATCGTCGCGCGCTTGGAGATTCGTCTGGATTACCGTGTCAACGATAATAAATAACTATGCCTCATCACATAATATATTAATCCACGTTTAATCCGTGGAGATTTGACTGTAGGAGGAAAGAAACTGTAAATTAATTTCGTGTTTTTATTTCGTTTTCGACGTCGTGTTCCACCATTATTTCGTATACCAAAACGAGGTAAATCGACAACTCGTTGTTTCAGAGTGCGTAAATGCGTAATAGTTTAAAAAAAAATACCGCAAAAAAAAATATATTTATGTTTTTTTAAATACATTTATATTTTATGCATAACCGGAAATGTTTTCGTGGACCGCGGTTCACACTTTCACGAATTTTATTATTATTATTATTATTTTTTTTTATACACATAATTTACACGGATGTATTTTATTTCCGCTTCGCGGAGTGTTAAAAAAAAAAAAAAACAGAACAACAACAAGACTCGTACCTACTGCTGTGCAGTATTACATATTATATACGAAAGTACACACACACACACAGAGTTCAAAGAAATATTTCTCTATTTTTGTCGGCTTAATTAAAATATTTTTACAAATACAATATCTTATAATAACTGGAATAGAATTCTATTTTCGGAGGAGAAAACGAATTTTCATCGCGTCTCATTGCCAAATCATACGTGTTTTATAGTTCAACACGGTGAATCGCGTTGGATATATTTCTTCTTCTTCTTATTATTATTATTATTATTTTTTTTTTTTTCGTTATTTCCGGACTGTATAATATTGTCACGAGCCTTACGCGAAGAGAAATATTATTAGATCTGTAGAAAACCAAAAATAAAAAATAAACGAGGCGAACGAAAGTGGACGACACGCGTTCGTTATTGATTTTTTTTTATTATTATTTTTTTGATTGTTTTTTCGTACGTATAAATAATTTTTTTTTTAAATTTTATTATACTTTCGAATTTAGCCCGGCTAATCCGATCCAGAGCACCCTTAAGTACGGACGCCAGAGACGCGATTTGAGTAGAGGAATCTGCTGAAAACGCTGTTCTTTGTCCGATAACGTTTGAAAATTTCAACTAGCGCACACCCTAAAAACTGTCGTTCGATATCGCGTAGGTACATGCGTGCAGTGTGTGAAACATCGCCGCTGCACATACGAGTCGTTGACTCCTATCTATTTCGAACTCACCATACCTAATGGTAAATAAAAAAAAAAACGCTTTTTTTTTTGGAATATGCCTATATATTTAACAGTCATAGGCTGGCAATTATCCGGATTAATTGAGTTACCTTTTCGTAATTAGACTAATAAGACGTTAATCGGTAGCTTATTGCGATTTTCTAAATATTTGTCGACAATAAAATCGAATATTACAATTTCAATAATATTTTCTCGTTTTCAAATAATGTACAATTATATTTTTGTTCTCTACATTTCCTCCGAATCTATACGGGTCTTCCGATGTTCGTAGTATTACAGTCGCCCAAGTCTGAAACGTTCCCGAATCCTCCCGAGCGTTTACTCGATATCATGGTGGGTGGTCGCTGGAAGGTCTTGTTTTTTTTTTTTTACATATATACTGTTTTAACTTTTAACAAAATTAAGTGGCTTTTAATTTATAAAGTCGGCAAAAAAAAATATATATATATAAGTAATTTTTTATTTGACGTACGAAACAAATTAAAGTAATAAACTCGCCTTGCCTTGTGTACAAAACACGCAGTCGCGGTTTATAAAAAAAAAAAAACTCATTTATCAATAAACAATAAATCGCATTTCAACGATACGAGCACCGTTACTACGTCTTGTTGACGTTACTCGTAAGATTTGCTGTGCGCTGCTTCGACAAAACTACGTCGGTTCGTTACAATAATAATCATTTCAGCGAACTTACCGATTTAAAATAATATTCATTATTTATTTATTTTTTTTTTTTACAAATAACTACGAGCGGTCGGCAATTTTTACTCTGTATGCGTATAAAATATATTACTCACTCGTCCGGTATCTTAGTATACATTATAACGCGCATTATAAATCATTAAAAACCGGAACGGGTTCGTATCATAATCGGTTCGTTCTGTACGTACACCGCGGGTGCATAATATCGATTTATCTCGAATATTGTATTTCGCTACTGAAAAAAAAAACGTGTATTCAATGTATTAGGTTTCATTTCACGAGATTTTAATACGATCATACGCAGTGCAGGCGTTTTAGGAATTTTCAAAGGGGGGTTTCGGATAATTTCTAGAAAAATATGTGGGCGGGAGCTTTGGGGCCCACACCCACAATATTCAATACAATTTTTATTTTTTATAATACAAAATATAATTTTCTTGGCTTTTTTGCCAGATCATCATTTACCAGCTCCTCGGCTGTTAATGGAACTCGTCCGTGAATCGCTAATATCGTAAAGTCCATTGAGCCGGGTCTACTCTTAATAACGTTCAGTAACAATTATTAACACTTAGTGATAACGAAAACGCATTTTTTTCCACCACTTATACCGGGTAAAACGGACTCGGGGAAACGCCTTGGATAAGATAATACGCGTTTTATGTTTTCGTCCCAAAAAAATAATTCTGTTTTGGACTTCGAACTCCAGTATTCTATTATATTACAATAAGATTGTAATTCTGAAAATATAAATTATACGATAGGACAATGAATATTCATATCCCGTACAAATACAATACGAATTGATTGCAAAAATAAAACACTCACACTCCCTATCGACGACCAAACACTTACCCAAACCGTACCCTTTAACTTGGGCAGATCGACTAACTGACTAACAATCCACCACTTCCATCTCCTAGTAGAGGCGCAAGCCTGGAATAGGTAAAGGCACAGCCATCACATCAAGGCAAAGCAAAGCAATTTTTGCAACCTTCAAACTTCAAAATCAACAAATTTCAAATCAATCCGAGACTCAGTTCAAACTCAATTCAAAACGATGTTCTACAAAAACTCCTTTTCCGATCTCGAACGCATCCGCCTCCTTGGAAAAACAGACCAAACACCAAACACTTACCCAAACCATACCCATTAACATGGGCAGACCGACTTTAACTAACTAAAAAAAAAAAAAACCCTCACTTCTATCCCCTAGTAGAGGCTATAAGCTTGGAATAGGTAACGGCACAGACATCCCATCAAAGCAAAGCAAAAAAATTAAAAAATACGGCCAATGGAAGGGGGTTTAGACTCCATGAACCCCCTCTTGAGTACACCCGTGATCATACGGTTTTGACGGATCGAAGTGATCGCTATAAACCTACGATTTCGAAATACGTTAACGTTTCCGGAACGTTTCTTATAAACCGCCGCGCCGTTTCCTTTCCGTATTGTGTAAATTTGACATTTGCATTTCAAATATAAATGACGAAATAATAATAATAAAAAAAAAAAAAAAAATGAAAGAAGAAATTTGAATATTAAATAACGGAAACGCGATTAAAATAATAATATACGGTGTGTGTGTGTGTGTATAGGCGTCATTAATATTGGCGCGTTTTGATGAAGAAAAAGAACGAAATATTATAATACGCGACGACGTATAGTTTATGTGGGAAATCGGGCCCATTGTGTTGTTTGGTGGCTTATTAACTATTCGACACTATATAATATAATATAACGCATTTGAATAAAGCGCGCGCGCGCATGTGTGTGTAAATCGTAATAATTATTAGATGTATTGTTTGAAGGCGCGTGCCAACTAGCTTTCACTATTCTTTTGGCTCGGTTAATTTTGATTTATATACGCGTATATATATATTTTTTTTTTCTTCAAAACGTCCTGAAATATCGCGCAGGCCGAAATTTTCGGTCAAGAGAGAGAGTGTGACACGGGTCTCCCGTGATTTTCGTGTGATTTGACCGAGTGCCGCCGAAAATCGCGACGCCATAACCTAAAAAACGTTCAAGCCAAAATAATAATAGGCCGAATTAAATCGGCAAATCGCTATGCTGTATATATATATATATAGTTCTACTGAAACACTGTTCCTCCGCAAACGAATTTAGAAAGGTAATTTTGGACGGGAATCTAAAAAAAAAAAAACCCGTTTTAATTTTTAATTTGTACAAATCAAATCACAACCGTGTCCGCAGATGTATTTATGTGTAAAGACGAAGGAAAATCCGTTTAAAAAAAAAACGCGTAGCCAAGGAAAAAAAATTTATTTATAGGTTCTTGCGAGAGGAGACGGTACTTTTAATCTTCAACACTGTCCTTCTCTCCTCTCGGACGCAGACGCCGCCGCCGTCTCTACTCGTCTTTATTAAAATCATACCGTTGTTACCTCTTCTCTCCAGATTCAAATCTCCCGTTTGATGTTTGTCGATTTTATTTTGTAACGGCTACGGTCGCCTCGACGTAACGTTTCCCGACAGAAACAAACAGTAAAAAGTCCTAAAGGCTCGTGTGTCGAACTAATCCAATATGTTTGCCTTTACGGTCAGGAACGTATACAAGGGAGGGACGTGGGGGTCAGATCCGTCCCAATGATCTTTTTTAAGGGTTTTTATAAGGTTCCTTATTAAGGCCCCCGTAGGCATAATTCCGGCCGTAGTCCACCACATACCTAAATCCGGCCCTGATCCCCCTCCCTCATTGAAAAATCATGCATGATACGCCACTCCTTACAGTCGACGTGTCCGTGAACGTGCAGTCCGTGTAATTATAATACAGCACGATCCAATATGATACACCCCGACGCAACGGTCGTCCGCAATAAAAATGTTACGCGCGTTGTGTTGTGTATTCTAGTTGTACCGACTGTATCGTTATACGCGTTACTCGGTGTGCGTTAGCCTTCAAACTAGTCATCGCACGGACTTGTGATCCACCCGACTCGTATTATTGTTGTACGAGTGTATATCGATTTATATATAATTAACAGTCGTGCGCGGGGTATTATTCCACGTCTACGATTGAACATTTTTAAATCAATATTTTATTGCCGGCTTGCAGTGTGTAATGTATATTATATAGGTACGTGTAACATCGAGCCTCATAATAATAATAATAACAACACGCGTTTGCCGCTATTGAAGTATATATCCAAGGATGTCGTACAGTCTGCCGGATGAATAATATTACCACCAGTCAGTACCTGTAAAATAAAATATTATATACACAGTACACACACACACACACAAAAGATCCAAAAGGCCAGGTCTTGGTTCGCGTATTAAATCCGTATTGAAAATCATATTTTAATCTCGTGAACTATGTACTTCTCCAAGACGTCTGATTAAGGCCGACGGGACTAGCGTGTACTGTGCCACTGTTTTTGTCTTCCGTACTCGTGTAAACGTTTATATACATGTTATTTTATTTATTTATTTAATTTTTTAAAACTATAGTAGATACATTGATAATAATATAAGATAAAAGATAACATATTACATATAATACGTACAATCAACTAAATACATGCGATTTTAACTTGGTCACAGCATCGAAATTAACTAGTTCGTTACGTGACTTGGGCGAGCGGCATTTCGGGCTGTTATTTACGTAATTTTTAGAAATTTGGAGAACACGGAAACCGGATTTATTATTTCTAGAATTAAACGCGGGTACTCCAAAACGTATTTGTGTTAAAAACTCAGGACAGTCTATCGTTACGTTTATTGTAACTTATAAATATGTATATATAGGCGTGTTCCGGATGATAATCGTCGAAGATCTCACTATAATATACGAATACGGTTATTATTATTTTTCTTTTTCGATGAGTCGTTGTCGATGACGGATACCTGCGATCCAACGACGAATCTCCGCGTCGTTCTTGACCGTGCGGTTTTTTCGATGTAACGAAACCCATATAATTCGCGTCTGATAAACAAATATAACGAAATACTTTACAAAAAATGTTTAACACAATTTTTCTCTCTTCTCCCTCGGCACTCAATTGCGCCGCGTTTATAAACTCGATGACAAAAATAGTTTTTCTTCCGATTCTCGAGTCGTTTGGAATTTCGCGCGCACAAACAGAAACTAACTGTGGAAATCGAAAACTCCGAACGTTTCTTTCTACACAGAAATTTTCCGCTCCGAATGAATAAACACCTGCGAAGCTTCGCTCAGAATCTAAAAAAAAAAAAATTTCTCGACGAGACAAACACTGTTATATGCGTACGTCGGAAGACACGCGCGGCTACCGAAAATATCGCCACGTAGAACTTGTGTATGTGTTTGTTTAAGTGACGTACAATAATAAATTATTATTATTTGTACAAATATATTATTAATAATAATACGCGGTGTGGACCCACTAGACCTAGTCTCGTACATATATTACACGCGAATCGGTTATTCTCTCGCGGTGTGAACGCCTTACCGACACGGTACACGGCCCCGAGTGGGCAGATAATATACTTTATGACGTATAAAGGTTGTTGCTGAAGTGTACTGAGTGCTGTTCGGCGGGTCACGTTAGTTCAAGAATATATATATTATTATACGGATTGAAATTTTTTTCATTTCTTCAGATATATGTATATACGTATTAAAACAAATATAATATATATATATATATATACTCAAGAAAGGCGAACATTCTCACGCGGCCCACTTGACATATTATAATACACGAATATATGTATATATATATATATGTAGTAGGTCATGAATTTATTAACGTGCAGCAGCAGCAGCAGCAGCAGCAGTAGCAGCTATACAATATATTATTACTATCGAGAATACGCAGTCTGCATAGTCCAGCTAACGTTAGTTCGGTTGAGACATTATTATAAGTACCTACCGCCGATACGCTTACGGTCAGTATTGTTATCGTTGAGTTTCGGACTTTTAAAAAAAACTTACGAAATATAAATTTAGTACGCGCGTACGAATCCGAAAGAGGGCCGAATGGGCTCGGATTGGACCGAAAGGCACGACGACGATTATGTGCGCAGTTTTGTAATCGTCATAACAAATCGAAAGATCATTCCGATTCGAAACGCATAAAAATTAGATCACGCTAGTATTCTCCTATGGCAGGAGAATATTTCGAGTGTGATATATTTCAAGACAAATTGATTTTCAATATGTGAAACGTGTGATTTTGTACAAAATAAAAGACGAGAAAAGTATTTCGGGTTTATAATTTTAATCGTTTTCGTTTTGAGTTTAAACTTTGTTGTATAAATTCGCTAATTAAATAAATGCTCGATAAAGATAAGGCAACAATACGTGTATGTGTAGAAAAAAAAATAAAAGGCGATATTTCCCCGTGTAGCTTATCAACTATATAATATAATAATAATAATAATCATTATTATGATTTTTTAGTTCTTGTTTATCAATTTTAAAATTTTTTTTTTAAGCAATAACGAAAGAAGAAGAATTTAATAACGATTTATATTTATCGATAAAATTGAAAAACGATGGTCCTCGATTTAGGATTAAAACAACGGTTTGGCAGCAGATTGTACTCGTTTTTACAGTGACCCAAATGATAACGCACAAAATATTGCAGTAATAGTAAGTCTGTTTTGTAAAATAGGATGAAACCGATAATGGACGTCTTTTGCGTCCACAAACACGCCGCTTTTGAAATGTCCTCGTCTTCGACGGATGACGAAATTCTACTGAAATTCACCACCTATAAGTCACCACAGGTAACCACGTATCTAAGTGGCAATAATGTAAGCGGTAATTAACCGACAATTGTATACAGGCAATTATCGTTATGAGACAAATGTTCACGAAAACGTTCAGATTTACCGGACATTAACGTTAAAATTACCGTTGTTTGTTAGACAATCGGTTTGTATTTTACAGGTTCTCTTTTGTTTTTACGTGAAATAAATAAATTTCAACGAGTTGATTTGATCGTCCCTATATACGATGCGTAAATAACATTGACTTTATTAAAAATCGTTTAAAATAAGAACGTCTCGCCGATGGTTTTCAGTTGATGTTCACGCTGAACAGAAAAAGTACACTTTAAAGTGATTTTAACTATATAAAATACCAAAAAAAAAAAAAAAAATAGATGACAGCGGTTTTTTGATTCTATTTTTCATCGACCACTTGTCGCATATGAACATGTTTGCACAGCATTATTTTCAGGACGACTTTTAAAATATATTTAAATATTTTTAAATCGTTAGATTTTTGTTTTTCTTAAAATTGCATAACAAAAAAATAAAGTACTTATTCGGAACCCCTTGAAAATCGTCGACGAGACGTCCTCTTAATCATAAAGGTAATTAAACAACTAGCAAATGACGATAATTCGTCAGCCATTAACGTTAATTACCGGGTAAAAAAATAACGCTCTAATCCTCGCTGTATAATGCCCATATCGTGTCCGAAAATAAAATCGATATTTATTACGGAAACGTTTTATTTTTACGAATATTTATAAAAATACGTATTAAATTATTTAAATGTGGAAATCGATTATAATTGACGATTCCCCTTCTCCGTATATTAGACACTGTATGTAAAATATGTTAAAAAAGGAAAAAAAAATATCGAAAACTATTGCGCAAACGTGAAAAATAACAAAACACGTATACAGTTTCGAACGTAATATCGTATACAATATCGTTTATATATTCGTCATCGGGGAGCGCTAATGTTTGATTATTCATTCAGAAAACACGTTGTCATTTCCTATGCACAAACACACATATTTATTAGGTAAACGATAAAGTCAAATATTAAAAAAAAAAACACATTTTCCAAACGTTTTTTTTTTTTACGGCTTTTTTATACGTAATACTGATATTATACTGATTTTTTTTTTTTTTTTTTACGTCTGGCAAAATGTTTATAGCGTATTTGCTTTTTTGAAAATCGCACTGTCCAATGCGAACAGCTATTAACAGCGATTACTGGGGGTAAATTATAATTTAATCGAATCGTTCAATATATAAAACGATCGTTAAAATTTCATTTAACGTTTTTTTTCTCATATCCGTATTAAATTCGGATCCGTTACACGAAAAAACCGAAAAATTCGTATTATATAAAAATCAACGGCAGTGCGAAAAACTGCAGTGCCGTAATTACGAATGTAAATGAGAAAATATAAAATTTTACGGTTTAATTAATTCGACTACCCTTTCAACACCGATAGTTAAAACGATCGACGCTCGTGTTTTATACTTTTCTCGAAACGACCAATTTCATAAGAAAATTTCGAATTTCCTCGTGTTCATTTATTATTGAATCCCCGTTTTCACTCCGACGCGTCTGAACACGGGTAAAATTGTTTTCTTAGCTGTGACCTAACCTAATAGCACCACACACACCAATCGGTAATAATAATACCCCGAGGAATATTATGATATAAATGATAAATACTGTTAAATTTTTTTTAAAAATTGTTTTAAATTATGATTACTATTTATTATAGGTATATTTTTTTTCTAGTATACATTTACGCTCCTGCAGCCGTACGTTCCCGTTGCCGTTTTTTTTCATATTCTCTTATACAGTCGATCCGCGCGATTCATATACGTAACCGTGAACACAATATTAATGATATACACAGCTGTAATACAATACGCGTGTCTCGTGTACCGATGATGTAGAGTATAGGTGATGGTAAAGTGATCGCGAGATATCGATGAGGTGAAAATAAATGTTGCGGTAGACCACAGGATTTCGTGACCATCCGCGCAGTTTCGACAACAATACGTACGCAGAATGAGATTGATTTTTTTTTTTTTATGGACCACTTAAATTCGTTGTATTTTATATAACCGTTTACTATCGTCGTCGTCTAGTAAGACGCACAGGCTAAATAAAAAAATATATTTTTCGAACGGTGTTTTTACGACACGGTTGTATAAGAAAATCAGTTCCATATTCGACGACATAAATTTGAAAATAAACGGAAAAATTGTAATTCAAATAACTTTGATAAAAAAAAAAATCATATCGATTTTAATTTAATGAAAAAGTATCACTTACGCCGTCTGTGTAACCCATCGAATCGTGCACGAAATCGTCATTGGAAGCAATACATCCACTTACGATTTAATTATATAATTATAAAATACTAAACGGTTCGCCCTGAATTATAGTCGTTTAAATACGTATACGCAGGTAAATGTTCGTATTATTTTTATGATTTTCGGTATATAATGATTTTTTCGGAGTTTACTCGTTTCATCGCTGAAATATTACGTATAAATATATATATATATATTAAGAGGACACGTCTCACCGATGATTTTCAGCGCGAGAACAGGCAAAAAAGTGTTCTCCAGAGTGATTTTAACGATCCGCTGTAAAAAAGACAGAGGATCGACAATGTGTTTCAAAGGGAACTTTGAGCTGGTTTTTTTTTTAAAATATCGATCAGAAAAACAGTTAAAAAGATTTGAAAAAAAATATATGTATTTACGCATTCGTCGTATGAACCCGTATATTGTTGATATTATTTTTTTATCTTTGAAATCACTTTGAGCGGTACTTTTTTTCTGTTTTACCGGTACGTGTTTTATGATACTGCAGTTTATTACGCGACGTATTTATTGATAATATTTAACGATTAATAAACTATGTATTTTTTTAATGTTTTTAGTTGGATTATTTGATTTTTCTAAAAAATTTGTCGGTGACGCGCGTCCTTATAACGAATTGTGGGAGTCTATCGAATCCGTATATAATAATAATCTTCTCGAAAAACAACACTCGTTCTTGGCGGATATTTTATATGGAAACGGCACGAGCAGCAAGTATTGGAAAATAGTTTCGCTGTAATACGCGCACATTACGGGTATATAACGGATGAGAATATGTAAATTTTTTTTTTCTTTCCAAACGTATTCACTGCAGTATACCGTCGAATATAATAATCGAAAAATACGAACGGCTATTTAATACGATTAACGCGTATGGGAATTTCATCGATTTATTATTATAAAAATATAAAACTCGCCGCGCGCGCGTGATTCTTTTCTTTTTCTTTTTCTTTTTTACACAAAACTTCCGGCCGCGCATAAAATAACGATTTACACGTTCGAATATCGAGTACGAAAAACCGGTGTGGGGAAAAAAAATTAAACGAAAGTGCGCGCAAGCTATATTAAATTATAATTTGTTTTTTGTACGTTGACTGTCGATGCCTTACGGGAGTATTTATGTACCGCACTTATGACGTATTCCATACGAGTATATAATAAACAAAGATTTATATATATTGTATACGAGCGGGATAATATATAATATTTATGAATGTGTTCGGCCGCGGCTAAATTGTAATATTTATTAGTAAATATTGATATACAGTTTTACGCGGTTTAACACGACTATAATATTGTAATAATCGCAATAAGACACCGCGTGCAGTAACGACTGAAATACAAACTGATAAACAGCTTATTGACCGAATTTCAAATACAAACTCCGAACGGTTATAACGCGAACGTCGACTGTAGTTGAAATATTTTTAATTGTTTTTTTTTTATATACATATAAATTTATTATTTTAATCGCGGACGCGATTCTTTCCGTTTCGAACGGCGTTCGTAATATTATTACACAAAACCGTATTTACCGGATTCCTACGAATTATTTATTTATTAAACGGTTTTTTTTTTTTTTTACATCGAACGGTTATTTAGAGAGGGAAAAAAATCGTTCGTAGAAATGTATTATATTTTATTTTAGGTGTTCAGTCGTTATTCCAGTGGAATATTAATGATTTTTGACCGAACGTTGAAAAAGCGAGAAAACGACTTGAATTTTGTCGATTTTTTTCCAAATAATTTTACGCTTAACCGTTACGGATTTACCTCATTCGAGTTATAATATTTTTCGTTGACTTTGCGATTTTCAATAATAAAATAAAAATAAAAACGTTGAAAATTTACGTTGTATGTAAGTTAAAACAAAATGACCTTTTATAAATATCGTTTTAACATTAAATACTTGCAGGCGGCACTTTAAATGAGTTAGGCACTGCGAAACGTACGTATTATAATAATAATTCAATATAATGATTGAAACGATAAAAACTTTAATCATTTAAAAGTTACCGCGGGGCGTCCGCGAATAATACGATAATAATATTATATATATAAGTACTTTCGAACTTTGCCTGAAAAGCAAAAACTTGAAAGATAACTGTATAAATAAGTGTAATATTATATATACAATATTTGAATATTAATATACAGTTATAGATAAACCGTGGAAAAAAGAAGCCTGTTCTTCTGCAATGTCTGCAACGTGCCACCGTCGTTATTATTGCGATATAGCGTTAGAAATTTCCCAATATTTCCGATGAAAATCATCGTTTAAAAAAAAAAAACTGCACGCGATAGTGTCTCTGGAGTTTTTCGTAAAATTGCCTGTAAAAAAAAAAAAAATGTTATTATTTCTTAATGTACTTATAATATACACTTTCGCATCGAGTATGACTACACTACTCTTATACATTATTTTTTCTAAAAGGAACCAAAGTTATAAGCAAATGTCTGTGTGATTGATTGTGAGTCGAAGTAGCTAAAGTGTCCGCGATACGTATAAAAAAAAAAAATGATTTATTCATTTCGAAATGGAAATGTTTGGACGCGCCTTTCTCGCAAAAAATCGTTTTTGCACCACTTTTTTTCCCTCTTCAAACATAAAGTACTGAGTTATTTAAAGCAGTCCGTCGAAAACTCGTATTATTATTTAGTGTTATAAAAAGTGTTTTTCGTTTCGAAAATTTGACCTTATGTTGCGCGCGTCTGTGTTAATATTGTTCACCAACGACGTAAAATACTTTTTTAAAAGTACGAACGATGAAAATGTAACGATTATACGCGAGCGTGTGCTATTATACTCGTATACATTATATAATATTGGAGTATATTAAAAAATTGTAACGAGCAAATTAAATTATAATAAACGCAATAAATCCGGTCTTTATACGTATACCGGATATTAAAAATGAAAGCGCATTTAAATTATGCAAAACCACAATTCGTCTCTCTCTCTTTTTTTTTAATGTCGTATGCCTTACAGACATAATATACATTTATCTATACAATTTGTGCTTGAATTCGTATAAGCACATTACTATACGTTATACGAGTAAACACATCGTAACTTATAAATCATATTATTATGCACGATGTGTTCGAAAACGACAAAAAAAAAGAACACACCCGAATAATTCAGTGGCACGTGTTATATTTGAAAAAAAATACCATTAATAAATCCGATGAAAATCTAAACCTAATACGTCACGGTTATTAGCTACCACGAATAACATAATACCGATGATGAACCACCACGACACCGAAATCTCCCGTGCGGTATGACGCGTGCACCTGCAGTCCATTAATAATACTTTTAAACGCGATCGAATGTTTGTAATTGTTTTTGATTCGACGATTCTGATCGTATCCAAAGAGTTAATCGTTTTCTTTATCGAAAAACACAAAAGAACGACTGTACATACTGGTCAGGGTCACCAAGAAGAGTTACGAAGAAAAACTTAAAAGATTTGAGAGGAATTGAGAAAGATTCCGTGGTCCATTATCATACCGAAGAGCCGTGATGGGACAAAAGATCAAATAATCCGATACACGAGCTTTGCAAAAGGGAAAACGTGATGCGGTTCATTTACGGGCTGGACGTGTTCGACGAGCGGACGGTAGACCGATGAAGATAACCGCGAACGAAGGAACGAGACCACGAGGAAGATTACGCCGGAGACGGATGGACAGTGTACGAGAGAGACGACGACGGAAATCACGCGGTCTATACTGGAACATATAATGTGACAGAGAAAGATGGAAAGGTTTAATTTTAGCAGCTTAAAGTCTAAATGGCTTGTTGTAAGACTTTTAAAAAAAAAATTAATAAAATACCGAAGATGTATTACAGCTCACAATGACGCGATAAAAATTGTCAATCTACACTCGTGGAATTGTCAAAAATTAGAACCGAGATGGTTCTCTAATAACGATAGTGCGTTGTTCTTGCACGTTCGTAGTATGATTGAAAATAATTAAAATAACCTTGTCAAAAATGAATAATTAAGAGACTCGAATAGAACAAAAAAACCAAATCGTGCGTTTTAAGGAAATGTCGGTTAATAGATGCGAATCAATAAATCCCCGCGTCTCGTTAGCTTTTTCTCGATTGATGCAAACGACACGAACAATATTACTGAAATCTGCCACTACACACGTTTTTTGAGTTATTTTCTCGATTTGAAAACGCTACTGTCGAAAATGGATTGTACGCCGCGCAAGTGTGTAATATATTTTTATTCGTTAACGTATTTTATAAGAATCGGTTTGAAAACAGAAAAATAAAAACTATTTAAAATAGCCTCCGATTGAAATGTACCTATGAAAAGTAGTGCGGATTACGGTTTGGTGCGCGTAATTAAAATTCGCGTAACGAATGCGAAAAAACGCGAGATCACAAAGGACACGACGATGACGACGCATATCGTTCCGGTGGTCTACTTCAATTGTGAACGTCGTTCGACAAAAACGAATTCCCCCAAAAGCAAAACCGAATTTTACAATTCAACGTGATAAATATATTATTATCGAGGACGACGAAATTAATTATATATTTGAATTTTTTAGAATGCGCGAGTGAAAAGACGATATTATTACTACACGCGTAGCGGGCAACGGTTAAATATATTCGATAATATGATTGTTTTTAAACTTATTTTAATGTTTCTGCGGTAAACAAACGGTGCGTTTTCAAAGAAGGAAGAAAAACCGCAGTGTTCTAAAAACGACTTTGTTTCGAATCGAAATCGTGCGCGATCGAACGGTTTTTCAATGTAAAAATCGAAAATCTACATGCCTCACGACCGCAGCGGACAGTCGAAAAAAATCGACTCGTTTTTACGGGGATTTATGTTCGCGTTACAAAAGACGGTAATTTATAAAAAGTAGAACGATATACGCAGACTGCAATAATTATTATTATTATTATTGTTATTAGGTCGAAATAAATTTCTACTTTTTTTTTTTTTATTGCACACGTTGTATACCGCGGAGCAGTATACGGACACGTGGTCATATAAATATACGAAAAATTATTAATAAACACACACACAAATTTCGTTGTTCTTTTAAAACGTCGTACGCGGCGTGAGCACAGTTATTTCAAACAATTTTCAAAACGAATTACTTACATGGGTACTTACCTAATTGAGTCCGATCGACGGTACGCATTCGCGCTTATTGACTCTATATATTATGTCGATTAATAATTCCAAACAAGTTACGTTAAACTTGTTGCGCGGTGCAAATGTGCTTGGTAAATATGTGTCATATTATACGTTTGTTTTTTCGTATAAACGAATTACATTCGAACCATCAGTTTTTCGTATTATTATAATTCGCCGACGAAAAACGACGTGTTATATTAATAACAATAATAATAATAATTTTAACAAATTTATATAACGTGGAATGTACAGAATTAAAATATGTGTAATCGCGATACGTTTTGTACGGGTAAAACGAATTTAAAACAAGGTATAACAGTACGTTTCTGAAATGAAAATTTAAAAGGCTAATCCAAATTTTTGCGAAACACGTTTTAGGAAATAATCGTACTTTTAATAATACTGTTCGCATGACGTCTTATAGGAGTGTTAAACGCTCAACATAATTAATATTTATATAATAAATTCTGTTCTGAAATGATCACACGCTATGTTATATAAAAATAAATTAAAAATATTTTAAATATACAAACGGGTAATGGGTTTAAAAAAAAAATGTTTTATCGATATATATATATATAATATTAATAACACGTCATTATATTTGTTTTTTTTAACAACTTTTCGATTCGTTGTGTACATAATTTCTTGGCCGTTAAACGTTTAAACGTCTTTTTTTCCCTGTAATATTCATAATGTCCTCTACGTAATTTGTTCATTTTCATTTTTTACTCTGTTGTCGTATTTTTATTTACCGATGACTTTCCGTCGAAACCGGTAGTAAATAAACGAATTTAATACAACATTAATCCTACACGTTTCTTTTCATTTTTCCCAAATGAATACACTTCGGTTTTATTGTATACATATATATAAATATTTTTATATACAAATTTTGTTATTTGCAAGTATTAATTTATAGTTTTTTTTTTACTTTTTATATTTCCATTTCTTTCGCGCGTCATATTTTTATTCGTTTATTAATTTTTTTTTGTTATAATACCAATATTATTACGGTAACGCGGTAACGACTTTGAAACGTATAATATCGTAGTCGTGGACCGGTCGGTAACACGCGCGGTATCACATTTATTATTTATATTGGTCGAACGTTAAATTTTCGTACAAAACACGGGCGGAGAATATTGTTATTAGAAATATGTATATAGTAATCGTAGCAAATTATTGGAACGCGAGCGCTTTTCTCCTCGTATTATGACAGATTTATCGACATGAAATTAATTACAATACAATTAACGAGAACGCGAGTATATAAAGCGTATAACGTTATGTAATAATAGTGCAGCGTACGTTTATTATACGCTTTTTATGGGAAACGCGGTGCGCCGCGGTTACATGATCGCTGGCGGCGTTTTATACACGCATAACAGCCGAAAACGGAAGACAAACAAGACGGCGGCGGCGGCGGATGTGTTTTTTAATGAATAATAATAAAGCGTTTAATTTACTTTTTCTTTTTTAAAACATTTTTTTTTTCATTTTTTTTTTTACAATCCGAGCGAAGCGAGCGTTGGTTTTACGACGGTGTTTATTTTTAATTTTTTTTCTGTGTACAAATTTTCGACCAGAAAGAACGCGCTCGGATGATCTCGTCACGCGTTACGTCCCGGTAACGAAATCATGTCTTTATGTATATATATATATAGTCGGTATATTTTTTATTCGATTTTTCTCAGTGGTTTCCTTGTGCGCGCAGCAATTAAAAACAACAAAAAAAAAACCGGAAGAAAAACTATTTTCTCGGTCGTTTTTAAACGCGCGTCGCGAACAAGTACCAAAATCAGTGGCCGTAGATTCAGATAGTCCTACTTGCTTTGCTTTGTATTCGTACTCTGTCTCAAGCGCTGTCGCTTCTTCTACAGCAATATTTTCCAACATGAGGGCACGTCCGCATGGGGAGGCGTAAGCAGTCATCACGAAGTAAAATTTGTATTTATTAAATTATAGAGTGTTTAAACATTTAACGGCTAAACACTCGCTCATAATCTATGGAGTATTCAAAAAAAAAAAATGTGATCAGTTTTTTCAATTTATAGGAGAGGGCGTGAGATTTTTGAAAATCTACAAAGGGGACGTAGAAAAGAAGAGGTTAGGAACGAGATTTACAGATGAAGATAATTTTAATCTTCTTACAGATTCTTCCTCGTTTTGATCTCAGTTTATGTTTAGTGATATATTTTTAAAACGTTTTTTTGAGTGTGATGGTCTGTTTGATATGTCTACGGTATGGTTGAAGTTTGAATTTTTGATTTTGGCTGCCAAATTGATGGAGTTTTTCTGGATTTACGCTTTTATGGTCTGCGTGAGTGTAGTAATTTTTGACGGTTTCGTTTGAAACGTACCATTGACTGCCTGCAGTTATCATCGATCTGTCAGTGGTGGATTGAGTTCTTTCAAGAAAATACTGAATCCTAGAAATTTACACCGAATATAATATGTAATTTTTCGTTATATAAACAGGTACAAAACAAAAATATCTTCTAATTTTGGGCTATTTATAGCAATTTAAGTCATGAAATGGGTAATTTATTTGTTTTTACGTGCTCTCGCAAACTGTACCGCGAGTGCGTCGCACAAACAAACAACACTGCGTACGCAGATATCGAATAAAACTATTTTATTTTTGTCGTTTTGTGTTTCGTTCTCGTTCCACTTGTACACGCGATGCGACCGGAGTGTAAAAAAGAAGAAAAAAAAAGCGTTATCGATTCTGTAAAATTCCACCCGCGAAGAGACAGATTTTCTACACGTGAACGTGCGTGCGACTTAGGACTGTAAAAGAGACATTTTTCACGACGCCCGCGGTAAAATCAACAGCTAGCACGCCTGCAAACGGAGAGGGAAAAAAAATACGAATAGAAATTCCAACAGCGATTTTTTTATAACGTCGTCTTCTGACATTTGTTCGAAAGAGGCAATATAGTCGATGGTTCGTATAAAGGAATATTCGCGGTTTTCACGAGTTTCCTTTGACACGCGTGCTGCTCGACACTGCGCAGTCGAGTGAGGATAGCATATTGATATTGCCTCTAATATAAAACGGCAATGCCGAAATAATCGTAAGAAAACCGATTTAATATATTATACTCGCGAATACTCGTGATAAAATCGCCTTGACGACGAATGAATCCGTGCAAAATAATTCGAGTGAAAATCCGGAATCTCTAAGACATCGGCCGATAAAAAAAAAAAATTCAAAGTATAAATAAAATAAAAATTTTGATTTGCGTAAAAACAAAAGTCGATTGAAATCAAAATTAAGAACGCGAGCTTTAAATGGTCTTCAGTGATCAAGTGTTTGGGATGTCCATTTATAGATAGAAAGTCAAAGTTCGCCAATCGTGTCAGGATATCTGTTAACAAAGCGAAAGCAACAAGATACGCGCTTTACTACACACTAAACACGCTTCTCCTCCTAAATGCTACGCGTCTATAAAACGTATATCAAACCGACTGTTAACTATTCGGGCCGCAAACATTCCGAAAACCAACTGGGTCAAACTCGAGGCATTCTAACCCGTCCGCACATTACGTTCGATTACAGCAATGTGCGAGTAACATTTTAATACTCAAACACCGTGGCCAAAACCGTGTCCGCCGTCATCAAAGGCATTACCGCGAAATGAAATGACCGAATCGCAAAATTCTACACTTCACCACGTCCGTAAGCAAAATTGTATTTAGACCTCTTGTGTCTGGAAAAAATCAACCGATCGAATTCTTGTAACAACATTGCGGCGTAGCGGCCAATGAAAACTTCCGAGCCACAACTCTTCACTCTAAAAAGCATCATTCCGACCCTCGAAATAGCATTAGTTTGAAACAGTGCACGAAATTCAAAGTCAGACCGTAATATTTAAAGTGTATAAAGGTACGCGTCCGTATATCTATACTCGTATACGTCAACGTATTTTCGTAATGGAATCCGTCATCCGAAAATGTTTTCTGTTCATCGGTTTGGAAATTCACGCGCATATATAACGTTTTAAGTGTAAATACGTGCCATAGATATTGATAAAAAATCGTCCGCGATGACCCGATTATAATACTTACATATATAGCAAGCTATATAGTATTTATGTGATGCGATAAACAAAAAAAAAAAACATTTTCTTTTTGTCGTTTTATATTTATATTTCGCGTTCGAATTATTTATTTAACGCGAAAACAAATAATAAATGTGTAAAATCGTAATCGAATCAATTTTTTTACAGTCTTGGCAATATTTTTTTTTTATATTTTTTTTTTATTTTTTTTTATTACTAACACGATAATATTATTTTCGAGTTGTCGAAATCGATGAATTATCTAAGGAGTTAGTAGTCGTCCGATCGGAGAAAATATAATAATTGTATACCGAAGTTAAGATGAAAATTAAAAACGAATATATAATATAATAAATAAATTTCGAATATTAGATACTGCGCGAACCTCTGTTTTACTATATATTACTGTTTTACGTATGTGAAATGGCGGAAAAACGTATTGTTAGGTACTCCGCAGTTGGGAAAAGTTATTAGAAATATTTATAACGCGAATATGTTTTATCGAAATAAAAATCCGCCGTTGCAGAGTTGCTGCATTGCATTACCGCGGTGTCCTGCAGACTGCAGAGTCTCTAACGAATAAAAATATAATAATATACCTATATATATATATATGTACGTAAGAATCGGGTTAAAAAAACCTCTATCAGTGCACATTATTATCAATTTTTAATTCATATTAATGTGCTAATTTCAACGATTAGATAAAATCCTAATTTGAAAACCAGATAATGTAATCAGAGCGCAGCTACACGCGCCACATCCCGTTTAAGGATTTCCGTTTCAGTTACGTATATCGATTGACTTTAAACGGTTCCGTGCAGAGTGTACAAAAATTGAAGTGTACAAACTATTTCGTTACCTACTTTTGCGCAGCGACCGATAGGTAATTATTTTCAAATTCCTGTTTTTCCGTACTAAAGAAATGAAATGCCCAACAAGACGTACATGTCGCAAAAGATATGTTCTTCATAGGTATAAAAAAAAAGATAACGAACCGCGGTATGTTGTGGTTTACGCTAAGTGAATTACTTAGATAAAGATTTTATAGTTATTACTATAAATTTGAAAGCAGTGATTGCGTTCGATAAAACGATTCCGAGCGGAGCTTCTTCACTCAGTCGAAAAATTTGAAATTGTTATAAAAAGAAATTGTAATTAAATTATTGTCAAAATTTTTTGAATATATTTGGTGTAACAAACGTTTGACATTGTTTTAAATTTTTAAGCATTAAAACCAAAAATTACCTCTTTTATGAATTAAATTCCTCGAAATCTACAATTGCTATAAATAAATAGCCTAAAATTAAAAGATATTTTTTGAAAGACTTTTGTATCGTTAATACAGTTCAAAGTTACATATTTGGTGAAAATTTCGTGTTTCTACGACCGTTATAGTTTCAAAATTACGAAGAAATAACGATAATCGATTCTGACGAAATCGCGTTCTTACCGTTTTTACGTAATTTTCTGACGCTTAAAAATAATACTAAGAAAATCGAAAAACGAGCTCTCTATAAAATACCGACTAGATGTAATTCTCAACCGGAAAATAGTGTTACACGTAAAGAACAGGAGTACTCCTTCTGGTAGAATTTTCGGGTAAAGATCTTTAAAAAAAACATCATTGTAAAACCAATACTCGCTCCGCTCAGAATCTAAAACTGTATGTAATATAATAATACATGTGTATTAGAATAGTTATTAGTCGATGGAATATTTTTTTTTTATTATTATTATTACGATCGTAAAACATTCTTTAAATGTATACTCTAGTGTAATAATTGTATTGTTTACTTAAAAGAAAATCATAATAAATTCAACTCCAGACTCCGCAGTATTATCTTTACGAAATATGCATTAGTAAGTATAAATTCGTATCTAATGTTTACTGTAATAACGACGTTATTAAATGTTTGATATGTTTACTGCCTGCCACCCCACTTTGTATAAGAGTGATAAATTTTAACAGCGTACTTCTATTACACGACCGTGCATTTTTGATTACGTTACATATTATTATTATTATTATACATACAGTGTGTATTGTATTTTACCGAAATGGTGACGTTATACCATTATAAAAATATTTACATATTTGATCAGCGCTGCGTTACGGTGCTGCGTACCGCCTATATAAACCGAATTTTCAAATCGAATTTTTCGACAATAATAAACGAACACACGGACTGTAACAGGATTTCTGATGATAAACACACATTGAAAACAATTTTATTCATTTAAAATTCAGTCGCCTCCGTCCATCCTACGTTGTACGACGACAACGTATTGAACGTACGCGTTTCCGAGTGAAAGCAAAAGAAACAAATCGTACGTGCAGCACGCCCTACAGTGTTGAAAAAACAAATTGTACAATAGACACGCGTACGTATTTCAGAACGGAAAGTTAAAAATTCTTCTCCTTCGACTTGCACTCTCAAATACACGACGGGCCGGTCGATCACTCCAGTCCTATAAACGTCCATGTTAAAGACCATCTCCCACCTTTTGCGTATACACCATCTATCACCCTCGATTCCATCAATATTCACTGTCTTTCTCTTGTCCTGCACTTTTTCCTCCTACATTCGTTTCCACGACACCTCTCACTGCCTCTAAAACATAACACGTTCGAATCGTCTCCCTCGTTTTCTCCCCAACAGACGCCACTCCTAACGGTATTCATTCCTTATTCCGTCCTTTCCAGTTACTCTATAGGAAAATTTTTTTTAAAAAAAACGTATTTTTTTCTTACACCCCGAACGGAAAAATACCAATTATTTGCACCTTGCGTATTAACCCGAACTCCTAACACTCCGAAAAACCCTTCTCCCGTATACGTGATACCCGTATACAATTTAATAAATTATAATTGTAAAAATAACGCGTAACACGCCTCATTTTAGATAATACGTGCGTTCGACGATGATCGTTTTTCTGCTAATATATAAGAACATAAATCTGTAGAATACCTCGTTACCGTGCGCTGTTGTAGTAAACGGGATTTTACCTAGACAGAATAGTGCGGCGGCGGCAATTGAATAACGAGGATTTTTCGTTTTTATTCGTTCTTTTCATTTACATGTACCCTGCACACTCTCCTCTGAACCTGATGAACGTTCTTCCCATATTTTCTGAAACGCCCTATATATGGAAGTCTTCGGAAGTCGAGGACCTTCAGTACCGACGTGTTTTGAACGTCCTCCGAATTCTCATAGCGGCGTCATTTCATTGGTTCCCACATCTTTGGAAATATCCAGAACACCGGCTTATCGCGTTTTATTATATAATACGCGTAATCACGATGAGATTTTCCACCGCGTTTTCACAAATGCCGCCGCCGACGTTCCGCTGTATAGTGGGTTTTTATTTTCATAAATAATATATATATAAAAAAAAAAAAAAAAAATAGTCGCCTATGTAATAATAATTATTATATTAATAAAAATACGCCGTGTGACGAATTCGGTTTTGTCGTTAGCCGGTAAAATAATAATAATAATAATAATAATAATCGACGGTGGTGGTGGTGGTATCGAGAATATTCATATTAGAGAGGAGAATACGTCTCCAAACCACCCACAAATCGTTTTAACATGTGCGAGCCGTACTTACTATCGCTATTGTGTTTGATATTATTATACGCGTCTACGCTCTAAGGCCGAGCTCTGCAGTACGGCCGCTTGTAATTAAATACACACATATTATATACTTCGAGGGATAATGTTCAGTCCGTATCTGCAGTTATGTACAGACTATATACGCGCGTATGGAGTGTTTTTTTCTTCTTTTTTATGGATCGATATATATATATTACTCGGTATAATAATTTTTACTATTTCTTTCAATGAATTTATCCGACGTCAATTACCTGCTGCAGTACTGCAGTGTAGTGTGTAGCGAGCGCGCACGGAATTTCGCCATAATGAAGAAACAAATCAAAACGTTACAAGATTGACGGGCGAGTCACGTACACGTATGTGCGTACAACAAGTGTATCGCGGGCGGGCCCAAGCAACAAAGTCGGAGCGACGGTATAATACGTTCGCCGACCGGTCACTGCTGCATAACGTTGTAATACGCTAACCGTGACCGTTGCAGATTTAATAAACGGCGAAACAATGGAGAAGGCTCTTAAAAAAATATATATTATTATTTTAAAATTTATATTATTATTTTGTTTTTTTTATATACGATATATAAACGTTGTTGCGATCGACCGAACAACGGGCACGAGTTTTATATTTTAAGAACTTCCAAAACAAGTGTTATGTACGCAATACGAACAGCGACGTCTGATTTCCCGTCCGCAGTGCGAGTGTAGTGTATTGTGGCGTAGGTAATCACGGGGAGATATCGAATCCCTTCTTCCTATTTGACCTTTTTTTTTTTTTTAATCGGTAGGATGGAATTCCGGAACAAAATATTTAGGGTTTTTTTTTTTATATTGGATTTGTACTAAAATCGCATCTGGCGATGTTAAAAATTTGCTCGAAAGGCGAATACGAGAACGAATTCTCGAAACCGCCGATGATACTCGGTATATTAAACGTCGTGTTCATTAGAATCGATTACGTGGTCTGTGCTCGTGAAAATTCGCCACCGATACATGTCGAGGACTCGACGAAATCGGTTGTCCGAAGCCAAGAATAATTAGATCCGCCGTATGAATTACAATTCTTTTTTTTTTCATCTATTAATATTGTCTTATTATTTAAACGGTTGTAAATTTACTTTGAAAAAAAAAAAAAACAACAATTTCTTCTATATTTGATCTTACGACGAATCCGTCGTTTGCGTGTGTCGTTCTCCTACGTAATTTATACGTATGATAAAAAAAAAAAAAATAGCCGAAAACGATTAGACCACATCAATTGTGACGTGTACAATATTTTAGAAATAGAAAACGCGTGGAAAAAAAATAAAATAAAAATTACATCGAATAAAATAAATATTCGTCGTCAACGCTCTGTAATCGGTGTAAATTCGATTTTTGAACGTGCAGCACATGTGTGCGGCGCGTACACACGCGTCTGTTCAATTTAGACACGATTGTTGTTAACACACAATATAACGCGTAAAGCCGTTTTTTATTTTTTATTTTTTTTTCTCATTTTTTAAACAGGTGTCATCCATTGAAACGTTCACGCGTAATAATAAATAACATCGGTGGACGAAAAATAATAATAATAATAAACATTTATATGTGAGTATATCACTCGACGTGGAAGACCGGGGTATTATTGTGAGACGAAAAGATTTAAGGCCAACAGCTGCTGTTTGCCGGGACGCTAGTAAAACGTTAGATTTTTTTTTTTCGTTTTCGTTTTCTCCGTGTAGGTACTTACCAATTACCGCGTTTTTGTTTCTAAAATTATTTCTGTAAATATTTATCGCGTGATAATTACTACGTAACGTATTATTCATTATGCAAACCGTAACCGCCGGCCATACTGCGAATTCGCAATGTGTATTTACATATCGGATTCGACTGTGGTATATTAAAAAAAAAAAATAGATAACATTTATATTAACTAAATAACTGCGTGTGTTCAGATATTAAAACGACGAATTTTTCTGTAGTCGATAAACGGCGTTATTTGTAAAGTAGCATGTCTAATTCGCGAAGGTCGTCGAAATTGAAAGAAAACCATATTTCTCTCTCGTTAAAATCGATTCGACGGAAATCGACGAAGCGAAGAGCGTCGTTACGACTAAATATGTTTTTACGGTTCGACAATATTAACTGCGTGTTAGCGTTATACGCGAGTCTTCGAAAACCCGATTGAAAATATAATGAAATTATTAAATATCGTATTATTATTATTATTATTATACGAGTCAAATAACGTAATATACAGTTGTTGGGACGAAGAACATAAAAATCGTGGTTAAATTGAAAAATATTTAAAAAGACGTTCGCAGTACGGCGGGAGTTTTAATATAGAACTAATAGCGCATTTTTTTTTTTTTATAAATTTAGAATTTAAGTGTTATATACCTACTATGACGACGCATTAACGATGATACAGGACCGATGATATATTTTACGTATGGAAATAAATATATATTTTCGAACAAAACGAACAAGTCGGACGAGTGAGAGTAAGGATTACAACTGCTTTATAGTAAAAAATAAAAAAAAAAAAAACGTGATTTAGGATCTATACCGAATTCGAATACGTGGAAGAGAAGATAATAAATTAAGATAAAAAAATAATAATAAAAGTCGTACGAAGAACGCGTGAAAAGGACGTGACGTTATTATATTAATAACGAACGGAGTTATATAAGCCGGGCAGGATTAAAATGCAATAGCACACCCGTTTGGGTTTGTGCCAGAATGATGTATGTACAATACAATAGAAGTAATTTCCTGAAGAGATATGACGTGGGGATACGTACCGCAGGAAAACGAAATGCTGTTGCAGAGTGATGATAAATGGCGTGAATCGCATATAATATAAATCATCAAAAAAAAAAATTAAATAAATACGCGCTGTAATGTACCTTTATAATTTACGATTAATTGCGGCGGATGAAATTCGAGTAATTCGGTTGAACTTGGGCGAGAATTTTTCAAAAAAATTTCATTTCCAACAGCTTTTTAACGCGTTATTTTTAATCGATCTCTCCTACAACCGCGCCTGCTACTGATTGTTAATCAGAGGTTTACAAGTGTGAAAATATAATATTGATAAATCGATGTTTTAAGGTGTTGCGAGCCGCCCAAGGCCGTCATAAACCGCATCGTATATATGCATCGATGAAGACATAAACAAAATGAATAATTGGTTCTTTATTGTTTTTACTTCGGTCATTATTATCGGCCCCCAGCGTGCGCGCAAATGACGATCTGAAAAAAAAAAAAATTTTAATTTAGATGATATTATGTACGACTTATTAATTATTATATTATTTCAATGCTGAAATCAAAACAGAATCAAAGTGTCCCGAGTACGTCTGAGGATTACGAGACCTTGGGAGTGGAGAAAACGCAATAAATCAACGATTAAAATAATAATAATAATAATCAAATCTGAATTCTGCGCCTCGCAGTTGTCGTTGTGAAATATATTCCGCGTGTATTGTAGCGTGAAAAATAATCCGCCGATTTCTATATACAACGAAAATTCAATCCGTTTCGGAATGAATAATTTTTTTTTCACTTTTTTTTTACATTTTAGTACACTCTGATTGTCTGAAATTTCGTATTCGACGAAAATACTGCAGCGAGAGCCTTTGCTGCTGTTACGAAAACCCTCCACGATCTTTAACGCACTCTTACCAGTTCGTGTTGCGCCTAGTCCTTTTTTACTTTATTCTTTCAACGCTCATTATATCCTCCTGTCTCTCGATCGTATCCGCATCGCACGACCAACGTACGCGACGAACGTTTAATTCGTTGGATTTTTACAAATTCTGTAATCCACGCTTCAGCACGCGTCCAAAGGTATAACTCGGCCGACTCCAAGTCGAGGTCCTCGTTTCATTTTCCATAATTTCCGTTTTCGTTTTTCCCTCGTTTACTCTCTTCGCATTCGTATAATTATCAAACCGTGTCACGAGTTCTATGTGTGCGACGACACAAAAAAGTCCATCATCCATTTATAAAGGCTATGCTTTCGTTTCGGTCGTTCATAGGACTCATTGTTGTGCAAAGGTCTTCAAAGAATGATTGTCCGGGACGACCTCTATAGCTGTTCTCCTTCGAAGACGTCAGTAACGAATTTGTTGTGTCTCTTCGCGTGTCCTACCAATTTCTAACTGTCCTCTTCATAACGTTCCTCGCTACATATAACTTGCTTTCGGATAGACGCTCGCGCGTTTTCGGAAGAAATTAGCTCAAATCAGTCGCTGTAAGTGTGCAGTCTTTTTAAGTGCGTATATAGTCTCTAAGTCACACGGTGTCCGACGATATGATTCCGTTCCGTTCGACAAATCGTCGTACGCATAGGAGTACTGGGGTTTAAAAAAATTACCCGTCATTCGCTCGACGTTCAGGATATAATATAAATACCTGCAGCGGGTAACGCACGCCTTCGACTAATTTCGGCGGTATAGTCGGGGAGACGATAAGTTTGGACCGCGGTCAAGGCGTTGGGTACCGAACGAGGGACCGAAACGGTTCAGTTAAATAAAGTGAAAATATTGTCGAGAAATCCGAGAATTCGAACGGGCTGTGCAAACAATAGAGGAGTTTGACTGCGTCGTCGAGACTAGGACCTTTATAGAAGCTGACGATGAAGTAGCGTTCGGAACGCGCGCGCGTGAATGATTGTTTAGGTGCAGAAACGGGGACGTTGAGAAACAGCGCATTTCGAAAATCGTTCGCGTTTCGCACGATGCGATACAGAAAAGTTGTAAATTATATTTAAACGGTTATATATGGACAGAACGGCAGCGACGCGTACGAACGACGCGACGCGGATGAAATAGAAAGAAAAAAAAAGAATGAAAAGAAATAATCCTTGGCCCGATCCGAACGCGCGTATAATAATATTATTATTGTACGACCGGATTTCACGTGATATAACGCGCTTTACAATCGTATTTTTTGTGCGCTCGAGCTATAGAGTGCGACCTAGTTTTCGTGTACTCACACACAATTGCCTTTTATTTTGTTTTAAAATAATTACTTTTTTTTTTCTATCCATCTCCGTCTCGCCGTACACACTCTCGTTTTGTATAATATGATATTATTACGACCCCGGCGGCGGCCGCGGGGGGTTTCGTTGCGTCGGGCGTGACATTCAAGGCCGGATCGCTGCAACGACGACGACGACGACGACGACGTGTTGTAAATAAATAACCGTGTGTTCACCGCGTGCAGATCACAGCGGCGACTCTCAAAAGCTCGTAACAAGTATATTATATTGTAATTTTTGTCTCCAAAATGGCATTTCGGACCTGTGTACCACCGAGTACCTTGAATTTCGTTAAACCGCGTTTTACACGCATTTGAAATTTCAATGAAATCTTATAGTATATATTACAGACATCTGCAGACGTTATGAATACAATCCGGCAACGCGTAAATATTAATAATAATAATAATAATAATAAAACGCTTTGTTTACGGGTAGGTACATCTTTTCCGATTTGTTGTATTTTTTTTCTCCTTTTCTATAACCCGTTTATACTTTTCTTTAGGTGTAACTAAATGTTTTATATTATTATAATTACAAAAAATATATATATATTTAATAATTCCATTTTTATTTGTTTCTCGACATATGCCGGGGAAAGTTTTGACTAATACGCGAATTTTAGGTTTTTTTTTTTTATGCTTCGTTTGAAAATATTTTTGAAATCGATATTTTCGCGACGTACAATTTTTTTTCGTTTTACGATTATTTGAATTGGCAAAAACCCGCCCGTGTATTATTATTTACGGGCCTAAAGAGTGCAGTATTGCGTTTCGGGAAGATAGAGTTATTAAATTACTATAGTTTACAGCAGTTTTATAATGAATAATATTTTTTTTTTTTAAAACTGATTAAAATTTGGAAGACGAGGAAATTTGTAAATGTACCGTTTTGATAGGACTTAAAATTTACCGCCACGGGCTCTGAAAACGTTCATAATAACCGTTTCGCAAAACCTGCAGCAGTAGTCGCACTTAAGACACCAAATTTTTACACCGAAATGAATCAAAATATTATAACTGTACGCGCGCAATTACGACAGAGAATATTAAAATGCCCGAAACTTTTTTTTTTTGTGGCGAATTAAAGATATTTAAAAAACGGCTGCGTTATCGCGTGTTATAGGTAATTTATTTTCGTGCGTAAAAATCCTGGTGTCTAGAGTGTGACTGTTGTTGTAGCCTTCACAGTTGTTTCTCGCGTGAAACAATATCGTTTTGATGAAAATCAAATGGGATTGGTGTACCGCGGGCAGTCCGCGTGACCTTATGGAATTCTATCGGTTTTTTTTCTCTCTCCTCGTCGGCCTGTAAAAAACGCGCGTATTTCCGAAAAATACAATTGTCGCGTATACTTTCTCTGCTGCACACCAGACGAACAATACTGCGCAGCTCGGCGCCAATCCAAACCCAATCGTGCGCGCGTATACCGTGTACGAAAAAAAAACGAGATTTTTACGAGACGAGCCCTTGATTTCGGTGAAACAATACGTGTTGCAAAAAAATAAAAAATTATACGAATAAAAAAAAAACATTACACGGCTTGGCTGAATTGGAAAAGGAGGGATCGTTATATTTGCGATACGTTTAAGGCCGAAGGATGGAAGAATTATTAAGAAAACTAAAAGAAAATTACAGATAAACGAGTAGAGGGCGCGGGGACGGAACTTTGAAGAGAAATAGGATTGCAGGAGAGTCGACTTCGGCAGAAAGGAGCTGGTCGGACCGCGGGAAGGACAGATGGAGTATCTGCGCGGATTGATGAAACTTTATGACTGATAACAAAAATAATAGGAAAAAAGATGACCTATCGGTTTCCTCCGAGGTTTCGATTAACTCTCGTTATGAATTTCTTGAAAACTTACAAAACCCCGGATGTTCCTGGACACTCGGCCCTCCCTTAGATCCGATTCTTTATAATAAAAAAAAGTCTACGCGCCGGATTTTCGCGTTTTTAGAGAAACGTTTTATACGGCAGTGCTCAGCTCGCGGTCGTACATTTCTCCCTGTATAGTACCTGTACGACGCGAATACACGCGTATAAGCGTATTATAATACCTAATAATAATAATATTATTATAAACGCGTTCGGGATGACGGAAATCAAGCGGTTTACGATGCAATAATGACCGAGCGAAAGTTTAGAAACATAAATTATTATTCCGGTGCGCCGTTTTATCAATAAAATATAATTTATAGAACGGTGTTATAAATGATGGGCGCGGCGCTCAAAACGCGTTTTTTTTTTACGTTCAAACCGCGTGTACGATCAAATATGCAATGTAAGGTGGTGCGATCGAAAGAAAACGCGTCGAGATTTATTTATTATTTTCTGTACGGAATAATAGGCATTTACGGTATTCGCGACGTAAATACACGCGGTTAAGTGTTATCAACGAAGCGGTATAAACTACACAATACACGCGCATTATTACGAGTCTCCGAGCCAAAGTATATAATATTATAATACTATACAATATATTATATAGTTATTTAAAGAATTTCGATTGTATGAGTATTGATTTTGAGTGCGGGAAACATAAAACGAATCGTTTCCTATACACAAGATTACGAATAAATTTCCTTGCACGTTAGTGATACGTGTGCTATGGAGTTTAGAATTACACTTTTTTTTTTTTTTTAAAAAACAGCGAACCGCACGGGTGTTGTGTACTTGTAAAAAAAATTTAGAGCTTTACATTTGAAAGCGACGGCGATAAATCGTTGCATGTGCAAAATAAAACGGTTCCGAGCCGAGCTTACATTACATTTTCGCGCATTAAATCCTAATATCGTTAAATTTACGGAATGAAAATTTCAATATCTATAACTCCTATAAATAGCCCAAATTTTGAAAAATTATGTTATGGTTATGCTCCATTTTCGCCCCCCTTTGAACATCATGTATAAAGGCTGGAATTAGTGCTCGACCGACGATCAGCGCGTACAGTACGCGCTGACAGTGCGTGCTGATCATCGGTCGTGATCAAGCGTTTAGTGCTTAGTTGACGACAAACTTGGTCGTTCGTGTACAGTGTAAACGTTAAATAAATAGTAAACAAGTTAAACGTGTAAACGAGTGTACCAACAAGGAAAGATGAATCCTTACGTTCATTTCATTTCATTGAAAAACACGCGAACTAATAATAATAATAATATTATTATTATAATAAAAATTAATAATAAAGATTGCATACGCGTGTACGATCGGTCGCTCGGTCAGCGTCAAACTAAACATCCGCATATACCGACATAGCGCGTCAGCCGACCGTAATAAAACGGGAAAAGAAAGTAATCACCAGATAGCGCTACGTCACAACATAAAGGGCGTGGCAGAAAGGCGCATATAAATAGCGGTCCGAAACCATCGGGCCGCTCAGTGTAGTCGCGGCGGTCAGGCGTGAACAACGTAGTTCGCGTCTGACTGCGTTCTGCTGTTTATATGCGCCTTTCTGCCACGCCCTCTATGTCGCGTCGTAGCGCTATCTAGTGACCGTTTTCTTTTCCCGTTTCGTCGTCCGTGATAGTATAAAACGTTATCCGCCGTCCGCTGTACACACGCATATTTTCAATACATTTTCTATTCTTCTTGAACATTTCATTGAAAATTCAGAACGCGCGTTGAAAACCATCGATGAGACGCGACGCCCCCAACGGTGGTCCGCAATGAGGTTTGTCACAATAATATAAAACGACGCGTGTGTACGACGACGATAATATTATTATTATGGTAGCCCGAATAGGGATGCTGTTGTGTTTCGTCGATCTTTTGTCCCGATCGACGTAGATCATACGAGTGAGTACAATACGACGGCTTTGCGGATATCGCGGATAAATCGGTTGAATATTTATTATATACGCGTGAGAAGACGGACCGAGACCGACATCGCTTGACGCCCACGCGCGTTAAAGTCCATTGCGCGGACCGGCCGCGGCGTCGTCTCCCCCATTGTTCGTGGGTTTTTTTTAATTCGATGTGTTTTTGTCGTGCGCAATAATTTCGTTATTGTCTTATATTGTCGTTTATCTCCTCGGGGGTCGCGAACCGAGAGAACCTGACAGGAGCGCACGCAGGATTTACAGATTTACTACTATACACGTTGCAGCCGGTCGTACATAACTGCGTCGTTCTTGTTCTTTATTATAATGACTACATAGGTATTATAAAAAAAAAAAAATTCTACGACTCAACACACTCGACGATATAATATTATTAAAACAATATGCGTTGTACAGACGTTTTGCGCCTATAGGAACGTTCGACGAATACAGCTGGGGCGTTCAAAGAGTCAGAGAGTGCGTGCTGCAAGACTGCGAGAGGAAGCGCTGTACGCGTGTGAAGGTGGCACAATGGAACGCGCGCGTTCTGTACAAATCTCGTACATGAAAAATGGACACCTATAGTGAGCCGCTATATGCATTCCGTTTCTATTTTCCTGTTTTTGTTACCAACTTCGTTATGTAAAAATAACCGATTTTGGTGCTAACGTCGATGCTATGAGCACGTCGTTTTGTGTCCCGTTATCTCAAAGCAAATAATAAAACACGATAAATATCGTGGAAAAAATTCTATTTCATCGTATCCTCCATGACTTTTATATCTTATAGAATGCATATGGCGGTGTCCTATCTGGTGTGTCATATTTCGATTGAGTTGCGCGTTCCAATATTGAGTTCAGTGGGTGTAGGCTTGTAGGACGTCTTTCTGTAAAACCTTTCCGGCCAGCGGTACTCGCGCACTCGTTGGACGATTTCTGCAAAAAACAAGATTTACGGGATTTTTAAGTTTAGTGCCGAATACACGTTATATGCCCCGTAGCACTATACTATATATCCAAAGCCGGTATTCGTACATCACAGTTTGGGAAAAAACTTCATAATTCTATCGAAATTAAAGTTTCTACAGTGCCGACTTTTTCGGTAAAAAAAATAAACAGATTTTTTTTTTTAATTCCTGTTTAATCCGGTTATGGAAAACAAAAGTAGTGATCGGGTGAAAATCAGCTTTTATTCTATTTTAAAAATTGTTAAACATTATTTTCTTGTCTGATAGTATTTCAGTGTGAGTTTGTTGAACCGGTTCTAGATTTCTCTTTTTTTTTTAATATATATAAAAAAAAAATTACAATACTTTAAAAACTACAAAAATACGCCCAAAGTCGAATTCGTATATAAGTTTTTTTTCGGAATTTAAAAATAATAATCCTAAACAGTGTGATTGCCCAACGGTTAAATATTTTAATCGGTTTCGATCGATTTTTTTTATTTTTTTGTAATTATTTAAAATTTGAATTATATTTGAAATTCGCAACGTTTACAATTTTTCACGTTCCAAATCTAAAAACGGTACGCCATTCAACTTAACGAGTTCGTGCTTATAACCCTTAAAGATTGTTCTAAACACGCGTCTGAAGATATTAAAACACCAATTATCGTATAATAATTTCTAATGTAGAGATCTAAAAATATAACATGAAAATGATACGCGTTAAGAAATGCTGTGTGCTCTCTACATTTACTATATTGTATTTAGCGTTTATATATTATTATTTTTATTCGTTTACACATTATATACAATGTTACAAATTCGTTTACAATTTTTATTATGACTCGAATAAATATATATATATTTTATATCCGGTTTTCCTGTGCATACATTATAATATATTACGTGTGTATAATACACTACGTACCAGCATTATTCGTGTTACGTCACTCTTGCCAACACTTTCAACGAACGTATTATACCTATTATAATGTGTTTCTTTTTTTTCTGGGAACGAAAGTATCTATATCTGACATCGCGATACGAGTAACGCTATACAAACTATGTTGTACATCAAACGTTTACATATTAAAAACGTATAATAGTTATAATGTAATTTAGAGTTCCAAAGAGAACCAGTATACCCCGTGTTAACGATTATTATCGTATACCGCCTGGGGGCAGATCCGTCGTAAATGCCGCCCTTTTTTACTATGCTCTTTACCCATCACAAACATTTTTTTTCTAAATTATAACCACACCGATACAATCTTTCAATTCGTTATTTATTTATTTCCATAACATCAGTAAATAAAAAAAGTTAATACTAAATTAAAAAAAAGAAACTAACAGCGTAGATGACACAATAAAAAATGCTTTCTTCAAGCTTTTTATTTGCTGCAAACACTCGTCTTTTATGTCGTCATTAAAATTCATATTTCTTAACGCACAATTTTCAACAGACACTGAAACCGACGATTTTCATTAGATATAACGATGTTCTCTCTGTGCCGGTATTTTTTACAACTCGCTCTTCAACCCCGAGAATGATTTTCTCTCGCCGCCATGACGGCGCGTATATATTTTATAGACAGTGGTCGAAGTGAGAGGGACAAGGGTGGATGTCATACCTATTCTTCTTTTAGTTATCATATTCCATCCTCCCACAATTTAAAATTGTCCGTCTCTCTTGGATTTAAAAAAAATAATTTTTTTTTTATAATTTGTAATTTTATAACGTTGCCTAATTTTTTTTAGAAAAATATCTTTTGAACCAATTTTTTTATTCTTTGTAAGAACTATTTCGTTTTCTGAAATTTTAACATGCAGTATATCTGAACGTCACAATCATAAAAAATATAGTTCACCGTCAAGGTTAATATAGAAACTGTGTCTTTTGTTAAAAAAAGACGGACCGTTCACAACTTTGCCCCCCTTATTCAAAACTTGAAATGACGACACTGCTTCCATCCCCCTCACTTATTTTGATCCACTTCGACCACTGTTTATATATATAGGTAAACAAAGTGTCTTACGACGGCTGTTTAAGCTTTCCGAAAATAATAACATACGTGTAATAACGAACTCGTTACACGACGATTCGGGCAAATCGTCGATTGTTCTGAAAAACGTTCGACGATTGAACGTTTTATGAATATTATATTGAACGGTAGCGTTTTCGAGGTCGTTTTCGGAGGACACGTTGTTTTTTTTTTCAAAACACTCGTTTGTTTCGGCTTCGCGTTCTCGCGAACGCCCGTATTTAATTCTCGTTGAAATTAAATGTTCTCCGAGTCGAGACACTTACAAAACCCAGGGCCGTATTTACATTTTTCGCGCACCGGGGCAACGCAATTTTTACTCTAAAAAATTACGCTTTATATATATATATATATTTTTTTTTTGTTAACACGCCGTATTATTGTGTCTATAAAAATGTACGCGCCTCCTTAATAACTCAAAAAAAAATTGCCACCCCGAGCAACAATATAGTTACCACCCCAAATACTACAGCCCTGACAAAACCCCGTGTACGCGGCGAATTTTCAAAAATATAACGCGGCGTACGACTGTAGCAGCAGCAGCAGCAGCGGTGCGCGGTGACGACGACGTACAAATCGCCCGCTGGCAAGTTCAACAACGCTGTCGGTCCGATCTATTTTCGAATTCGAGCGCGCGCGCGCCTCTTAAATCCGAAAATAATCGCGTCCGAACAAGAAAAAAAAGAAATCCCGTCGATTATTTCTGGAACTGTATAATTATAATACGTATATTAACAACGTGCGTATACGCCGCGCGTTAAACGGTGAACGGAAAATTAAATAAATAAACACGGCCCCCACGCGCGCGTTCGTCGTCAACGGTCCCGTCCGTCTGTTGCGCGGATTCGAATGGAATAAACAGCGCGGGGACCGACGACCGCTCATTGCCAATTTTGACGGACCGCGAGCGAAAAATAATCGATTTCGATAAGTACCTATACGTTTTTCGTGGTATTTTTTTTTTATTTTCAGTAGATTTATAGTCGTCGGTTTATTGTTGAAACGCCGACGTCTCTCGCCGAACACTGCGCACCCCGTTCCAGCGGTTATAATTTTTTTAAACAGTTAAACAATACGAATAGGATGTCTGAAATTAATAGAGCAGTCTGATTAAAGAAGGAAGTGCTGTGGAAACGATAACGGGAGGTAGTTGTGAGGAAAGTGTACGGATTGAGAATTAAAAGGGACGCGTTGTAAATATTATAAAGCTGATAGGTTTTCGCGTTGTGCCGTTAAGGTAGCAGGGCACCGGAAGAGGATGTGAGGGAACGTCGCGAATTGATTCGGACGAATGGAGGGTGCAAAGGCGAGAGTCGTTAAGGGAATAAATGAGTTTTAACTTGTGGAACCACGGTCGTGACGGTAACGTGGGAGAGATATTTCTGTAAACGAGGTGGATTCTTCCATTTGTTTAGCCGCGTTGGCTTCTCGCGTTATAATAATATTATATTATATCGTTTTTATATCGTCGAGCGCATAAAACGGACGGTTCTGTCATAATGATGTAGCGATGAGATCGATCACCGCGGATAAATGAATATTTTATTATATTTTTTTTAGAACTATATATGTTTTACGAGTAATAACAAAATAGAATATTTCAATATCGGAAAAAAAGGGGGAGATACCGAGCCAGGGCGTTGCAGCGGATTATACGGTCGCTCGAGTGAATTACTCGGTTTCACTATATAAACCGACCACCTACATATTAGAGAAACGACGCGAGTCCCGAAAATTGCAAAATTGAAGTCCAGATTATTCGAACGCGCCTCCCGAGACCACACGACGGGATAATTTTTATTTTCATTTTTAAACGTGCGTACATCTCGCCGAGTATTTTTTCACGTTGAACCATAATCGGTTTCACCGCCAAATATCGCACTGGTAACGTAAGAAGAATTTTTTTTTTTGTATTCTCTCAATTAATTACCTTTTTTTTTTTTTACTTATTTCTCAAATAGGCGGTTCAAATTTGATAGCGATGACGTGTGTACCTGAATGATTGTCATCGATAAAACGATTCCGAGCTTCGGTTATAATTCGAACTTTTTCGGAAAATTTATACAAACCCCCCCCCCCAGTGACTTAGGATTGTCGAGATTTTTGTCAAAGTAACGCGTAAGTGACCCATAAGTCTTATAAAATTTGTAGAAAAAAAAAAAAAATGTCGAATTCGTCGACTGAAATAAGTATTAAAGTGTTTGAAATATTGATACACCATACCGATAAATCCCGATATCGTTTTAGCGCTCCGTGAATATTGTTGACGACGAAGAAAAAATACAAAGTGTAGGCGTACGCTCCACACAAATAAATCTCAATAAAAAAATATTGTTAAAAATATACGCGTAAAATGAATTGGGAACTGCTGTAGGAGTGAATAAACACGATTATTTATAACCTATTTTCGATGTAATAATTATTATGATCGATTGATCCAAAGCGGTGATATAATATTTTGTTCGACATAACATTATACGTTTTTTTTTTTTTTACGAATTTATTATTTATTTATCTTTATCGAAGTGGCTGGAAACGAATATATATATATATATATACAGTTAAAGACGCGGTATGCCTCTAGTGCAATGCCTTTAGTCCTAAGTATTATGGATAATGACTGCACCATCCGTCAACGGACCGTGTAAAAAGTTTTTAACGCTCAAAAAACGTTTTTTTTTTTTTGAAGAACGTCCCCGCGCGTTTCTTGTATAACGTGCAGTTTTCAATACTTATTACAAAACTCGTTTATTTGTTACAGAAATAGAAGCCAAAGAAGCGTGTAAATGGCTACGGGCCGCTGGATTTCCACAGTACGCGCAAATGTATGAAGGTAAATACGACGATGACCGACCGAAAGAAAAAAAAAATTAATTCTATTAGCGAAATTCTCCGTTTTTTTCTTATTTTTTTTTTTTCAGATTTACAATTTCCCATAGACGTAAACGGCGTCCAAAAAGACCATCCGTTTCTAGATCTGGACTCGTTGCAATCGCTGTTCAGGAGATTACACGCGTTGAACCGTTGCGCCAACATGAAATTGGATTTCGTGCCAAAACACGCTGCGGTAAAATATTACTTCATTACAGTTCGTTAAAAAAAAAAAAATGTATATACACTTTGATCGATCGGAAACGATGTCGGTGTAATTTAAATTTTAGAAGGAAAAAAAAACACGCCGCGAACGTGTGCGGAGATAAAACACAAATCGTGTTGTATATTAGTGTAATATAATATATAATTGCGGAACATAAATAACGAAAAGCGTTCTTTTTTTAAATTAAAAATGTTTTTCGTTTCTTTAAATACGCCTAATATATTATTATTATTACTACATTCGAATATTATATATGGCAGCTACGATATTTCTGTACGGCTCGGTGACGTAGCCAGCGGGTAGCCGCGAATAGGCTTGCGTACAGTAAAATCCGCCGCGGCAATAGTGTCCATAAATTTTATTTTTTATTTTTTTTTTTAAAACGACTTTTCTTAAAAGTCTGAACGAATAATCCTCGTACACAACGCCTGAAATACGTTATTTATTAGAGTATAGTTATAATAAATTAATTAATTAATGCATTTCCCCCTGAAGTATAGAAATGTGTTTTAGAAAAATAATAAAATTATTCGCGTAACATAAAAATATAATATTCGGAGAAATTAAAATATATATATACGTATTTTTTTTTAACCGCTCACTATATAAATCGCAATAATTTCAACCGCGTGTGGTTTGTATTGTACGCGTTCACGCGTATACGCGTATATATATATATTCGTTCGACAATATTTATACATAAAATAAAAATTGAAAATACGTAATTTATTTATTTTTATAAAAATAAAATAATGTATATATATTATAAAAATTAACATATATATATATTATAAAAAATAATGTATATATAAAGAAAAAATGCCTAGAGTATTATTCATTGTAACCTGATGATGACTTACGGTCGAAACTAGTTGTTACTTTCTAAAACACTTTTTTTAAATACACTAGGCATTTTTTCCTTTATATATATTATTTTTTATAATATATACTAATTTTATTATATACATATATGTTAATTTTTATAATATATATTATTTTAATATTTTATACGTCGTTGTTTTTCCACGCAAGTACATTCGTGTGGGAACTCGTCGGTTAATTTCAATTATGTTATTTTGCTATTTTCTGAAATGACGATTTCTGAGATTTTTCTGATTTAATCGTTTTCACACAATTTTCGATATTAAACACTCGACAATTGAATATTTAACAGGTGTTTTTACGAAGAATACAAAAAAAAACGGCCGTAAAACGCGGATAATATCTTCCATTGTATATTTGAAAAAAATTCAAACCGTACTTGAAACGACGCGATCGACGACTTATTTTTTTTTTTTGGAAATTGTTCAAAATATTATTCTTATCGCCTGTCAAAATGTCGAGCTCGTTTCTCGCGTTGTCGTTTAATTAATTGAAAATCGTATACGCGTATAAAATAATTACTATACCGGCCGGCTTGGAAAATCGCGAAAAATGTTGTAAGCGAGAAGGAATCGAACTACGGTGATTTACTCGCGAGATCAATTAACCTGAATATAATAATAATTGTAATAAAATATTTTGTATTTTAAATTTCAAATAAAGTCCACTTATTTTTTTTTTTTATTAAATAATAAATACCAGACCGCTGCAGACGACACGTTCGTATTGACAATATCGTAAATGTTTCTTCTCGATTGTAACTACCGTATCGGTCTCTTGAATAGTTTTAAATACGCTTTCTCGCGGCGGAAAAGAGAGTTTTAAAATAGATACTATATATTATATTGTCGCGCGCTGCAGTGTACTACACGAACAGTTGCGGACAATAATCGTACACGTGTAATCGGCTAACCCGTTTTGGGACCCGTGTATATTTTTTTTTTGTTTTTATTTTCATCGGTCTATTGAAAATCCTCTGATGACTTTCGTTACATATATTTCCGAACGGCATTTGCAGGTGGACGACTCGGACTCGGATGGGGAATGTGCGCTGAGCGAGAACTGGATGTTCCAACGGGAGTCGAGACGTTGGTCTCGGGTGGACGACATCGTCAACACGATGATGCAACAACCGCCGCCGCCGCCGTCGAACGACCTCCACGGCACGGGCAATATCAGGACGGACCAGTGTCAGCTCCAGCAAAGTCAAGATCGCCTGGAAACGCAGCAGCAGCAGCAGCAGCAAGTCGGCGACGGCGGCAACGTGTCGCCGCTTCAGTCGGCCGTGATTTCGGCCGAAGACGCTCCGGACGCGACGACGCTCGCTTCGCGGTTCAGACGGTCGGGCAGCGAACGGCTCAGAGACGGTGCCAAAGCCATACTGCGCCGGGTGGAGAGTTTGAAGACTAGACGTCGAAAACAGAGAAACCGCGACGGCGTCGTTATCGGATCGCCACAGGTAAATAATATTATTATTATTATTATTATTATTAGGTGGTACCACCACAGCGCGTGTTTTCAATCGATTTCTACAAAGCTTGTATCCAACGTGTGCTACTACCATAGGCGTGCGCAGGAATTTTGTATGGGGTGTGCCATGAAGAAAATTGGGCCGCTTTCCCTTATATGACCCTAAGCAAATCTAACCTAACTCTCAACCTAAAAAAAGGATAAATTTAATGCAAAATATCAATTCATAAAAACTTATTGATTAAATGTTGTGCTTCCTATACCTATACCAAATATATAGTTATATACTATATTGTAAAAATAGGTATACCTAGTGGTTAGTAACCTACATTAGAAAATTAAAAAATTTTGCTAGAGCGCCTAATTTATTTTCTCTAATTTTTATTATTTATTGCTTAAAATTCAAACAAAGTCCCTGAATGAATGAAAGTTGTACAAAAAGCCACGGGCCACGGGGTGTGCCACGACACACCCGGCACACCCTGTGCGCACGCCTATGGCTACTACATAATATAATTATTGCTCTATGATCGGGGGGAAAAAAAACGAGCATGAACTTTTTAAAGAATTAAAAGTTGTTCCGCAATAACGCGGTGAGCGCCTCTCGTTCTCTGAACCCGATTTTAGGGTTTTATTGAAAATTCTTCTTCGGGTTCGTGTCTGCAGGGAAATCTCGTCTGGACGCTTCCGTCGCCGAAACGACAGAGGAAAAGGAATAAACGTTGCCCCGAGTTTTTTGCAAAAGACATTAACTGTGATAATTTTGAAAAAAAAAAAACGTTTTCTGTGTTTTTGATTGCAAATGAACAGACTTTATACGGTTACGGCGTTATGACACGGTTTGTTGTGTCTGTTTTTCCGTCGCGTTTCGTTTTTTCTTCGTTTTTCTTCGTTTCACTTGGCCGCCACCTCCGCCCCGACGACGACGGTTGTCGAAAAATTACTTCGTTTTTTGTACCCGAGCGTATTTTTTACGATTACTGCTGTAAGCAACTATAATCATATTATTTATTACTATTTACTATTTAAACGCACGTTTGTCACGTTCGTATGTATAAATACAGAACGAGAAACCGGTGAAAATTATTCGTTTCGTTTTTTTTTCCTCTCGCCATCTCCAAAGTATGGATTTTCACTCGATCGCTCAAAATAATTTAATAAAAAAAAAAAATCCCCGCCCCTAAAATTCTCATTTAAAATAATGGGTCGTGTCAGAAAAATTATAATCCTGCTGGTGTCACGTATTAAAAATACTATAATATTATGTTACGCGCATACGATGGTGGGAAGGCAGCAGAGGATTTATATAATATTATATTCTCTAAAAATATATATATATATATATTATGAAAAAACAATTTATAACTCGTCGTAGTCTTTTACAGGTTTTTCTTTTTTTTTTTATACAAGAAAATAATATCGAAAATTCTATTTTTCTGTTAATTATATAATATTGTTTCGGCAAATAATCGTAGACGCCCGAATTTTAGCATTTATTTTGTACGTAGAAAATAATATTGTCGAAGAACGTAAAGAATTTTTTTTTTTTTTTGATTTGTTATTTGTTTCTCCAAAAGTCGCCAGTTATTTATCGATTTGACTGTGTAATAACCCTCGTTCAATGCACATTTACAAGCATTATTATATTACAATATATACATTGTTTTTTTTTTTGAGCTAAGCTCACTGGTTTTACGATGTGGTCTTCTCTTCGCGAAACGTTTTTTTTTGTGAGCAGTAAAAAATGCCGCAAAGGCTTTTCATTTCATACAATCGCTCTGTAGTTGATTGGAAATTTCCTATATAACTATAAATGCGATATTTTTTCGTAGACAATTTTTGACTGCTATTCTCGTGCCGAGGTGAGCGAACCCATACGTATATATATATTGCTGCAGTGTCAGACGTTATTATCTTGTCCGTATATAGGTACTTATTGCGCTGCTACGACCGACGGCGTGGTATAAGGTGGTCACGTCAAAAAGTAAAAAAAAAATCCTTAAGAACGTGTCCTCTTTTACGGATTCCGAGCAAATCGAAAAGCGTTTTTTTTTTCTTTCTTATTTATTTACTCGTCTGTGAACGGTTTTTTTTCTGGTAAACGCACAAATTAAATGCGTTCCGATGCGCTTTTTTATTCAACACGTTTTTTCGATTTTTCTCACATTATGGCTAAAAAAAACTGCGAGCACACTCCGATTTTACGAAATCCGTCTAAGAACTCCGAAATCCAATACGAAAATCGTTGTCTGTATACATTAAGTCCTAGAACGTAATACAGACTCGCGGAAAATCTGTTGCCGGTTATCAATAAAAAAAAAATATATATTTAAAATATACGTAAACACAAATTAAACCGTTTGGAAATTGTAATATCGTTTCGATTAAATGTAAAAACTGCTGCACACTCGTTATAATATATGCCTACAATATATAAAACCTTGGCGCGCTTATATACGTGGCATTAATATAATACGCGACTAATATATTTATATATATATAATAATATAACTCGTAACTAAAGGATTGTCAAATAAACATTAAAAAAAAAAAATCCGTTAAATACCTATAAGGTTGTAAAAAATATGTGTTTAACCATAAATTATTACAAACACGATTTTCTCCCAAAACGCACACAGCGGGTTCTGAAAAAAATAAAATAAAACACTATATTACACGTACCTACCTAACGGAGAGAAGTATAAAATATACGGTTTTTTTTTCCCCGCCTCCTATTAAACGAATAGTAAAAATCGTTCCGATACAATACGGACTTATTTTTTAATCTGTTATAAAAATAAACGCGACGTTATTTAGTTCTAAATTAACGTTTATTAGTACGCGCATTACATATATATATACGAAAAATCCAATATCCCGTAATGAATTTGTTTTGACTCCAAAGGAAGAAAAAAAAAATAACCAGATGTCCTTGAGGCCTCGATTTCTCTAATATTCGAATATACGCGCGCGTTATTGTACAATATAGTCGTGTCGCGCGTTTTAAACGCCGTATCGATAAATTAACGAAACGGCCATAAAACAATAATTATTATTATTTTAACGTTTTGTGTGAACGCAATAATACTGCAGGATTTTAGATATTATATTCGGTGGTTTTTTTTTTAACAGACATTTCGGTACAATTAGCCGTATATTATAATATGGTTTTAAACACGAAAAACGAAATATCGCGCCGTATAAATATGTATTATAATAAATCCGACAAATATTATCATATAACGCCGTATCAAAGTTTAAAAGCTATATTTATACTGGATGCTCGAAAACATTTCAACATCGGACTGGCCGTAGATATTATAATACGTATACAAAAACACGTCAGCTGATCGTACGTTATAATAATATATGAATATATATATATGTGTATCGAAGGATTTACACGCGAAATCAAACGAAATAATATATTTTTAATCGTACAATAATTGAGTACGAATAATCGAGCAAATGAAAACGTCGAATTATATATCTGAAATCAAAAATATTCGTAGTGTTAATTTTTTTTTTTTACGTTTCGCGGTATATCATCTGGGTAAAAAATATATACGGTTCGCCCGATACCTCTATGTCTGAATTTATTTCCTAAAAAAAAAAAAACATTACGATTGAAATCGTATCCGTGTATGACAATATATACGCAGAGACGTAATTTCACACACAATTATAAGTGGAAAAAATTTTTTTTTTACTAAAACTCGCATATATTGATATTTATTAATATATACAATAATATTAATAATACGGTAGTCTGTTTTCACCTCGGGGCGTGGTACTCTCGTGTGTTACAATTGATTTACGCTTCGTTTTGCGCGTTATTGTATGTTTAGGAATTTTATAGTTGTAAAATTTTTTTTTTTAATTCTTACATGTACGCGTGTACAGATAATCGATATAGTCTCGATGGAACAACGGATGAAAGACCTGAACTGTGTGGACGTGACTCCTCCGGATTCGCCGTTAACGGACGATCACGTGAAATCCAAACGGTTCTTGGCCAAACCCGAGTCGTTGGATTCGTTAGCGTACTCCGACTCGGAACTGTCCTGGAAAAACGAATACACGGACGCGAACAGCAACAACACGAAAGTAAGTACCTATACCTGTCGAATTTCCAGACATTAATTCGAGCTGTTAAAAGAAACATCTTTTTTTTTTTTTTTATGTACGATTCTCTCTTCTCTTTTCAGCCGCTTCTGGAATTCATAGCATTCGACGGCACCGCCAATTTCTCGTCTCCCAACGGCAGTCAAGACAGCCGCACGTATAAAAACAAAGGTACGCCGCGAAGAAAAGTGTTGTTTTTTTTTTTTAATCATTACCCAATATTATGGGTCTATCCGAATATATATTTTTTTTTTTTGAGGTGTTTTAAATACTTTTGGAATACAAAAACGAGACCCGATTTCAAATAAACTTTCTAAATAAATACCTACTTTTTTTCCATTCGAAACTAAAATACTCTTTCTAAACGCGACTATTTGTTTTTTTTCGATTATCATTATAGCGAAATAATATGTTTAAAGAAAAATAAAACGCAATATTAGAAATACGCGTTTGTCACTCGTGTGCAGTTAGTATAATGATTTTCTACGAAATATCGATGAATCGCGGTGATAACTGTGATAAAAAAAAATCAATGATAACGTGTAAATAATTCGATGAACAATTAACGTGTTAAAAAAATGAGACAACAAGTTCAATCATTCTCAACTATTCGGTGTACTTTCGGAAAGTGTTCGTATTTAAATTTCGTATAAAAAGTGTATACGAACGCGTATTCCGAATAGGAAAAAAAGAGTATTCTTAACGTGTGTTAGAGGGGAAAAAAATTTGCCACCTTCCCGTTAACGCGTTCATAATACAAAACGTAGATAAACGCGTATCAGTGAATGAAATCAAAAAGTTTTTTTTTTTATACACACACGTATAGAAACTACGTAATATACTTTCAAAAATACTTAAATATACGTGATAAATGGATTATTTTTCTGCCGGTAATAATAATCGGATAAGTCTCATATTTTGAAATACTTATCTAAACAATAATATCGATTCGCTGTTTCGACGAAAAATACACGGGAAAGAAAAATAAATATGTGTTAACAAGTGCCTTTTCTTTTTTTTTTTTTAAATACGATTTAAAACAATTTTTCTCGGAAAAAGTAATAGCTTTTAAAATATAAAACGATATATATATAGGGAGTATAAATATATTTTTGTGGAGAAATTAATTACATAATAGTATTTCGGTACTATATACTGTACAGTTGCGACCAGTGATATCGATTTGAAACGACTCGAATACTCGAATTATATATTATTGTATATAACATAATAAAAAAAAACGTTTGTCCCATCATATTTATATTGCGCAGACAATGACAGCGTGGATTCCGTATCGAGCGCCGTGCAAGACAGCGATCAAGAACAACTCACTCTAAAATCAAAGTAAGACTTTCACTTTAAAAATGTTTAAAAGTCCGAAACACGCGCGTTCACTAGAGGTACCTGTCTAATGCTGAAATATGTTTATACCTACCAGAGGATCGGTCGTACGGTGGCACAGTTTTCAGAAGACGAAATGTCGGCCGAATTCGTTGATGGTGGTCGGACAGACGGTCGAGTCGCTTACCGTCGGCCAGCTGTTGGTACTGCGGAAGTTGGCTCTTCTTAAGCTCACGGCCATCATGGAACGATACTGTCCCACGCATCGGACCGGATGGAATTGGGAGCTGCCGAAATTTATGCGAAAAACGAAAATTCCCGATCCCAAAGGTACACACACACACGCACGTCCGTATATTAATTTTAACAATAAGCCTGGGCAGGTTTTTTTTTAACTCATCGAGTTAAATTAATTTAAAATAATCGAGTTTAAATCGAGCAATTTTTTTTTTTGTTAACTTTATAAGTTAAAATTTGACTTTGAAAAAAAAAAAACTTAATTAAAAGTTAAAATTTTCTGAATATCAAAAAAAAAAAATGAGAAAACTGTCCAGATACCTACACGGCCTAAAATATAATATATAATCCTATTTATATAAAATAAAACACTAATATATAGTGTATAATAATTAGTAAAAATACTATTATAGTGTAACACTAATATAAATCGCCTTCTTCTTCCTTGCCTCTATCCCGACTATTTGGGGTCGGCCGCCTTTGTCCTAAACCTCCGCTTGACCCGATCTCCCACATCTTCCACGCACACACCAGCAGTCCTCATATCACACTCGATCGCATTCAACCGCTTCTTCTTCTTCTTCGGTCTTCCTTTTCCTCTTCTTCCTTAACACTAATATATCTAAGTGCGTATTATAATTTACAATATAGCTTAAATTTTATATAAATACGCAATTTAATTTAACTCGGTTATTTTGTAAAAAGTTAACGTAAAGTTTTTAGAAAAAAGTAACTTTCAAGTTAAAAGCTAACTTGAAAAAAAACGCGTTAATTAACTTAACCTTTTAACTAAATTTTAATTTTTAACTCGTTAATGCCCAGCCTTGAATTTCAAATTGCTTATTTTAAATCGCGTGGGCAACGCATTCAAGGACATTTCTGCAGAGTCCTCTGACGTGTATTTTCCTCGTCAGTTATTATTCGTAAGAAAATGTATTTAAAATTTGTAAATTCTTAATGCACGATAATTTGCTCGTTTATTCGGTTACGAGCAGACTCGGAGAAACGGCCGTTTCTTTTTACCGCGCCTTAATTTAAATCTTCAATACAATACAATTGATACGAATTTAGCGGATGTATGTCGAACCAACGGCGTAGAGTGAAACTCGGTGGCCCTAAGGCCTATAAGAGACGAAGGCCCACTTTATCACAGAAATTAAATTATCATAAGAATATTAAATATTAAATAGTGATTCTAAATGGAAAAAATAAAAATTTTAAAACTAACTGCCCGTTTGAAAAACTAGCGACGTCTGTAAAATGATATAAACGCCACCGGTTTTTTTTTTTGTATTTTAAATTAAATTAGTTTCAATAAAAATATTATTTAAAGAAAAATAATTTTCAGAGTTTTTTAATGTAATAATTTTGGATCCTCTTGTGGTCCCTAAAACTCGGACCTATATTGGGGACCCCGGTGGCCCCGGCCTAAATACGCCACTGTGTCGAACGAAAGATTTCGGTACATACCTGTTATCAAATTGATTTATTATCATCTTTCGAGCAACGTTTATTAAAAATACGATACGTGTCTTATTGGCTTTTCGTGTTTTTTTGGTTTCGTTCGGAATTTAATAATTGTTTCAAAAAAAAAAAAATATATTGTTGCGTTTCTCACTATGGTATTCGTTCTGTTCTCGAATACGGTTCAGTTATTATTGGGATGCTAATAACAACAACGAAATTGAATGCATTCGCAATAGCTGGTACCGGTTTTTGCGTGTTTTATATATAGCTCTAAATATAATTTATTTGCTCCGCTTAATAGAATTCGCTTACTACAACTAAATAATTCAATAAAATTTTTTTTTAAAATATACGATTTTTTTTTCTTCAAAATCACAGTTGAAGTCATATTGTTATAAACCATCAAATACGATTATAATATTTTGTGTACTTTTATTTTCTCTCTGGTATCTATATATGGTAAATGTTTTTGTATATACTACACTGTACCTCGCCCATTTTTAGGCGTACACCAATAACACAAAATATAAATAAAACAAAGGTGTATATTTTTCCTTCCAATTTATATCTATTTTTATATATGTCTATAGATGTATATCAATATATTTTAGCAAAAAATAACACAGACTTGTACAGTAACTGTCTGTACCTAAACACTTTTATTGTGTAAAAATATGTCGATTTTTGTTTCCGTCGGGTTCGCATACAAACGTACCGTTAAATTTCGAACGAATATTATTATTTTGCTCGAAAGGAAAATTCGACCGCGGCCGTGAGGGAAGGAGGGAAACACTACTCTGAATCCACCGAAATATTATTGTCAACCAAAAATGTGTGTAAAAAAAAATATATCTAAATTACGATCGACTCGTTAAAGACTGTTTTATTGCATTAGGAAAAAAAAACAATCGACAACTTTCTCCGATGGTCTCGACGGTTTTTGTAAAAAATTATAGTTATATCTATACAAACCGGATTTATATGCGTTTAAAATCCTAAAAACGAAATGTTTTTACGCTCTATAATTTCATCGAAATAAATCTCTTATACGCACAAATATTCTCTTTTTGGAAATATATATATATATATAAACGTATTAAATATCGGAAAAAAACAAATAAAAATTATAAGATAGTCGTTATAAAAATTGATCCTAATCTTTTAAAAAAAAAATCACTTAATCAGCCATACTTAATCTATACTTGGTACGATGTTTAGGCATATTTCATCACTTTATTAAGTGTACTAAGAAGGAAAAAAAAAGGAAAAATAAATTACATACAATAAAAGTAATATTCGTCGCATTAGCATAGTAACCCCTCACCCATATACAAAAATCAGTATATAAAAATCTTGTTCGCGGTTATAATATAATAATAACGTAGGTGTAACGTTATTTAAATTCTAACAATAAAAATGTTCTCGATATTTTGCTCAGACACACGTCTTGCGATTTTCTCTTTTCTTTGCAGACAAGACTGTTTTTGGCGTTCCGTTGATCACAAATGTCCAAAAGAACGGTTCGGCGTTACCGCCGTTCATCCAGTCGGGTTTCCGATGGCTCGAAGACAACGCTCTTGACCACGTGGGATTGTTCCGGAAACCCGGCGTCAAATCCCGAATACAACGTCTCAAGCAACTGGCCGAAGCCGACCCGGACAACGTGAAATTCGAAAACCATCAGGCGTACGACGTGGCCGACATGGTGAAACAATACTTTCGCGAACTGCCCGAAGCTTTGCTCACCAACAAACTGTCCGAGAGTTTCATCGCGATCTTCCAACGTGAGTGTTGTGTTTTTCTTTGCAAACAAATTTACAGTACCGTTATTACTGTCTTCTGAAGTAGCATCAGACCCGGTGTCGGTCTGGCCACACCCGGCATTCGCCTGGGACTCCGGGCATTTAAGGTGTCCCTCTCCCCTACCAAACAGCGAATTAAAATATTTTTACAAAAAAAAAAAAACAATGAAGTAAAACGGGTTTTAAACGCGGAAAAAGAGAAAGACAAACCTAATAATAAGAATTGCAACGATTGTTTTCGCCCGAAGTATTTCTAATATTATTAACCTTTCAAAGTCTGACCCGATTCAATTCACTTTCTGTACCGATATTATAAACACGGTTTAACACTTCCTTGCACGCGAGTTTCATACGAACGTGTGTATTTTTAAAAACTAAATTTAGGTTCTTACCTATATAGTTAAAATCAAATACATTTTGGTCTGCGTCTGAATGCGAGAGAAAACTTAATTCAATTAAATTAACAGAAAATTAAATAATTGCAGACGAGTTTGGGTTTCTTGGAATCGAAAATTAAAACACTAAATTACATAAGACGACGTATATTGTTTTGATATAAAAATATATTCTTACAAACATTTTAAAACTTTTACAAGTATTATATTATGTACTTCTTTAAAATTTCGATAAAAAAATTATCTGATTTTTTTTCCTTTTCTAATCTTATATTATGTCCACAAGCAATTTATAAAAAAAAAAAAAAAATGTTGCATATTATTAAAAATTATGCACGCATAAACTCGCCGCAGTACAACCAGTCTAAAAAAAATTATTTCTTTAACAATATACATTACCATAATGAAATGAGAAAGAGTGTCTGGAAATTCACATCGAATATGTGACTCTGCACTACTCTATCTATATACATACGTAAAAAAAAAAAATAGCAATTGTTAGATTTCGAACTAAAGGTTGACAATTTTATACGACACACGTTATACTATTCAACTATATTGAAAAAATTCTTGACAATCCCGAGTAATTTTAACAATTTTTTTTTTTTTTTTCTATTACCACTTTAAATTTTTCCGACAATAACTGTGCGATTTAACGCGTACGCTTGCAGACGTGCCGGTGTATTTGCAAAAAGAAGCCGTGCACTGTACCGTGCTCCTGTTGCCGGACGAACACCGCGAGGCGCTTTTCACGTTGCTGGACTTTTTGTCGCGGGTGTCGTCCAGAAGCGACGTGAATCAGATGTCGGCCAGCAATCTGGCCGTGTGCTTGGCACCGTCGCTGTTCCACATGGGCAACGGCGGCGGCGGCGGTGGTTCGTCGCACGGCACGGCCGCCGCCGCCGCGCCGGGTCGACGCCGCCGAGTCCGGTCACTTCGCACCGTTCGTCGTCCGTGTCGCCGCGCCGAAACCTCCAACAGTCGTCCGCCATCGGTCTGCCCGACTCGAAACAGCTGGGCCAGAACAAGGCGGCGCACGATTGTCTGCTGTTCCTCATCAAACAGTACCGTCAACTGTTTGTCGTACGTGTACAATACACCATTTCGTCTTTAACAAACAAAAACAAAACGCGTATTTAATAATATATATTTGTTCCGTTTGTTTTCTCGTGTACCTACACGCGCGCCGCAGATGTCCGAAGACGTAATGAGCCAGTGTCACTTCAGTTACATGGACGAGAGCATACCGATAAGCCTGGAAGAACTCGGCGCGGAAATGGGTTACGACTGGAGAGGATACTTGAACGTGTGCACGTCCGCGCTGCTCAAGGAAGTCAAAGACAAGTAGGTTTGAAACACGATTCGGTGCGAATCCGGCGAGTCTCTCTCTCTCTCTATATATATATATATATTAGGTACCGGCCAATTTAATCCTAGTAATATTAATACATATTATTAATTATTACACACATATATTTTATTATACAGTATGCTTTGGTTTATTATTATTATATTTATTTTATTTTTTTTGTTATTAATATTACCATTTTTTGTATTTTTTTTTTAATAATAATAATAATAATATTTTTGACAGTCTTGATTAGTTTAGCCTAGGCTATACCAGTTTTTCCTAAAATGTAAATTTTAATTTCAGGATAAACTAGTTTGGCCTAGGATAAACTAGTTTATCCTGAAATCGGGTTTGGCCGGTAACATATATATATATACGTATGTACCCATATATACGACGGTTTTGCCGTTCGCGCGCGTTTCAGGAACAGAGGATGGATCGCAGTGGGAAGTTTCGAGAACGTGGACATATCGTACAAGAAAGTCGGAGACGGGCACCCGTTGAGACTGTGGCGGGTGTGCACGGAAGTCGAGGCGCCGCCCACCGAGGTGCTCACCAGGATATTGTGGGAGAGGCACGTGTGGGACAAAGAACTGGTGTCGGCCAGGGTCGTGATGAAAATGGACGCGCAGGCCGAGCTGTATCAGTACGCGAACGCCGCGATGGAACCGCACTTGACCAAAGACTACTGCGTGGCCAGGTCGTGGAGAACGGACCTGAACAGAGGCGGCTGCACCGTGGTCGAGACTTCGGTGGAACACCAGGACGCCAAGTTGCCGAACGGCGCGGTCCGGGGCATCGTGCTCGCCTCCAGGTACCTGATCGAACCTTGCGGCTCGGGCAAGTCCCGGGTACTGCATTTGTCCAGAGTCGACACCAAGTGAGGATTTATACCGATTTCTTTTTCACGCGATAATAATAATCGGACACCAGCTGTGGCGCGCGTTATTATTAGGCGCTAGCTATACGCTATTCAGTTTAAGAGTATGCCGGGCGGCGGACGAAAATTGGTTCGTGTTCGCGCAGGCGAGGTTCTATCGGTATTCTGATCGTCGGAAACCGTTGTGTGCCGGCTGTTGCCGACAGCAACAGCCAATGACAGAGCAGCTATTAGCCTGTTGGGGGGGGGGAGGCAACGGCCAACGACAGAACATCTATTAGCCGCCTGGGGGAGGGGGGTCTAGCGTCGCTCCGACTTTCATTCAACGTGCGCGTCCCGGTATACTCTTAAACGGAATAGAATATAGATCATCGGAGAGTCGGGGGGATTTTTTTTAAGTAAATTTAAATCCGTCTAAATGAGACAATTAATAAATGCAAAAAAAAAATATAGCTCGTCTTTCACGCCTGTTATTCTTGCGGCTTCATTTCGTCGAGTCCTCGAGACGACGTATTTGTACAAACTGCCAGACAATCCGTTTAATCCGCGATAGGTACTAATACGAACACGGGACATTTAGTTACAATAATAATATACCTATGTACGTTAAGGCTCGTCGACGTCCCCAAAACCGTGTCTCGTTCTCGCGTATTCGCCCTTTTTTTTTTTTACCAAAATTTTAACAGTGCTAACTTAGCGCTGCCAAGTGATTTCGATCATCCGATTCGATATTTTTTTCGAAAATTTCATCCCACTAACAGAAGAAGAAAAAATGATTACGCGCCACTGGTCGGACGGCTATACATAATATTATAATATGTCGTCATTCGTGTGCGTGTGCTTTACAGGGGAAGGACGTGCGAATGGTACAACAAAATATTCGGACACATCACTTCCAAATACTTGTCCAGGATTCGGAAATCTTTTGAACATTCCGCCGAAGGTCCCGAGAGTAAAGTATAATAATAATAATATTATTATTATTATACGATGACGGCTACTGCGGAATACATATTCGATATTTATTTTTCATCTTTTTTTTCTTTCTTTTTACTATTGTAATTTTATTTTTATTTTTTTTTCATATAAAACGATTCACCGTGTCGTCTGCATGTATATATATATATAATAATTGTACGTTTTTTTTTTTCGCTCGAAACTTTATTTTTAAATATTAATATATAAACCAGACCGCACGTTGTTACAAAACCGTAGACTGATGATATTGGTGTAGAGATTATTATTATTATTATTATCAATTGTTAATTATTAATTATTATTATATGACCGCGAGTGAAATGACTCGTTAACCTGAAACAAATTTGTCACGATGTGCTTTTTTAAACTATTATAGTGGTAGTTCTTTTCTCCCCCGCCCATTCTGGTCCGTATACCGCTATATACACGACACGATTTATTGTTATTCGAAAACGGGCGATACTCCATTAGAGATTTTCGAAAATATCGATGGTAATTTTTTGAAATCGACGCTATAAAAAATCTTTTTTTTAAAAAAAAAAACAGAAATTATTATAAGGAAAACAATTTTAAAACGTAAATTCGTATCGCGAGGCGTTTATAAATTCCACAATGCGTTTTGTGGACAGTGAAAAATCGTTCCTTAATACTCGGACGCGTACAAGACACGCTATATTAACCTATATAATCATATGAGCTAGCCGAGAATTTTTTTTTTTGGGGGGAAATACAATAATGACTTCCATTTGTAATAATTATTATTATTGTCCGCCGGAATGGAATATTCGTTAGTCGCTTGTATGTAAAAAAAAAAAAAATCGTCTAATCTTATTGAACAATTTTTTTTTTTTTTTTAAAGTAACATTTGATATAAATTCCGCTTTTTTTTAAAAATAATATACGCCTATTATACGATACTTAAGTATACAATGCAAAAAGTAGAAATGTCGAACAAACGTAGGAGGTAGGTACTCCGAACGGATGAGCCCGTCGTTTTTTAGTGGTCGAGAAAAATTACTGTAATTACGTAAATGTTATAACGAACATTTTTTTATTCGTTCGACCTCGGACGTGTGAAACCATCGACAGGATATATAACGTACAGAGGTTTTCTTTAGTATTTTATTCGCTCGATTTATATAAAAAAAAAAAAATGTTATGATTTTGCGCGTATACGCCGATAAAATAAGAAAACGTTTTTTTTTTTTTAAAGTTCTCACACGAATTGTTTACAGTGAAAATAACGTTTGTGAAACAAAAACGTACTCGTTAACGCGTTAGACTTATATTAATCCGAAAACGATTTCACGACCAAATCGTTGTTGAAATAGCGTATATAAAACGGGACCACGATTTTTTTTTATATATATATATATAAAATTAAAAAGGTAAAAATGAAGACGTCGCGTAATATATTATACATATTTATTATAATAATAAAATTATTTAACTCGTAAGAGTTTGGAATTTATTTTACAATACAAATATATATATATTTTTAAATTATTATTATATAATTTTGTTAATAGTTTATTATAATAAGCGTTTATACATAATTTTACAAAAATAAAAATAATAATTGTAATAACGGTGTAAGAAATACACACCTTTATATAATAAGCATTTTCGACTATATCATACTTATTATTATTATTATTATTTGTTGTGTATAAAAATACTTATAAGCGTAAAACATAATACAATATTATTGTTCTACGATAGAATATATATATATATATATGGTAGTTACCTCTATTAATTTTTTTTTGCGTGTTAAATTATGTTATTGGAAAAGAATAAACAAAAAAAAAATTATAATAATTATTGTTCTATACGGTACAGTTATATTTATTTATTGTCGGGTAGGCAGTACGACGACGACCTGTGGTTTCGACATTCTAGCGCAGCGATCTATTAAATCAAAGTTTACCGCTACTTTGAATTAACTTTTTCGATGGCAACATTAAAATTAAAATAATTTCTAGCGTCCAGTTGTGTGTAATTCAAACCTTAACAAAACGTCATTTGGAAAACAATTTTCACACGTAAATTATTATTAACAAAGATATCTGTTGCTGAATTTCACTCGCTAATAATCCGTTGACATCAGTTTCTGAAAAATTACTCAAACGTTTTTTTCGTGTTAAAATTTTTACAATTCTAAAAGGAGTTTTTTCCTGTCACACAAGTTTTTACACTAAAAATGAATCGGTAACGTAATTGTAATCACATCGTATAATTACTTTATGAATTTTCGCCTACAGTGAACACTGACTTAATATTAGCTATAATTTCTTCAACTGTGTGTAGTGTGTACATATAGGTACCAGGTTACCGAATTCGGTAAAATATAAAGTAGTAATAATAATAATAATTTTTATTATTCTTATTAACGATCAATTGATCGTTAAATATAAACGATTATTGCGATTTCCAGCATGACGTCAGAATTCGAAAATTTCAAAAAAAAAAATGTTAACACGAGTCTATAGTTTTTATTAAAAATGTTTTAATACGCACACTGTTTAAACCACATTAAAAAAAAAACATAGAAGTCCTTAAAAGAAACTACCAAATAACAATCAAATTGAAGTGATACAGAGTAATTAATAACAACTAAAACGTGTTTTTCACTTGTTATAAACTATAAATATTAGAGAAAAAAAACACCTGATCTCACTATTCTTAATTAACATCAAAAATATAAATATTTTTAAACACTTTTATAGTTATCACTAAAATTGTAATTAATTATGTGTACTCGATCAATATCCAATAGGTTACATAAATATAAAAAATAAATAGTTGTATTATACAGTGTAATCATCAATGAATTCTCCTTCATCACTGCTGGTACTAGTATCATAATTGTCTTCTACAACCATATTCAACGGCTCACTAAGAGCTATAAATTTCAGTCTTTCCAACTCTGCAACAATAACAATAATAATAATAATAATAAAGTAAAAAGCTGCAGTGTTGTGAATGTCGCTTAAGTGAATTACTCGGATAAAGATTTTAGAGTGTATTGTTATCACTATAAATTCGAAAGCAATGGCGAATCATTGCATTCGATAGAACGATTCTGAGCGGAGCACCGGTGTAATACAATATGTCGAAAAATTTTAAATGGTTATAAAAAAAAAATTGTGATTTAACGATTTTTAAGATTTTTTTTTTTAATATAGTTGAAGTAACAAACGTCTGACATTGTTTTAAATGTTTAGGCGTTAAAACCAAAAATTACCTCTTTTATGAATTAAATACTACAAAATCTACAGTTGCTATAAATAGCCCAAAATTAAGACATTTTTCTAAGTTACATATATGGTGAAAATTTCAGATATCTATAACTATTAGTTTCAAAATTAAGAAGAAAAAAACGATAATCGATTTTGAAGAAATTGCGTTTTTGCCGTTTTTATGTAATTTGTCAGTAGTTTTTTCGGACACTTAAAAAAAAAAGTATTGAGAAAATCGAAAAATGACCCCTATAAAGTACCAACTGGATGCAATTTACTACAGGAAACAAACTGCGACTGAAAATATCAGAGTACTCCTTCTGATAGAATTTTTGGGTACAGACATAAAAAAAAGAAACCAAAGTTTTGTAAAACCAATAGGTTCCTCACTCCGCTCAGAATCTAAAACTACAAACAATAAAATTAACCATGTACCAACACTACTATTAAAACTATACTCATATAATACTTTGTATCCAGTCATTTAAATCGTCTTCATCAGTTTCTATATGCTCTGGATCGTATTTCAAATAAGAATGCCACTTACGACACGCAAACAACCGTGGCCATTCGTAGTCTATAAAATAATAATTATATATATATATATAAATAAATAAACAATAATGCCGTGTTTAATTATATAACGGATTGTGAGAGTGTAAGTATGAGAAATTACAATCTGTAATCTAAACGCTCGATATGGTCTAACACTCTAACAGAAATTGATTACAGTTGTACCTATTTTTTTTAACTAAAAACCTATTTCAATATTTTATAATACAAATGAATATAATTATTACATTAAGAAGTCTTATCTAAATTCAATGGTATCACTCAAAACTTTTTAAAAACTGTCACTTACAACAACTAGCGTTCCAATTATCTTTTTTTTTTTTTCAACTCGCCTCAAATAAATCTAATTATTTTATAATATATAATTCATAAAATAATAATACCTGTTTTATACATTTTTTCAGCTTTAATATGGAATCCTTCAAAGCTTCTTTTATACGTTATACTGAGTTCAAAAATGAAAGCATATAGCACAGCATGAAAGCCATAGGAAGAGTTTTTAAATCCCGCACTGTAAATAACAAAATTAGCATACATAATAAAAAATAATTTATTTACTACACTAGGTGGCACGTAAGAAAAATCAAATCTCACCTAAACGTAATACTGTTCACTGTATGATTTACTTTGAAATCATCAACTTCAAGGACACTTAAAGTAATATAAATACAATTTTTATCCTGGTACCAAGTGCACGTGGGAATAATTGACTGCACATTAGTGTTGCACATCAAACAAACATTTTTACGTTTTCCAGTATGTTTCGATTTTTGTTGTTTCAATACAATCGGTTTTTTACTCGTTACCGAATCAACAGTTTTAATTTCTTCGATTACTCCAACAGGTTTACTTTCTTCGGCCAATTCAATAATCGTAGAACTTTTAACACATTCCTTTTCAGGTATTGACGTTGCAACAGACGTAATTTCTTCTGTTATCTTTAAGGAATCTTCTTCAGTCCTATCATTGACAACTTGTGTATTTTTTTTTAAAAGTTCATATTTCTCCTAAAAAATAATAATCAATGAGAACAATGTAAACAAAAAAAACGAGCCGCAGAGTATTGTGGATGACGCTAAAATGAATTACTTAGATAAAGATTTTAGAATTTTGTTATTACTATAAATTTGAAAGCAATGACTGCGTTCGATAAAACGATTGTGAGCAGAGCTTCCGTATAATACACTTGGCCGAAAAATTTGAAAATGTTATAAAAAGAAATTGTGACTTGATGATTATCAAGATATTTTGAATATAGTTGATGTAACAAACAGACTGACATTGTTTTAAATTGTTAAGCCTTAAAACCAAAAATTACCTCTTTTATGCATTAAATACCTCAAAATCTACAATTGCTATTAATAGCTCAAAATTTAAAAAAATTTTATGAAAAATTTCTCGTTAATGCAGTTCAAAGTTACATATTTGGTGAAAATTTCAGGTATCTATAACCATTAGTTTTAAAATTACGAAGAAAACAACAATAATCGATTTTGAAGAAATTGTGTTTTTATGTAATTTTTTTGGACGCTTAAAAAAAATATTGAGAAAATCAAAAAATGACGTCTCCTAAGTACCAACTAGATTTAATTTTCAACCGGAAAATAGTATTACACATAAAGATAGGAGTACTTCTTTTGGTAGAATTTTTGGGAACAGATATAAAAATAATAAATAACAAATAACAAAAATAAATAACAAGTCCCATTAGCCTCAGTTTCTAGTGATGGTTAATTACCTGTCCAAAAACAGCAATTGCAAATTCTTCATAAAATTGTTTGTCCAATTCCATATCATTTTCTTCACATAAATTATTTTCATTAATTGTGTATGTTTTCTCATTATAATCATTATTATCATTTTCAAAATCATCAGTAATGATCGAGTTAGCTATACTGGTGGAATCACAATATTGACCATAATTGGTCTGGAACTCAGAATTTACTATTACGTTTTGATTATATAAAATTACTTCATAATGATTACCACCAGTGTATTTTGCTGGTAGAATTGTATCAATGATCTATAATTAAAAAGAAATTAAGTTTACATGAACACATTTTGAAAAAAGCTGTACACAAACATCGAAATGCATAGGATCCTCTGTCAAATTAAATATATAACTGACTAATTCATCGAGTTCATTTGTAGTTGTTGGAAATGTATCCTTGACACCACTTAAACTACATTCAATCGCCTACGAAATAACAGAATAATGACAAAATTTTATAACAGTTATTTAAATAAAATATTAGTATTTACTTGGAATGGTAACTGTGTGATCAAATTTGGATTTATTTTAAGTAAAGCGTTCGATTCAATGTCATAAAAATGACCGTAATCAACAAAGAAAACTTCAACACATCCATCCTTAAGTATTTCAATAATTTGAGCACGACAATATCTACACCACACACAAATTCACAATCAATTGTACAAAACACATAATACTACTAAAAATTCTTACTTATTTAACTGAGGGTTTTTAGCTAAACAAATTGCTCCTACAATAATATGTTTTAATTCTTCTACTTGTTTTCTATCGATATAACATTCAATCATTGCCAGAAGATCAATACATCTAAGACATGCAAACAATACTTTAATAATAAACTACTGAAATGGAAAAAGTAAAAAAATGTAAATACATTTTAACTTGGAAGCGATCAGGTTTAAATAACAGTTTCCGAGTCTAATTGTATTTTTAAATTTAGTTTTTCTAATAAAAAATAAAATAAAATTGAACTGTAATATATTGTTTTTAAATATTATTAAACTCGTATTAAAATTTAACAAAAAATTACAAATTTCATCAAAAATGTATAAAGATAAATTAATTGCACGAATTTAAAACGAATAAAAGTTTGTACTAATGTAAAACAATTTAAGTTTTTTTAAACAAAGTTAAAACAATAGTGATTTTAACCCTTCATACAAATTTCACAAAAATCTTGAAACATAAAATTTAACAAATTAAATAAATAAATATACAGGTATATATATATATATATATATAATTTAACATGAAAATATTAGATTTTGTTATAATTCAATACTTTAAATGTTTTTTAATTTTTTTATCAATTTTTCATAAACATTTCGTCCACAAATTTTAGAACATTACAAACAAATATAATTATTTACCTATCAAGGTACTTGAAATTCTGAACAAAAATCATTTTGGGACTAATAACATACTCTATGTTAACCAAAGCACTACTTTGATCCAAATGTGCCCATTGGGGCTGAGGTAGTTTATATAACGACATGAATTCATCTATGCCGATTTCATCTGAAACAGTTAAAATTACATTCAAAATAAAATAAGTAAATAATAATTATTCATTGAACTATTTAATAGTAATATTATTATAGGTACACTCTATTCTCAGGTAAAGATCGTTTAATTTTGGGCACTCATACTAAACCGCGTCAGTATCTGTCATTACTCATCGCGGTCTATGGTCGCTGCTGTGTATACAAATATAACAAAGATACACACGACGTGTCATGAAAACAATGTGATAAAATAGCTCACTATACTTTGTGGTGTCACGACGGTCGACTACAGCGCTCGTAGTCGGCAATATTTATGCGCGAATGGAACAGGTTTTCATCGGTCAACTGGACGGTCTTAACCTGAATAGAGTACAGCATATATGATTTATAATAAACTTACTGCTTTCTTCTTTTTTAACTATCTTATTACTATCATTAACTATGTGAATACCAGCTGAAGTACAAAGTTTTTTTAATTCTTCAAGATGTTCGTTATTTAAATCAGCATAACCAGTGTTGAACAACGTGTCTGGTAAAATAGCTTCAAAGTCATATTTCTTTAACTTTGAATTCCAATATTTTTTATATAATTTGTTTATCCACATTGTAGTCCCTAGCGCCATTTTAACCTACAAAAAAAGTTATAGTTTCTGCACAAGAAAACGTTACTACCAAAAATAATATTTTACCTTAACAATAATTGTATTATTACAGAAGTACTTAAATTCATTTTTAATATGAACATTTGCTTGAGAACACCATGTTTTGTCTAAATCGCACGGTTTCACAGAAGCTAAAAATATATCTACAGTGGTTGTTTGTACATTTTTCAACATGTCAGGTAACACAAACACTTGCAATTTCTAAATGTAATAAATATATAATTAAAGTGATTTAATTATTTATTGAAAATAATTTAATGGTATTATTAAATGCTATTTACTGGAACAATTTCAATAAATCCTAAATCGATTAGTTTAACCCTAACTTTTGGATACATTGTATTTTCATCAATTTTATCAATAACTATTGCCCTGAAATATTCGGTATTCATATGTTCTCTACTTTTAATTTTCAATGGTACTGCTACTATATCGGAAGATTTAGGGTTTTTGTGGAGAATTCTATAAAATAAAATTCTGTAAATTCTGCAACTACTTTATTAAAGTATTTTTAAATCATTGTAAAAATACCGGGAATTCGGATTTGAATAAAACAAATTTAGTTTAAAGTTTATGGTAGCAGAATGGTCTTCCACATTTGACCAATGTTGACCATCATTAAGATTACTCGTACAATTCAGTTTCAAAAGTTTTGCAGACATATGGGATGCATCATAAATATTTAAAATTTTTATAATAGCTAATCCAGACCTATAAAATGATAATAATTACTATAAAACATTATAAGATTTTAATTAGAGGTCACTTAGATTAATTTAAATAAAATTCACAAACTTAGGAATATTAACAGCGGGTTCATCGAGTTCCTTGAATAATATGTGACGATACTGACATGCAATAGAATTTGAACAGTAACCAAATTGTTGTATATCAATGCAAAAAAGACAATTTTTTTTTTCTTTTTCTAACGTTTCATTTATAATCTGTAAAGAAAAGTTTAAAATTAAAATAACATGTAACATTGTTAAGAATGCTTAAGAACTAAAAACCAATAAATTACACCGCTGTAAGGATAATCGCCTTACAAACAAAAGCCCTGTTATAATTGGTAGGAAACCCGTGTAATTAATTTCTGCCAAAAATGCAGCCTCACGTTATATGACATCTTAGCGATCAAATTTATATATAAAACTATATTGAAACTGAATATTAATTATGTTGTATACAGATAATTACTTTATATATTAGAAGTTATGTTAAATTAAAAAATATAAATAAATAAATTAAATACGTATCTAAACGTATTGAAGTAAATGGTAAAATAATTTATACTTTAGAGTTTGAAGCCTTATATTTTATTAACCTTGGTATGTTTTTGCAAAACTGGTTCCACTTTACCATTACCAAATGATTTCATTATTTCAACAATTTTTGGCAATTGCAGCATATCTTTAGAACTGTTGTTGAGGAAAACATAAGAACTACGTTTCTTTTTCTGCAAAGAAAAAAATAATAATAAAGAAAATATTTAATATTAAAACAATTATTCAGATATAATGTTTTAAGTCAATCAACTACCATTATAATAACGCAGTAATTAGTTCAAAACATTTGACAAATATAATTTTTAATTTTTTTTTCTCGAACATGTGCAATTTATTTACTGTTGCTATATATAAGGACTTACCATAAATAAACTTTTCGAATCTTGTAGAACACTAAACCGTATCGAAAATGTTTCTTTGTTAACAGGAATATCGTAATGTATTAAACAATCTGCATTGTCAATATAAAAATCAAACATCATATCATCGCTGCAAATCATTAGGAGTTGGTTTTTGTCTAACGGTTTATACCATTCTTGCAACATATAAACTAAAAGAACAATCTCCGATACATAAAAAAAACATTAAACTTTTATTCATCGTATTCAATTACTAACCTTTGGCGCTTTTAATTTTATCAGGCAATAATACCTTTATATCGGAATCATTTTGCCGAATATAATCAAAAATGTTGATGGGTTCATTAGAATTTGATGTGATCAGAACACATCGACGACAATTCATATTCGTTTTTAAATACTCTGGAATTGTAAAATAAATAAATCAGCGACATTGAAGCGACATTAGACTGTAGCTTGCTATACTTAATATTTGTTCTAGTTTATTATCTTTGACTTGAACAACATTAAATCCTATTTTCATATATCGAGCGGCTTCTAAGTGAGATCCAAAAATATACTGCCATTTAACAAACAACAACTTTAAAAATTCATCCAGCTCATTAGTCCATTTGACCGACGCGGATATCAATTGTACGTTGTTCGTATTTTCTTTGAGTTTTTTTAAAGTTTTTAGGAAAATAATCATCTAAACATTTATTCATAAAATTAAAAAAAAATTGTCTTACAGAAAATATTAACATCACGTTCGGTTACTACCTGATCTTTATAGCTCTCCAGTAGAATATCAATGTTGTCGAAAACAAAATACCTCAAATTCGACCAACTAATTACTTTGGTTTTGTTTAACAGATTTAAGAGGCTAGCTGGTGTGGCAATTAAAATGTCACATCCATTACACACAGCAGCCTATATATTTATATAAAATATATCTCAAAAAGTATTGCGGAATATTGTATAAACGCTTATGTATTTTACTTACTATTGTTGACTGCATTGAAACAAATGCATAAACTGCAACAATTTTAAGTTTATTCTCCTTTTTGGCCGAAGACATTAACATATTTGATAAACTTTCTAACGTGGTGCACGATCCCAATGAATTACTAAGTATAACAGCTTTTGGGCCTATGTGTACATCATCCTGAAAATGTTAATAATTATTTGTATACCACGCTTGTATATAAATAAAAGCAAAACGACAGATAGTTTAAAAATTAAACGAGACCATTGGTTATTATTACTTACCATTACATCACCACTTTTATTCATAATTGCAGAAAATACACTTGCTAAGTAAGAAACCGATTTTCCTTTTGAAAAGCCAATCATTACAGTATTATAATGTTTCATCAAATATAAAAATGAATTTTGTTGAATAGGAGTCATTCGACTAATATTCATTTTGTCAAAAGCCTGAACACAAAAACAGCGGATAAACGCAATATTAATATTTACTAATAATTATAAAATGTAGAAACATGTTTATTTCAATTCAATCATTTTTAACACAATGATTATATCACATAATTTAATTTGTTTTTTAAATTACAAAAAATGCTTACTCATAATATTTACAAAGACCAAATCACATAAATTTCGATAATTGTTAATAGTACCAAAAATATTTATTTATTACGCCTATCGTTTTTTTTTTTTTTAATTAAATTATTTTTATTAAAAAAAATAATAAGAAAATACAATAAAGCGAAAATAGTATTTTGGCAAGTCATCCAGAAAGAAGACGAGTTTATAGAAACAGAACAATTTTATACTAAAATGTAGGGTTATTTCAAAACTTAATAAATATAAATGATAAAATCCTTAAAACCAACACGAATTCAAAATCAATAGATTACCTGCACAATATCGTAATGTATTTCGGATTGTCCCCAATCGCTAAGAAATAGTTTTTCGTAAGGTCCATAATTAGGCGCTGCGTTTCCATTATTTCTTGATGTATCGTACAGAAGACTATAATTAAAAAAAAATTATATATAAAATAAAAACGTGTCTTTAAATAGGTACCTATAACCTTATTATTCATACACGGTACAAGAATAATCGACATATAGGCAGTATTGGATTAAGGTTTTTGATATGATAAATTTGTAGCCAACTCTTAATAATAATTAAAACGGGTAAAAACATTTTCTTAAAATTATTAAAGTATATTTTAATATTTAGGTACTCTAATTAAATTACCTCGATTAATAAATTATTATAACTAATAATTCGAGCGAAAATTCACTCCGATATAAGAAATAAAAAAAAATCGATGCTTAAACCAAGAACTAGGTACGAGAGAATTGAAAACGTTTTATTTCCGTAAAAAAAAAAAATAATCGATACTTTTGCTTTTCTTTTACAAACGTTCCTTTTCTAGTTTTTCTAACCGAAACGCCCAGGGCCCCACAATGATGTATTACCAAATATATCACGTAATAACAGACAAAATCACGTCTAAACCGAATGCCTCGACCGTTCATTAATCGTATCGAACCTTCTGTCCAGCCAATACGCGGAGGCGGAACTCGGGGATACATTCCAAAGGAAACGGAGGTAAACCGTTCTAATACCCGAAATCAGAAAGACCGCAAACGTTCCGTGTCATAATCGACGGACGTAACTACCCAGCCGTTTGGTGTGTCCCACGAGTTTATCAGGAAATTTTATAAGCCTTTATAACGTGCAATCGGACTATTGAAAAATTCCGTTTTTTCACAATCCGAGCACCGGACGTCTGGACCGGAACGATTTCGCGTTGAACCGCCAGGGAAGTAAAAAACAAAAGATCCACTTACCACGACAAACAAGACCTTATTTGTCGTGTCATTCACTACGACACGTCGCGTTTCGCTAGCCAGTTATGGTATAAAAAAAAAAAATCCGACTTACTCCGCGTAATTGTGCAAATTGATATCACTCGTCATTTCGGTTCGTTTCGAAGAACGCGAAACCGTCGGCCGTCACTTCGAGCGACTGCAAATCCGAAAAACAAAAATCCAAGCCTCACGAACGTCCGGGAAATACCGTTAATACAAAAAAATAATTCGCCCGAAAGCTACGGGCGGCGGCGGTCACGTGTTGGATTTGACATTTTCCCCCTTATCACCCCACCGATACCGATAACAGCTGCTGGCGCTGCTCGACTTCCGAGCACCTTCAAAGAAACGTTTTTTTTTTTTTATTCTGCGCGGATCTGCGCACATCAGGTAAATACGCTAACGTAAACAAGGTGCCGTACGAGTGTACGACCTTAGAACTCGTCTTTGATAAACGTTCGGTTCTCGTTTTTTTTTTTTTTTTTCGTGTTTTTTCGCCTCGTCCGTCTTTTCTATAAATACGCTCGATTATTCTCGTCGAACGATCACAGTGCGCAGTAATAATGACTACAGGAGAATCAAAACGTTTTATTAAAACACAACCGTAACCGTACCGCGCAGTTTCACCGTTCGGCGTTCCGCGTTGTTGTTTTCCTTCCGTAAGCGGTTCAAAGTCTGCGGTTATTATTGTGGATTAGGAGGACAAATAGGAACAATATTGGTGTATCGGTGGGGCGGCGGCCTATTGTGATCCGCGGTTATGGGCAACACCAGTGGAAACCAGCGGCACAAATCGACCGGTCTGATCGCACCGTCTTCGCCGACAAAGGAAGTGCAGAGTCAAGCGTTCGTTTTCGACAAAAATTCGGATTCGAACGCGTTACACGAGCCCAATCCGCTGTACACCAAAAACACGTCCAAATCGAACGTATGTGTACGACGCCGTAGTCGTGTATTCTTTTCACGTCCCCGCGGTCGTCGATTAATTCCGTTTTGTTGTTCTCGGTCCGTGGTAGGATGACGATTTCATAGATGGCATTCCGCGGTCCATGTCGGCCGACGACACCGGAAGCAAAATGTTACCCACCGTGTTCAGGTGGGAAGGCGGCGGCAAACAAGTGTTTATCAGCGGCACGTTTTCCGAATGGAAACCGATACCAATGGTTCAAAGGTAATCTCGCGCTTTACAATAGTATTACTCGACATTGTTCGCACATAATATCCGTTCCACTTGCGTGGTGTCTGTTATTTTGCCGACGAATATTACCAGATATAAACGGTAGAATCGTTTTAATCGTCCGCCATTTTCTACAAAGGCTAAACAAGAAGCGAAATGGTTTTTTTTTTTTTTAATAATAATCGGTAGCGGAACTAGAAATTACAAACTAGAGGAAGCTGCGTGGTTAATTAAATAATTTTTTTTAAAGTGTTACATTTGAGTGCAATTCCTTCAGACTTTTCCCCTTGGATCTTTATATTTTATACCATTTTTTTTTTTTTTTACTATTTGTTTTAAAATGGAAATATAATTAGAACCAAATAAGTACGGAAATAATAATTAATATACACGCTTTTCGACAAATGCGTATTTTATTACACGTAGGTACCTCCTAATATTTATACATTTTATTTTTTCATGTGATGACAGTCACAACGATTTTGTAACTATAATCGATTTGCCAGAAGGTGAACATCAGTATAAATTTTGTGTTGACGGCAGTTGGCAGTGTGATCCAAAAGTTGTGAGTTGTGTTTGGTATTTTTAGAAAAGTCCATCAAAAATTGTAATATTTCGTTTTATCGTTTTAGTCTATGATTGATGGTGATCCAGGTATAACCAATAACAAAGTAGTAGTGAAGAAAACCGATTTCGAAGTCTTTCAGGCTTTAGACGTCGATGGGATTGGTGAAAATGGAAATGAAAAAAGTAATCAATTTCTTCTTTTTTTTTTCGATTGCGAACACATAAAAGAAATTGTTTGTCGATAATATTTAAAATGTGTTTAAAAAAAAAAAATTTACACCGTTTCGTTTTGTTTTATTCAACATTGAAGTGTTTAAAAGAAAAACGCTTTGTTCAACTTAAAACTCTGCTCAGAATAGTTTTTAAATGTTATAATTTAGCATTGTCTTTAAATGACAATACATAGGTCGTATGGACAAAATTAGTGTTCAATAACTAGTTTATGCATCACCTGTTCATATGTTTTTTTTTTTTTTAATTATCGCTAAACATATATTATGTATGTTCAGGTGGTTTTTCTCAAGATATTCCTTCATCAGTTCCTTGGCAGAAGATTTCTGGACCACCTATTTTACCACCACACCTTCTACAAGTTATACTAAATAAAGACACTCCAGTTTCGGTAATTATTTTCATTCGAAAGTATATACACGTTTCTTTTTTATTTATAATTTTCTATTAAATTTTTTATTTATAGTGCGAACCAACACTACTCCCTGAACCAAACCACGTGATGCTCAACCATCTGTACGCTCTTTCGATTAAGGACGGGGTTATGGTATTGAGTGCAACACACAGATATCGTAAAAAATATGTTACTACTCTCTTATATAAGCCAATCTGAACACGGTATATGTTTATATTTTACTGTTTTTATACATTTATAAATTTAAAATGGAACAAATTAGACCGAGTTGTTATAATTGTGTTATGCTAGCGTACTTGTCCGATTGTTTTCATTACGTTCAAACAAATGTGTTACAGTTGACGAATCATTTTATATTCAGTCTTAAAAATATTAAGGACATTTTCCGGTAACTGCTGCGATTCCATACAGTTTACCGTTGCCGACTAAGGGTACGGATAGACTTTCTCTCTTCATTCTTTCGTTTCTTCCAGTGAATTCGATTTTCTCGCTGAAAACAAAATAATTGTTGTAACTTAATAAACTTTTATCAAGCATCAGAATACATACGAAATCCAATCAGTCCAATAATAATTGTCTCGTGTAATAGCCAATCCAAACGGATAACTACAGTTAGCGACAGCGGTTCGTTGCAGTCGACTCTCTATGCCAACGCATTCTGCAAACACGAAGGCGCATTTATTTTATAACAATATGTGTACATTGTTTTCAGTTCATAATGCAAAATTACCAATGCTTTTTAAACCAGCGTCTGCCCAACATATTTCGTCTGTATACCAATCTATGGCTATAGAGTTTGGTAATTTGACATTTGGTCCTTGGACAAAAATTTCTCTTTGGCCACCATCTAAATCCGACCATTCAATTTTAGGACTATTTCTGTTCCAGTCCGACCAGAATAATTTCCTGATAGATAAAATGATAAACATCGGATTAGTAGTATATTAAATTGTTTTTGTTTCCCTATTAATATAAATAATAGATAATATATAATTACTTCCTGTTTGGATGAACCGCAATACCTCTAGGATTACTCAGTGAAGCGTTTGCTACTGTTTTCACGTGGGTTCCATTAGACAAGTCTGCTGACATTATCCGTTTTAGACCCGAGTCTGTCCAATAAATTTTTCTATTAATCCAGTCGATAGTCAACCCTTCAGCCGATTTCGCATCAGTAGCGACAAATTCTTGTATCGCTGAACCATTCAGTTTAGAAGATTTAATTGTCTGTCCTGTTATATCACTCCAATATAACTGCTCTTCTAAACAGTCTACCGCCAGACCTATAAATAAAATTTAATTTCTTCTTAGTTATTAGTAATAGATAAATTACAATTTTTTATACCCGCCTAATTAATTATTACCAACTCTGTGCATATAGAATAATTATATTATTAATAATACTTACCGATTGCTATTTGATAAAATTGCAGATGAACTGGATAACCCTGTTTTGTTTTGTTTGAAACTGTTGGAATATGCAATGTTGCCATCCCTTGATTTACGAGTAAGTAGATGTCTTCTTTTGTCGTTCTTTTATTTTCTTAAAACAAAAAAAAATAAATGATACTTAAGTATAAAGGTAAAATAAGTCTGAGCAGAAGTGATTTACCTAATCACTTGGCTACAAAAAAATATATAATATATTTATGTGTATTCTAATAAAATTTTTTTTATTATACATATATTCTATGTAAATAATTAATAGTTTGTTGTATAAATACTAAAAAATTATGTTTCGAAAACATACTATTATAATTTAAATAAATGTTAAAGATATGTATTATTGTTTATATTTCATTTTTTAAATATTTGCATTATTTGATCGGTTACCTTTACAATAGTAACCATTTCCCAAATATCCTTTTCTGCACTGACAAATATAGTGTCCTGAATCATATACACACTGAGCTGATGGATGGCAAATGCTGTTGTTTACAATACACGTTTCTGTACATGAAAGCTCCAAACCATTCCAGTTTTCTATGTATCCCTTCAAAAAGAATGTTTCATTAGAAAATTGTTAACCAATGTCGAGTAAATATTAAATATGCAATTCTAATTGTAAAACTATTTTATTACCTGAGCACACGAACATTTAAAAGTATTTCCTGTGTTTCTACAATCAGCGTTTGCTGGACACGAATATTCTGTACATCCGGTTTCGATAATCCTATCGCATTGTGTAACACCATTACCTCGATACCCACTGTAACAGCGGCATGCATAGTTATTTCGTTCTAATTGCACACAGTTGGCGTATCTGTGACATTCGTATGAACAACCTAAGAGATTAATGTGAAATTGTAAATTATGAAATTATTATTATTATTTTAATGAAAAATGTCTTACGTGATCTTTGGCATTTATTTTCTTGCTTTTGATAACCCTCTAAACAAGTACAGCTATATATATAACTGGTTTCATTGTACGTACACTTCTCATTTGGACCACAGTCCGAGTCGGCCACACATTCTCCGGATGGTGTACATATGATACCGTCTCCTTCGTATCCAGTATTGCATACACATACTGAATGACCTCCTTCACGTGTCTGACAGCTAGCGTGCATGTCACAGATGTTTGCCTTTTGACACGATATTTCTAAATAATTTTGAATACAAAATTTGTTTATTTAAAAATGATATATTTCAGAGAATGCAACACTCACATTTGTTGTCTCAGTCTACCTCTAAAAGACAGTGTAGTTTTTGAATTGTGGTGTTTGGGTTAAATTTATAGTTCAAACACCGAATGATATATTATAAAATTACCGAAGTTGAAATGAAAAATATTTTCGAGGGATTCTTATAGCCTTTTCTTAATATGCAAATAGATGTTTCGAGATTAACATTTTTTCAAATAACTATAACTTTATTTCAAGCAATATTTTACAAAATGGCTATGATAGATACCTTCGGAATTATTTTTCTTTTCAAAATAAGTAATAACTTAAAAGTGTTTAAACCCTGAATTCAACACAAAAATCACAATTTAAAAACTATGTATGGTGTCTGTTAAATAGATGAAGACCGCATAAGTGGTGCTCTCATAATTATAATTATATGGTAATTTGTAATCTAATTTTTTTCTGAAAGTGTATTAATGACTAGTTTTAGAAAATTAATTCACAAATTATGATAATTTTAAGCTTAAACAACAGGTGTAGAAAAGAGGATAAATAGTTTAGAAAGTAAAAAAATGTCGAATTTTTAATACGTATTTTTAAAAAAATTTAATATTCTGATATAGTTTATGACTTTAAATTTAAAAATTTACCTTGTATTATTATGTTTAATACGGATTATATAAAAATATTTATTTAAATAGTAAATAATAGTAGCACATATGTTTCTGCGACTCGTAAAAATTACGAGAACGAGAACGACAAACTTGTCGTAAATTGTTTCTCGTATACGAGAAACACAACGCGAAAAACTAGTTTCTGCGATCCGTGTACGAGAAACGTAATAATTTTGGGATTTCCCGAAAATAATCTAAATTTAGATACCAATAACGTTCTCGTATACGGGAACCACTCGTTGTCGTATACGAGAAACTCCACACGTTGTCGTATACGAGAACGACAAACAAAATACGAGAATACTGCGCATGCGCATTCCAACGGTCACGTGATTGGAGAGTTTCTGCGACTCGTAATTTTGTTTCTCGTATACGAGAAAATCACGTGACCGTTGGAATGCGCATGCGCAGTATTCTCGTATTTTGTTTGTCGTTCTCGTATACGACAACGTGTGGAGTTTCTCGTATACGACAACGAGTGGTTCCCGTATACGAGAACGTTATTGGTATCTAAATTTAGATTATTTCCGGGAAATTTCAAAAAATATGTTGTATTAAACGTTGATAAACGTTATATAAATAAATCGTTTTTGGGGAAATTTGTTACTTCCAAAAATGTCAACAATATAGTACAATATATTATTACGTTTCTCGTACACGGATCGCAGAAACTAGTTTTTCGCGTTGTGTTTCTCGTATACGAAAAACAATTTACGACACGTTTGTCGTTCTCGTTCTCGTAATTTTTACGAGTCGCAGAAACTCTCTATTTTCTCGTATACGAGAAACAAAATTACGAGTCGCAGAAACTCTAATGTATTGAACTATATTGTTGACATTTTTGGAAGTAACAAATTTCCCCAAAAACAATTTATTTATATAACGTTTATCAACGTTTAATACAACATATTTTTTGGAATTTCCCGAAAATAATCTAAATTTAGATACCAATAACGTTCTCGTATACGGGAACCACTCGTTGTCGTATACGAGAAACTCCACACGTTGTCGTATACGAGAACGACAAACAAAATACGAGAATACTGCGCATGCGCATTCCAACGGTCACGTGATTTTCTCGTATACGAGAAACAAAATTACGAGTCGCAGAAACTCTCTGATGTATACAAGAACGATATAAATACTTACCAATAATTGAACATTCGTATCCGTCTCCTTCGTAACCCGAATTGCATTGGCACTTATGTCGTTGTTCTGTTGTTACGAAGGTGCATTGGGCATGAGCATGGCATGTGTTAATTTCGGCACATGTAACTGTGAACATATAACTATATTAATTCTGAGGGTATAGTTTTTTTAACTGAGACTTACCTAGTGATTCTGAAGTTGTGTTATCTGGTCCCACAGTTGAAACTTCATTGTTAAGCACACAATAAACCCCAACATCAATATGTAACGGCGGACACCAACAGGAACCTGCTGAACATGTTTTCGGTACGGGACATTCTTGTCCTACGTACCTGTGTCCGTCCCATCGACATCTAGGGGCTACAATGATATGAATTACAGGATAGTTTTGAAATGCTATTTTTAAATATACTCACATAAAGGCAAACACTGGAGTCCATCTCCTACATAACCTAAGTTGCAAGAGCAAGAGTAGCTGCCTGCATAATTTGTACAATAACTGTTTCTATGACAGACTTCTGGTATACTGCATTCATTAACATCTATACACTCAAAATCGGTGGAGTTGGACGATAAGAACCGGATTTCATACCTAGTTGACAAAAATATAAAATAAAATGTTTTTCACATTAAATATCACCTTAAAAAAAACATTTTATCTTTACACATAGGTATTTTAATTTTGGTTAGACTATAATAATTATAAACAACTATAATAAACAATACAAAATAAAAATAAACTTAATTAAATTAAATAGATGAACTTGCCCTTGAATGCAGGAACAAGTACTAATATTATTGGGTACATCACAAACACTATTCTCGATGTTGTAATTTCTCGATGGTGACTCTGAAAATACAAATTTTAGTCGACATGTAATTAAACAATATTTCCAATGGTTTCTCTAAACCTAATTCGACTATTGTTGTATTAGAAAATAAAAAAGCGCCTTTTCTTTCACGAAAAAAAAAATTACCAGTAATCGGAGCGGGAGTAGTAATAGCTCCGCAATAATATCCATTTCCTTCGAAACCCAGCTTACACTGACAACTATACGTTCCTACTTCATTTACACACATAGCATTCGGATCGCATCGATCAATCCTATCCTTGCACTCGTTGATGTCCACACATCCAGATTCCGAGCCGTATAATGAATGGAACCTGTGTAATATAAATACTACTAATAATAAATACTACCAGAAAAATAAATTTAAAAACGTTACCCTAGATTGCATTCACATCTGAAAGTACTTCCCTCTCGAACGCACGTACTGTTTGCGACGCATTTGACTTGACCATCACTACAAGGGTCCTGTGTGTCTTCTACAGTGCATTTTACAGTGGTATTATAGTGTTTAACGATGTGCCGCGCTCACAAAAATAATACCTATTATGTACTCACCAAAAGGTAAAAATATGTTGTTGGTACTAACGAGTCGCAATATGTTAACTTTTTCTTCGTAATAGGCGAACGCTTTGGAATTTTGTAACAAAAACGACGTAAACCCTTTAGTGGCTTTATTGCACGGCTGGGCGAATTCGAATTTTTGCGCCACTGTCACTTGCTGTTCAAAATCGGATCCCTCTTGTTTGTATCTGTACGTGTAATACGAGTGCATACGGCCTGAACATAAAAATAATCACTGTGAATTGAACGGGTTAACGTAAAAGTAAAATAACATTTATTATTATTTATTCCCTAATCTATACTCTCTAACGAATTTGTAAACAAATTTATTATGTTAGAATTTTTTCTTTCTTCAATACAACAATTAGCCATAGCCATATAGTTATGGAGTAAACGCACTAAAGTACCTACTGATCTATTATACCTTGCAGGGTACATTGCATATTTTATAAACGTGGGTATATAATTATTACCGTTTGCAATTGTATATTGCTGTTGATTATCGTTGGGTAACGTAAATCTTGTGTGTGGTAACGGAACCTGAGGCGTTGTTCCTTGTACAGTAGCGTCCATTATTAATTGATCGAATGAATTGAGGCCGAAAAATCGTTGGTGGATTGTTATTCTGTGTTCGGTTCCCGGAAAAGTCACTTCGGAAGTATAGTTTACCACTCCGCCTACACGGTACGATAAAAAAAAACGCACAATAATATATAACTGAAAATATTAAAATAATAATCCCCAAATTTAAAAATTATATTTCATTTTATTTTACAACTTCATAAATATGTGTTAAATTTAAACAAATTGTAATATAATAAAAGGGTATTTCATCATATTGAATTTGATAGGTACTATAAAACATCTATAAAATAACTATTCGTAAATGCGTTCATTAGATGATAATAATAAAACAAAAAAATCAGTTTTACTGGAAATGTATAGTTAAGTGAAATCTGCAATAATTAAATCTCATATGAAATATTCACTGGTTAGAAATTTTAATTTTGAACTTTTTAGAGTACCTAATAAATCGAATATATTATAAAGTAGAAATTAATATTATTTGTATTTAATTATAATGCGCTTGAGTTGAGGTTTAATATAAGAATAATTGCTCCTGTAATATAATAAGCACTCGTTGTAGCCTGTAGGATTAAAAGTACTATCGGAGCCGGGGTACTATGATGTGTGGACGCACTTCAAAATCTTGAATATAAAATAATGGCAAAATCTTGAGTAATAAAATTTTAACCATCAATTGTGATTATTATAATAATTTTTACTAAAATCCGTTTGATTTTTAGCACGTATTTTACGCATCTTAACTAGCTCATGACGGAAGTCCTCAATCGCTACGCTCACTCAGACACCACCACTCGCTCGCTTCGCATGTTTGTGTCGGTACTTAGATCAAAAATATTCCCCAATATGTTATGAATAACCTTAGGTAAATCGCAGGTCTTAGAATTTTATTGTTCAAGGTTTTGTTTGTTCAAGATTTTGATGTCCAAAGTTCGCTTGTTCAAGATTTTATACCAGATTTCCTGCACTAACCCGTTAACTGGTAACCGTTATACGCGTTCTCTGAATGTAACGAAAACAGCCAAGCGACAACTGATGGGAACGCAGACAGATATTGCATTTCATAGCCAAGACTGTTGGGAATGCCCGATATCGCCATATATACGCGACCGTCTAACGTGGCCACGTACGCTTGTAGGTCTGATTCCGGTACAATAACTCCATTGATATCCACACTGACCTTGCCACTGACGCGCACAGGCACACCTATAAGTTCAGTGTAATTGATGAATATAAATTTCAAACGGATTACTTATATATTTAATTGATGTATATAACGAGCAAAAGAAACATTGAAGTATCTTTACTACTCAACCGGGAAAATATTTTTCTCTTCTCGTAGGCAAATGTGGGCCTATTATAATTATAGACCCATGGGCATAACTAGGATTAAATAGTTAGGAGGACCATAGCCCTGAATTCAAAGTATTTAAAGATAAAAATAGCCGCATAGACAGTATTTTCTTTAATGAAAAACGAAATAATATGCATATATATATATTTACATCATACTATGATAAAAAAAATTATTCTGATTTTTGAAAGGATTTGGTATAAATTTCTACGGGATTTATGAACGCTTTTAGGAGGACCAAGTCCCCCAGTCCGCTTAGTCACGCCAATGTATAGACTCTACCCCTCTGGTCAAAATATGTCCTGGTCTATTAAAAAAAAAAAAAAAGCTTCAAAGGCGTATATAGGGTACATGTTATATACCTTCGGATACACCGTACTGCAGTCCGTTACAGGCTACAGCAGTATTATCCAGTGTTCGGAGTATACCTATATAAATACTATTAAATCGTCCAATCATTACCTTCTTTAATGCAAGTAACGCCGTTGCCAAAGTACCCTTGTTTGCATATGCAGCACATGTCTCCTTTTTCGTAATCCACGCACAGCGCTTGATTGTGGCATAGCGCACCGGCCACTGCACACGTCAAACCTTCGTCTGAAACCAGAAAACGAACAATTAATTTTTGTTACTTTAATTATAAAGCGAGGCATTATGTAGGTAATGAAGGCGAGTGAGGTTGATATATTCAAGTTTCTATATAGCTATAGGATCGGTAGTACAAAATAATAGTGGTTCTATAAGGAATAATAGACGTGAAAAACAGGACAAAGTGAAGATGAGAAGCGTCAGTATTGTTTCGTGTGACAAGAGGATGTCAATAATAGATTGAAGGGCGTATGTAGGTTTTATAAAATTATATAGTGTATATAGTGAAGCCTCCAGCAACAGTTCGGAACGTTGGGTATAGCGGACAAGAGCTGAACGGAACAGAGAATGAGTGCGCGTATAGCGGTGGTAGACTGAGATGGTCCAGAGGCTGTGAGAGTTGGTGTTATGTGGAAAGGAATGTAGAAGGAAAAATAGGAAGACCGAAGAAGAAGTAGACGGACGGAATTGCAGATGGTGATGATACGAATACGTATTAAACGGATGATAAGCTGCAGTTGGTGATGTGAGATGCGTACAAGAATAGCGAAGGAGATCGTGCATTATTGTATGGAGGTGTAGGACTATTATTGCAAAGAGTGTAAGGCGAAAAAAAAAGAGGAAGAAGACTCTCGAGATCATATTATAATAGCTGTATATAGCGTACCCGGTCTGACGCTTCCTGGAAATTCTGGCGGTTCCACGTTTTCGTTGGGTCCGATGTTACCCACCCGGTACAACCAAACGCCCGGCGCGTCTGTATTACTCCATCTGCATAATATTCATACGAGTATATATATTATTATAGAAGATTACGAAATATAAATAAAAAAAAAAAACAAATCGCATTTAGGTATATACACATAATCGTCGGTTAATCGCATATACATATATTTATTTATACGTACCTATTATTACGCGAGTTTTATTTTTAAATATATAATCGCGTATATACATTATTATATTACGTGACCTCCGACGCGAACTTTGCTTGTGAATGAAGAAAACTCGAACTGAATATAGGAGGCGCCTCATCAGTACCCGATATACCTAATACTCGTATTTATATTTTCATACGAATACAAGATTTTATACTCATCAACTGTGTATTTTTAAAGACGTTTTAATAATATAATATCTAGATCGACACGATTTATATTATTATAATATATATGTGTTGCGCCGATTTCGTGAGAGAATAAGCGTTGTGCAATGCCGTTATTGCTGAATACACGGTATACGTGTGCAGTGAAGTCAAAGGGCATAAAACTATGCCGATTAATACGCTGTAGTATAGGAGGTCCGCAGCTATATACAATATAGAAAGGTTCAGTGCAATAACCGGATAAGTCCGCTTTTTATCGAAAACCGTATTGTTTCTTTCTCTTTTTTTTATGCGGTTAGTACCGTGTAAGAACAATATTATATAGGTATGTCCGATTGTTATTTACGTAGATAAACATGTGCGTATTTATATAGACTTGCCTTGTTTAATGTTTTCTGGGCGAGAACCAGATACAAGTCCGTGTACTCGTCCGTTTTTTACAGTAAAGTACAAATATTTTTTATTATTAAATAATAATAGTAAATGTACTTGAAAAAGCGTAAATGTTCGAGAAATAATATAGTATGTCGATTTGTTAGTAAAACTCGGAAAACCAGTATAATACAGTACTTGAAAAAAATATTACAAATAATATATTATGAGCAAAAAAAAAAACCAGGCAGGTCCGCAATATATTATCAACGCGACACTTATTATGTTTGCCGGCGACGTAAGATTTATGTAAAACGCGAACAATCTTAACTGCGAACTATTTTTATGCATTTATAAAGACGCATATTTCGTAGAAATCGGAAAATAAAATTTTAAAAGTTCGGTTCGGTTTAGTGTCTCTATACTGAAAATTTTCAAAAAGTGGATGCGCGCAGCGTAATATATATAATTCATATGAAGGTCTTGAATTCGTGTTTTCGAGTATTCAATATTGTTCCGGATCGGAAGCAAAAAAAAAAGAAAGTGATTTACAAAAAGTAGCGAAAAGTTATAATACGTCTATTACTCCACAATTATTAAATATTCAACAAATTGTTTATTAAATCTCAAAACACGAACGGTAAAACTATTATATTAGTGTGCAGCTTATGGAAAAATGAAAATTTTACGTCAAATCGACAAGAAACGCGTGAATATAATATTATTGAAATGCTGCAATACGCGCGATTTTGACCGTCAAATTCCGTACTTTTGAAATTATACATTTAGCGCATGACCCGCAACGAATTCGTCAATTTTTTTGTTGAAAATCTTCTTTTATCTTATATCGAAATGTTGGGCGTTATATGAGAATTTAAAAAAAAAATTTTTTTTAATTTCTATGAAAATTGATGTTGAATGTACTAACACGAAGTTATATTATAATTGTCCGATAAATTTTAAAAACTCTCAAAGAGGATCCTGCAAAATAACATTTTTTTTTTTTAAAGTCAAAATACCAAAACCGATAACTCATAAAATCCACTTATACATTCTGCGAATCGCTGTCTATACAATACGGCTGTCCACTCCACTACTCCAGTCGCCTCACTGCATATAAGAGCTGGTTATTGGTTAATATAATACGCCTGCCAATAGGTTTACCGCTGTGCTACGTGGTATAACTATATCGTCATAATTTCAAAATTATAAGCCAAGTATAAAGTTTATGTATTATATTTAAGTCTTTATTTTTTTTCTGATGAAGTTTGTATTAGAAAAAAAAAATGAACTATTATGGCAGACGTTATATAATATTATAACACGCATCGCGGTTACCGCCAGCTCTACGGCCAACGACGCGTACTGTGTACTGTGTACCTAACTATATATTATAAAGTTGTATGTGAATAAGTAGAATATTATATTATTATAATTGCGTATTTGATTAAACATTAAAAAATAAAAACGTTTCAGAAACGCGAATATATTGTTTAATTTGTTGCGTATAGTTATTAACATATAATAAAACTTCGAACGCGTATATGTACACGTGTATATAGGTATAAGTTCGATGATCGAAATCTGCAGCGATTGCACCGTAGTACTATATAATATGTATCTACACAGTGCGTAGTATAACAATACGTATAATAAACCCCCATAGTTGAAAAAATAATTTGTAAGAAACATTAATTTATATTGAAAAAAAATCATGATATTAGGAGAGAGAAAAAAAATTCAAAATCATTACGGGGGTTTTTTATTTTAAGATACTGAACGAAGCGAAAAAGCTCATTGCACGTTTTACAATGATATTTATTTAATAGAACATTTTGTTCTTAATTTTTCGATATTTTCTCAATAGTTTTTAAACGCAACACACACGAAAAAAAAAACTATACAAAAAATTGTGTGGCTAAAACGCGCACGCGATTTCGTCAAAATTCATTAGATTATTATTGCGTATTTTTCCAGCATTTCGAAAATAATGTGGTCCTACATATATAGAATGCTGAAATCTACACCGAATATTTATATAATTATGCGTTTAAAAAAATGTTTTCTACAAATTTCTTCCTGCGATTTTTTTTTTTTTATTATTTATAACAATTATTCGACGTTATGAGCTATTTAAGACATAAAATGGATGATTTTTTTTTTATTTTAAAGGCTAACAATTGTATACGTTACTTCAACTATATGTATATATTAAAAAAAATCTTGACAACCCAAAGTCACAATTTTTTTTTTCTATTATTACCACTTTAAGTTTTCCGACAAAGTCCGGTACTTACGCTATACAAGCGGCACAATGCAGGAGCTCTGCAGAATAGTCGTTTTACTGAATGCAATTTATTACTTTCGAATTTTTCTAACAAAACTCTAAAAGTTTATCCGAATAATTCACAGCTTAACCGAGACCCGCCGCGGCTCGCTACCCTTTTTCTTTTTTGGTTTATATAAATTTCCGAAGTAATAGGTAAAGCGGCGAGCGTTTCGCTTTCAAATACACGCGCAGCACTCGAAACGCGCTGTACACGTTTCAAAATAAAATATGTAAGGATTGAAAAAAATCGCGTTTATTTAGATAGTCGGGTATATCACTTCTGTTTTATATAAATATCAAATTATTATATATAAACGGAAGACCGGAATTGAACGTTTGAAAATTTTTCCGCGGGGAGGGGACTGCGCAATAATATACTCGTCGTTAATACCGCGGTGTCGTGAAAACGATGTAACTACTAGTATATACTAGTAACTGCTAGTATATATACTAATAATAATGTCGCGTACCTGTCGAGGTTGTGTATCTGATCGCTGCCGGAGCCGCGGAGCAGGTGAATGCGTCCGTCGGCCGCGCTGAAACCGGCCTGGGCCTTGGCGTCGGGCAACCCCACTTCGGCCAGTCCGCTGAACGTCTGCACCCACTGTATGGGCGACGGGTATATGAACTGGGCGAACGACTCGCGGCCGTCCGTGGCGATGGCCACCTGGAACGTGTTGGTCCGGTCCGCGTTCTTCTTGTAATAGCCGACCCGGTGCCAGGTGGCCACGAACACGGACGTGGCGGCGAACTGGCCGCGGAACCGCGGGTAGAACCGGCCGATCAGGTCGTTGGCCAGCGACAGGGTCCTCGGATCTCTGGCCTCGCGGTAATACACCTGGCCGCTGCCTCGTAAGTCGATGTTCGCGTAGAACGCCGTGAGCGCCGGATAGTCCAACGGGAACGGCACGTTGAAGAACGTCGGCATCTCGCTGTTGAACGACACCAAGCCATTGCTGTTCACCTATATATATATATATACACACACACACTCACGTGAATAACAGGGCAGGATTAACGCAGCTATTATATGTGGACTAAATACAGGCTGAAGCCTATATTATTATTTATTATTATTATTATGCCCCCGATTTTTTTTTGGCCTCGAAATATTATTGAAAGGACTTTCTAAGACTCATATAATTTGTTTTCAATGGTCACAAACTGTATAGCGGAGAACGACAGTTCTCGATTTTTCGGAGTTGATTAAAACATATTTATATTTACCGTTTTATAATAATATATATTATAGCGAGAACATCTCATTTAAGTATAGCCGTATTCGAAAGCGTACAGTATTTAGTCAAAACACTGTCTATAGATTTCGTGAGGTTAGGTACTGCAGCAGCTGCTGCGGAATTTCGCATAGCATCCATCGAGCAAAAAAAAAAAATGTTTTTTAATAAGCGTTTATAGTAAAATACTATTATATAATTAATATTATCTTTAATGCATATATGTTTTTTTTTCTGCGTTTGATCAATTTTTTTTTTTATATTTTACATCCAGTATATACGACATTCAAGTATGAGGGAAAATGTTTTTATATTATAAATTATTTTATATATATATATATATTATGTTATTATATAAACATTGAAAAAAGTGATTATTATTTAAAAAACAAACTTTTCATTTTAAAAAGCTTTAAGCCCATTTCGCTGTTAATCCAGGCCTATCTATATACATGTTCATAGACGTCCCGCAGCAGAGTATGCATCCCAAGCAACGAATCTAGTCTACGCGTACCTATGTCGTATATTGAAATTGAATTAAGCTATAAATTTTGAATTAAGCTATAAGTTTTATAGTATTAGGTAACGTATATAGATAAATATTCAAAATTGTATATATTACGATAAAGTTCTTAATGTGCGCATGCTGCAATGAATTTTACGTTGAAATAATTGAAATATATAAACATTGAAAAAAGTGATTATTATTTAAAAAACAAACTTTTCATTTTAAAAAGCTTTAAGCCCATTTCGCTGTTAATCCAGGCCTATCTATATACACATGTATATAAAAAAAAAACACGATAAATCATAGACGTCCCGCAGCAGAGTATGCATCCCAAGCAACGAATCTAGTCTACGCGTACCTATGTCGTATATTGAAATTGAATTAAGCTATAAATTTTTGAATTAAGCTATAAGTTTTATAGTATTAGGTAACGTATATAGATAAATATTCAAAATTGTATATATTACGATAAAGTTCTTAATGTGCGCATGCTGCAATGAATTTTACGTTGAAATAATTGAAATAGATAGGTACTTAAACTTAATATTGTAAAATACAGACGATTACGACCAACATACAGAACAGAACCTATTTAAAACAGAGTACTGATGAAATAAACGAAACACGCGATATATACATGCGTTAGTTTAGATAAAAAGATTTGAAATGAAGACTATACTGTTTATTTTGTTGTGTATTATGCAATAATATGTATCTAATGGTTTGCAAGCCACTTGAAAGACCGGGGTTTTTTTTTTTTATTAAGCAATACAATTAGATCGAATAATAATATAGTTCGCAATGAGTCGTTAAAAACATACAACACACAGCAGAATATAATATTCTTGACCTTGATTTTTCAACTAAAAACTTTTCGTTTCACACACTATATAAATTTAAAAGTGAACTATTTATAAAAATACTGTTTGGTACGCCCTATTTCAAAGAAAAAACAGTCAGTGGATGAAAATATTAACATCTCTTGGAAATGTCTTAAACATATTTAAAGAGCATTGAAACTTTTGACGACAATTTTCGCCGCTATATCGCGGTGCTCGAATGGTTCTCGACGAGCGTGAAAAAGCCTTTTAAAGCTATTATAACGCATGCGGTGATTGGTGTCTGATAATGATTATGTAAGAAGACAAATAAAGCAGAAAATACTCGATTCTTTATAATTATGGATTTTGTGAAACAAGCTTCCCAAACGAATTCAAAGGATATATAATTGACAAATTTATAAGTGTCCTGCAAGTACACGTCGCGATCGTCTTGGACTATATAATTGAAACTTTTAACTTATAATAATTTTAAATATTCATTACTATTTTTTTTTTTTTTAGTATCTACACGAATCTAGTTTTAACGTATATAACTTTGCGTATAAATAAAAACGTTTAGAATGTTATATCGAAATCATTTTTCCTTTATTATTATTAGGTATTGTAGTGTTTCCGTGGATATTTAGCTACGTGTGAGTAATATAGGAGACATATTATATATAATCTGAGAGTTCTGGAACTCCAGCGAAATATGTAAAAGTACATCTCAATAATAACTCAGCCAATTTTGCATTTTTTCTTCGATTTATTTAACAGTGACCTTACACACACCGCTAAATTGCATTTAAATAATTACCTATCGAAACCAAAAACGCCGTACACTGCTATTATTTCTTCTATATTTTCTACGTAACTTATTGTATGACTCAATCGATTTTTTTTTTTTTAAATACACTCCGTGTTAAAAACTCAATAAGTATAACTGTGTAGTTATCAAAATCTATTTCTAAACGCAACAATTATATTTAGAATAATAATATTGTACACTCGCACTCTGTGTTCTGTTCATGTATACTTTTTACTAGGTACCAAAAACTATAATTTTTTTTTCTAACTCACAGTTTAAAATCGTACGATATAATTATTTTTAAAAGTATTAATTATTGTTGATTCATCGACTAATAATAATAACCGGTAATGCGATAATGTCTACCTATATAATAGGTATTAAATAATCATCGTTCGTTACAACGTTTGTTTAATCAATTACAAAACTATGTACCTTAAGATCAAGATCAACTTTAGCTAAAAACAAGTATTACAAGTAAGTACGTCGAAAATATTATTTAATACTGTGTATCATCGTTGTTCATCGAGTTTAACTGAATAATATAATTTCGATTCGTTTACTATGTTTTACATTATTAAATAATTATACGCGTGTTAAATTACAAATGTTTTCATTAACGATTACAATATCGATTGGTTTCTGAGTTGAGGATTGTGCATTCAAAAACGTTATCTGAAATGTCTGACTACTTGACCTTTTCTTTCACTTACGAGATGTATTAGAAATATAACGTACAACTCGTAATGTTCACTTGTAATCAATCGACTAATCCAATATAATACGTATGTACATAATGTTCCATTGTATTATATAAGCCAAATATTACACTAATACACTTACACAGATTTATTAATGAAAAGTTCAATGAACTATTAACATCGTTAGAACGATAATAATTTACAACTGTATAATAATAGAAATTATTTACATTGAGTATTATTTAAAGGTTTTCTAAAGTTAGGCCCTAAAGTCAGTAATTTTTATTGTTTGTAAACAATACATAAGGTACTTCGAGGACATTAAAACATAAAATAGTGTCATTTAAAAATTTACCTTACTTAGTTAAAAAACGGGGGGAAAAATAACATACGAGTGAGTACCTACTATAAATAAAAGTAAGCCGTTCGTTAAAATTTGTTTAGTAATTCACCGAGCCGATTCCACTTTTGAAAATTTTGATTTTAATAAAAAAGAAAAAAAAAATGAAAAACGATCAATAAGAGCAAATTTATGTATCAATAAAAACAGGAAAATATAATATACAGATATAACTGAATAAATGTGATATTTGTTATCGACATTTTTTTCAACTCACGAAAATTGTGTCATAAGTGTCGTTATAGAACTTCACGGGCACGCTCAAGGGAATGCCCGGACTGGACACTTCGTACGCCACTCGTAGCTGTGCATCACCGGCTGTTTGTCCATAAGGATAAACTACTTGTGTTGCAGTACAGCTTATCCCAAAGGCAACGATTAAAAAAAAAAACCGTACCAACTCACTGAACTGATCCATCGTTTTCTTCAAACTGAAAAAGCCATTGGCCGTTAAACTGTTCATAATACGTTTGTAACAGGTTATCTGTATAATTTTTTCATACTATTTTAGGCTTGAGATCAATAGTTCAAGCTGATAAATACATGTTTTTACAGTACAGAGAAAGAACAATCAGTAGCAGTGTTATAAAATATGGTTTTTATTATTAAATAAATAGATTTATATATATACATATATATGTAATACAATTATTTCAAAGGTCAAAAGTGATAAACAATGTTGATATTTGTATTTCTTTCTTTCTTTTTTTTTTTTGTTAGCATTAATTACCACTATCCCATTAATTCTTTAATTTTCTGTACGAGAAGTTTAACTTCCGGCGATTCATCTGCGATTAAGTTCATTGAAAACTCATTATATAAATGCATAAATGATTCCAACTCTTCTACAGCTTTTACACCTAAAACAGTTCATAAAGATTTATAAAATAGGGAACTTGATAAGATTTAAGCACTTCCTAAAATATTATGATTAGGTCATAATCACTCATCGACATCCTGTACAATAAAATAATGCATATACAATAAAAACACCAATGACTTAATTGTGTTACAATCGACTATACTAAGAACTGTATATTGTATACAGGACGAGTCTATACGCTGTTTGCTTATTAGAATTTAAGATTCAAATATTATATAGACAATAATAAGATATTATTAATACAGCAAAATAAGTAATATTTAAAATAATTAGATACTATTATAAATAAGGCTGTGAATTTGTAGCAAATGCCATTTTTTTTTTTTGCTAGATATTATTATTTAAAGTATTAAATTTTGAAAAACTTATTTTGAAATTTTTAAGGTAATGTTTGTTTTTCTATAATTTTTTCCTTTTTATTACGTTTCATGATCTTTTAAAATCAATTTTCACGTATTTTTAAATTAAATGTACTGTATAACTATAAATAGTTGTAAGAAACTAATAATAAAAATAATTTTTAATACAAAATATTAGTTTTTAAAATTAGATTTAAATGGATACGTTTTTCTAAATATATTATATAGGTATGTTATAAGTGTGTACGAGATAAAAATAACAAATAATATGCTGACATCCTATTTGACTGTATAAATAATTCATAGATACAAAAGATGAACTGTTACGCATAATATAATTAAGTACAATTTCAATTTTATGATTAGTGACTAAAAAGCAAATTTCATATCAGTAAAAATTACAGTATAAATAATAATTTAATACTTACTTTTTAAGTTAGTAACTACCAATATGTAAATTTCTAGTGACAATTTTCTTAAACTTATATTTTTAGGCACACCTGAAATAAACATTTCAATCATTAATTGATTGAACTAACTGGATTTATTATCAATTTAAATAATAATTTTTTTTTTTGGTTTAGCTATTAAAAATGTTTTATACGTACCAAAAGAAAAATGTAGTGTTCTTTTTACATGGCTAAGTATATATTTAAGTTGCTGTTTGTGATTGGCATGCAACTGCGCAAAGGCTAATTGTTTCATCATTTTTAAAAGTGTACTCATTATAGCCAATTGCAATGGCCTAGTATTATTTTTTACATGATCGGCACATTGAGCAGCGACTGTTTCTCCAAATTCAACTATAAAAAAACAAATGTTTCTATTTAAATCTATTTTAATGATTAAAATCCACTGAATTATTACCTTGAGTTGCCAATGTATGAGGCCATGCTTTTCCAACCAACAAGAATAAAGATTCTTTTAATTTCAAATTCTGCAATTGATCATCAACATCTGAATCTTCTGAACTCTATTCATCAACAAATCAATATTGTTACTGTCAATTTATTAAATAATTGGCGACAAAGAAAAGTATATACTTTTTGTATAACATGCATGACCAACTGATATGTTTGGGCAAACCGATCAATTTTCAACTTTTCCAATAACTCGCCAAGAGTTTTTAAAGCAACCATTCTATAAGCGACATTTTCTTTTTTACATTCATTGAAAACCAATTCTACAATTTCTTCATTTTTACGAGTTTCTACTGAATCGCTAAAAATATATTCAAATTATTTCCAGCAAAAAATATAAATAGTGAAATTAATATACATACACATGTAAAATAATTTATTTATATAGTAACTGATTAGTAGGGTATGAGTTTAAATTTAAATGTATAGTTTTATAAATTTTAAAAATCAGAAAAATAAAACTTATTAGTTTTTAACTATTTTTAACTTATTAATTAATTACAAATTAAATCACTTAATTTTCAATTTTTTTTTTTTTGAAAATATAGTATTAAAATTACTTTAAACCAAAATTAAAAAGAATATTCATAAACACAAAATGAATTTCAGAAATGGAGAATCCTTTACATATACAGGTAATCCATAAATATGTATGTATTATCATTAAATATAAGTAAAACAAGAAAAAGTGTTTATATTTTAAATTTAAATAGTAATGGTTTTTTTTTTTTTTACATATTTATGAATTTGAATTTACAATATTTTACATTTTTTACATTGTATAATGGGCAATAATGATTAATTTCAATTCAATTTTACCTGGAACACAAGTTCAATTGCAACAACGCTTCTAGTAAGAATTCTTTTCCAGCCCAAGTGCGACCAGCCAAACCAGTTTTTATTGTTTCTATAAACTTATTGCGATGTTCTTCATTTAACTGTCGACCGAGTTTATTGGCTGCATCACCAATTGACCTAGCTGCCTACAACCAAACATTATATTAATCAAGTAGAATTTCATGAACCCAATTACATAATTCTATTATCGCTTCAATTCACTTGTGCTTTCATTGCCCAAGACGAAGATTTGATCGCAATACCCAAAAATTCATAAACAGAATCCAAATGACGTGACAGTACACCTTCAGTATTGTGTACATTGTCTTCCCAAAGTTCTTTCCATATGTCATGACTTTTATTGGTTACAACAGTCCCATCACCTTATAAAATATATATAATTATTAATTTACATAAAAAACAATTCAAATTGAATTTATATAAATTACTTTCCGTTTGCTTATAATGCATAGCAAAAAATATCAATGGTATAATGTCAGCCAAGTACAAATCAGGTTTCTCGCATTGGCTTATTCCTTTTAGCGCATATCCAACAATCTGTTTAATACTTTCATCTATAAAATATTTAATTAAACATATTACCTTAAATAAATATAATAATCTTTTACCTTCGTTATCCATATACATATCTCTCAATGATTGAATTAATTTTTTTACAGTACTTTCTTTTGCTACTGTAGTGATTACAGCTATAGTGGAAGCATAGGATTTTCGTATTGTAATGTTGCGGTCAGTAATGCCTTTCATTAAAGACTTTACAATTTTATCTAAAAAATTAAACACAGTTTATACAGTCTATTGACATTGTACTAGGAATAAGTACACGTTACTTACCTAAAAATTTTGAGTTTAGCTGCTTTTGTTTTTGAGTGATTAACAAATTAATAAAATGTGATGTGGCAACTTTAGTAGGTAATCCAATATTAGCAGTTAAAAGTTCTTGTAATAGTGGTATCAATTCTTGTAATACTGTGTCATCAACATAAAGTAAACTCTGAAATTGAAAAATAAATAGTAATTTTGAATAAATTATTATGTTTTATATTTACTTTAGACAAAACATCACTAGAACTGAGTGTTCTTGCTGAAGCTGCGCGATAAGAATCAATAAACTCTTGGGTGTTGGGACTATCTCCAGACATTACACTCAACATACTCAAAGAAGGCGTTTCAACTTTATCCGCACCTTTTAAGAATGCTATTATTAACATTGCTAAGTCTCCTTTTAATTTATCGCCACAGTGAACAATTAATTCAGATATCATAAGCATACTGAAATATAATATAGAACAACAATGATGAGACAAATAAAAGATGTTTTATACATTCATTTTACCTGACTTCTCGTATACTTGACTCTGTATGATAGAGACCTTTGTCTAAAATTATTGGCAAAAGCAGTTGTAACAATTTGGTGTTGGTAACACATTCGCTTACACATAGCTAAAAATAATGATTACATTTATACAACACACTAAATTAAACATTTAATTACTTTTCTTTTTTACTTTTGACAATGTTTTTGCACTGGATACGGCGGCTTTTCTAGTGCCTTCATGAATATCATCCATCACTCTTATGAGTTGTGTCCATGCTTCAACTGTTAAATCTAAACATTCCTGTTAATTGTGAATAATTCACATTATTAAATAATAATAATTATTATTAAAAATTTGATCGTATAGATTATTTGAACAATATTATTAACAAATAATATTTACTGTAAATATTTTATCTCCTGTATATTGTAAAAATGAAGGAATAGCTTGACAAACAGAAATTCGTACCCTCCAATCTGGGCAAGTTATGTTTTTGACTAAATCTACATAAATTTCTTTATGGTATTTGTCCACCTAAAAATATTACAATAATAAAATACTTAAAATACTCACTTTTGTTTCAAAAGTACACCTATTTTTGTCAACCTAACCTATTGGAATGTATTGCCGTATCTAACTAAATTTTTTTCATTAAAAACTTTTCATAGAATCACAGACCTATTTCAATTATTTGTTTGTTACAAAACAATATTATTCTTTTATGTCCGGTTGAATGCAAACAGTTCAGTAAATTGTTCTGTATATTAAAAGTTATGGAGCAAATTGCGTTTCATGAAAAGCATGATGAAAATATCAGGTTATAACCATATAGTCTGTTGTAGTTTGTGTATACATTTTATTTTTATTAACGAAAATATATTTTTTAGGCATTTTAATTATAATATAATTTAATATGGGAATTATAATATGTAATAAAAAAGAACTAAGAAATATGAAAATTAAATTCACAGAGATTGTATCATAGAATAAATTAAATTATACGTATAATAAATTGTTTATTTTTCGTGATAAACAAAAATATGATTAATTGACAAAGAAACTAATAAACAGAGCTGCAAATTATATAGAACAGAAATTAAAATTCATTTATTATACAGATCAGGTTTAAAATTTACAGAACCTAAAATATGATTTAAAAACTTGTTTTTGTTTGAAGTGTTTAGAATTAAATAATAATAATAACGTACTGTGAAACGTGTATCTAATACAAGATAACTCCAAATGGCACTCATTGAGTTCTGTACAATTGGTGTTGGATCATATTGATATCGATAGAGGCGTGGTATAATAAAAGGTAACTGTTCGTTGAGCTGTTCGTCAATTTCTAATTTTGATTTAGATTCCTTCAGGAAAAAAAAAAATTATTATTAACAAATTACTATAAAATCAATCATGTTCAAGAATTAATCCAATAACCTTTTTTTTATTATAGTTTGCTAGTTGTATAAATTTGTATAGTAATTTAGGTCTATTCAAATCAGTGACTAATGAACACAGTTCTTTGTATGTTGATAAAATACCTCTGTAAATTAAATTAGATAATCATATAATTTAAATAAATAACAACGAAAAAGATATTTTTTAGAATTAACTTACCCAGAACTATCTTTTGCGTTATTTCCAACTTCCATATATTCAGATAATTGTTTTAAAAGCAATTTTAAAATTTGTTCTTTACGATCGTCAGCCTCATACTCATACACATGTATCAAAGCTTTAGATGCGAGATCTCGTATATAATCTAACAAAAATAATAACAATTTTATCACAAGTATAATTTGTACATTCGTTCAAATAATACAATAAGAAACAATTTAAAAGCAATTTTATTAGAGAAAAAAATAAGGTAAATTTTAAACTTACTATTTTTTTCTGTAAGAAGAGCAACATAAGCTGTTTGAATACGAGCAAGTTTTTGATTCACTGAGATTAAGAAGTTACACTCATTCAATACATTAAACATCCAAACACAACATGCCTAAAAAATAAATACCGTGTATTAGTTGTTTTGTAGGAAAACAACAAATAAAAATGTTAACTGGAATAAAATAATAGTAAGAACAACAATTAAAACAGTTTAATTCTGATAGGGTGTGTAAATAGAAAAAAAAACCATTTAAACTTTAAAAACCAGAGTTAACTCTTTTTGTAATTCCATAAAATACAAGTAATTAATTTATCTTATTTAAAAAAAATGTACTGGTCTAAAAAAAAAAAAAAATTAATGGAAATTTTCAATTTGACAATTATCATAAATAAATAATATTACAAGCGCTAATTACATTTTATATTTATAATAAATAAATAATTTATTACTCCAACTATGTGTCTAAAGTTCAATTGAAATGTATTATACTTTCTAGTCGTACAGTTTAGATTTTAATTTAGCAGACACCAAAAAAATCTCTTATTAGTGAAAATTCACAAGTAGTCAAAATGTTTTGAGTATAAAACTATTTTTAATTACCTGTTTTGAATTAGGATGTTCTTCGGACTGAATTTTTTCTAATATATTATTTAAAAAGTAATCAGCCAATTTATCACACTCGTCAATAGAAAAGTCAGTTACTAACTTCTTTTTATAATCTTCTTCAGTGCATGTCCAAAAATTACAAGACATTTTTGATCGAGGTCCAAGAATGGCACAAGATATACTGTCACCGATTGATAAATGAATCTCTATATCTTTTGTCTACAATTTAAATAAAAAATTTAATAAAATTAACAAATCATATTTTACAGAAATAAAATCCATACATGTTTTGTTTTGTCTAAATATTCTTTAATTATATCTTTACTTCTTGAAGAAGTTTCACCAACACAAATCAGTCCTGTACATTTGATTGCTTTATTTCTGACCTATAATATTACAGAATAAATAGGTACAATAACTCTTCTTATTTTCAACCTTGTTGAATTTTACCTTTGAAAGCGCTGAACTATTAAACGAGATACTTAATAGCTTTTTAACTAGAGACGATTTATCACATTCATCAATTGGTATTGGCTTTAGCCTTCCTATTGCACCAATTACATCACAAACAGCACCAACTATTAAAGGACTTGTGTCATCGAGCAGTGTCACTACAAAAGATTGTTTATATTGAAATTGTCAAATTATAATCATACATTTGTCAAAATAAAACAATGAATTTATTTACCAAGTGAAGTAAATATATCCTGCTCAATTACTAGAGGATAATTCTTATCATTATAAAATTTAAACTCATGGAATGATGAAAAAGCATATAGAGAAGCATATAATTCCAATGATTTATTCCGATTTTGATCTGTTATAGATGATATTAATTCTTTAATGCGTTTATCAGAGATGGATTCATCCAAAGCTGATAACATTATACCATATAGTATCCCACTTAACTGTCGCATATCTTCATTACTCGATACAAATAATTTCTATAATTTTAACTTTTAATTTTACAACATTCGATTTCACAACAATAACTTTCTTTTTTAATTTACCTGAATTGTATTTAGATCTTTTGTATATTGACTTTTTAATTCATTTGGTAATGCTGCTACACAAACCAATAAATTATTCAGCGGTATTATACTCGGTTTTACTTGTATCAATTGTAACATAAGTTTGAAATAACTATCAATGATTTTTGAATCGGACTGATAGACTTTTGACAAATATTTGCAAATATCTGGTGTGCGTTTTGACGGATGATACAAAGTGTTATATGTAACTGGTAGGCCAGCACTAAAGGTCAAACAATGACTTAAATATTCAGCTATCTATATACAAAAAATAAAATCTCATAAAATGCATAATAATTAAGTATTAACATTGATTATAAATACTAGTATTTATAACCAATGGTACTAACTAAATTCAATATTATTATTATACATAATGTTAAACTGACCTCCAAGAGAACTGACGAATCATACTGTTCATCACTGTCCACAACAGTCATTACCATATCTGGGAACTGAGGTAATAGCAATTTATTTTCATGTTTACCAACAAGATTGCCTGCTTCGTCTACATTATATAATATCTTTTTCAAATCTGAATCACTAAAAATAAGTCAAAATCATTACTATTGTAATTATATATTGTTATCATTCAGTGAAATATATAAAAACCAAAGTGTGAACAAACCCAATTGATGATGTGTGTGACTGGATCAACAATAATCTTGACTTAGCATCATCGGCAGGAAATAGACTAGATAAATAATGTGTTGTTACTTGTTTTACAAGACCATCAGACATTTTACAAAAACGTGCAATCAAATTCAATATATTATCGAGTTTACTAGATTCGCTATATGCACTGCACATGGAGATTAAACTTGATCTAATAGATCCTTTTAAATCTGGAGAAGTTTCCTAAAAAAATTATTAATTATTATTTGTAAAAAAAGTGTTAGTGATTATTAACAAATTATATACTTTTATTAAATCTTCAATAAATGAATTCAGTAAAACTAAATCTTCTTTCACTGAAGTAGGTACTTTAGATACCAGTAAGCCAATTAGTGTATATGTCATTTGTTTTCCATTTAAATCTAGTTCTGGTGATTTTAATAATTTCAACAGACCTGAATTTAATAAAATCGGTGTGGCCTGAAGTAAAGTTTTGGCTGATTTTCTAAACAATTTTTTTAAAAATTATTATAACTATTATATGTTATATAATTCACTCTCAATTACTAATAAACATATTAAAATTATAAATGTATAAGCAATAAAAAAATATGTATAAAATATGAGAGATATATATTGACAACTTACTGTTGTATAATAATTTGTGAAAATTGCAATGCTAAGCTTTTAAGTCTTTGATTAGTATTTTCCCCATTCCAGCAATCAAAAATGATCTAAAACGAATCAAATACGAATATTAAAAATTATTTTTGATATTCACTTGAATGATTAGCATTATATAATAGTTTTTATTAGGGTGTGGTTACTAAATTAAAATTATAATAATATCTGATTGATAATAAGTACCTAATAAATACAATTTACATTATTACTTTTCAACAATAATTCCTATGGCAGTCATGATGTTATAACATTATTTGGGACAGTAGCAGACACTGCAAGATGGTTGGATGTTCAGCTTAGGCATTGATTAAATACATATAATATGTGTATTTAATCAATAGCATAGGAAAACTATGCAATTAATTATCAGGGTGTTGTACCCACTGCAATGGCTCCTAGTTATTTTTAATGTTAAGCCTCCACACATTTGGAGAAAAAGCTTGTCTTGAATTAATCGTAACCAATCACATACTCGAACCATTGCTTTTTAGGTTTTGCAAAAAATATTACCCAAAGCCCAAATGCAAGAGAATTTTAATAGCACCAAAACTAGATACTTAATGGTGAACTAGTTAGGAATCTATCACTACCCCAATCTAGTACATAACTTGTGCAAAAAACATTGAATTTAACTCAACTGCATTCGTACTGGTCATGTTTTATATAGCCTCAAGCATAAGTAGGACTTAGAACTCACTTTAACTGTGATTGTGACAAGGTATAAAACAACAGAATATATTATCAAGACCTGCTCCTTCCCACTGATATATTAGAGAAATGTATTTAGACTGTTTTGAAATTATTATTTGAACTATCTCAATCGAATACATAATTTAGATATCGATCTTTGAAATTACTTGACAACCTGTCACGGCATAAACGAATATCAAAGATTAATAAATTACTGTTATATATACCTTATATAATGTATTTATTTAAATTTTATGTTATTCTATTGTATGTACAATTTAGAATTTCTTTTATTAGATTAGTTCAGAAATAATATCATGCATGTCACACAAAAACAGAAAAAATAAATAACTATAAACCAAAATAACCAATATTTTAAATCTATGCATAAATATTGGTAAATTGAAAAACTAGTTAACTATAACTTATGGTATTTCATACACACCTGCATGCATTGTGGCCATATTACTGATTCTTCACCTTTGCTCAAACATAAACAAGGCAAAACCTTTAATCGTATTCTAACACAAGCTGGATGTTTCTTATTTGTTGCTTCTTGTCTGTTTGGACTAGTACCAATGAACAATGTATATAATGGCATCATAGTAGATGATTTGGACCAATCAATCTCACTAATCATATTATATAAAAATTATAAAACAAATTAAATGTTAGTAAACTGTTTGTTAAGAACATACCAAGTAATCTTTCTCAATTCATTCTCGCCAGAATTAGCAACCGTATACCGTGTATCAGCAGCGCCAACGACTGAATGAACTAATATAGATTGAGATTCGAAAATATTTTCTGAAATCAAACCCAAAATACCTAATTTAACCTAAAAAAAAAAAAATTATTTATTATAAATAAGTTACAATATAAATTGACCGTAACAATATAAAAATATTACTTGTTCATGATAATCAGCATCTGTGAATATTATAGGCATGTTTAATCGCAATCGTTTTAACGACACTGTATTGAATCCAGCCAAAACGTCTTCGTCCGACCCACTCCATTTATAAGGTAACAACAGTACATCCAACATTAACTGTAACATGAGAGTTTTCAAATTTGGATGTTTTTTAATGTTCGCAACAAATCCACTTGCTACTTTCACATTTGATTTGTTAAGGGATCCAATAACAAGAAATAATATGCTAAGAAAATAAAATACAAATTACGATTAAAAATTAAACTTCATTTATTGGTTTACTAAAATACTAATTAATACGTTAATATTATATTTAAATTACCTTTCCTGGTGAGTAATTTCCTTTTCGACTACAGATTGGATAAGAAATGGGATCAATTCGACTTTTGTTTTGTTATCTATACGGCCAAAACCAATTTTTAAAAACGCTACAGTGAAATTCTACAAACAAAAAAACAAAAATGTATTTATAAAATACAAATTACGAATTTCGCAACTGAAACACTTACCAGAACGAAATTGTTAGTGGAAGTAGTCATAAGTGTAACTAACTCGGAAACGGGAAATTCAATACTCGAAGTTTGTCTCACCACTCTCATGATGTGAGTTAATAACTCAATAACCTAAAATTGTTATTAAGGATAAATAAATTAAAATCTGTCAAATATCTAGACACATACTTTGTTTCTGACGGGTTCGTGAGCTGAAGACAGTTTTTGTAATACTGGCACTAGAAAATTTTTAATGCAAGACGAAAGCTGAGCATCTGTATCCGCCAAACCGATGCGAAAGAATACTCTTTCTAAATTTACTGGAAAAAAGAAAAATTATTTAAAATACAGTATTTTTATATTTTATAAATGGCACGGCATATACTTACACAGTTCGTCGTTCATATTACTTTCGGACATAATTATATTACGAATAATAATAATAAAAAAAAAAAGTGGTTACGCAGCAAATACTGAATCAACTTAAGTTAACGGAATAAATTAATAGCACAACTTTCAATATTATTCAAAATTTAATAAATTAAAAACGCATTACATAAAACACTGATTTCGTCAAAACATTAATTTCAAATTTTCATTATCATTGTCTACATGTAGGAAGTTAGTAACAAATCAAAGAAAAACGAAAAATGCCTAAATGTCCCTAGCTTCGTGGACAATAGTATTTTTATCGAGAATTTAGAGAACAAAAATTGAAATGTGAATCGAGTGACCAACGAACGGTTCTTTATTTAGTTTATTTTGTTAAACAGATGGACGTTTTACACATCACTAAATACTAATGTTTGGATTAATATTATTTTTCAAGACAAATTACCACCCCCTGGAAGATCTTATCACTCTGTTCTGCTTATCAATTTAGAAGCTCATTGTTCAAATATATATATCTGTGATTGCACACAACAGACAGTCAAATAAAAAAAAAATTGATTACGTAAAAATACGAGTTATTCAAATTTTTAATATTTGCCATTTGGTGTAAGGAATAAAAATATGTTAAATTTATATATAAAAACAGGCAACAGCTATGGTAAATAAATACCAATGCGAATAGTTAATTTTTTTATTTTGCATTGAAAGTGTAACACAAAATCCACAATTAAATTTTCAAAAACACATACGTTTAATTCAAACACGGTTTTCAGCTGAGCAGTGTAGTACGATCACATTTTTACAATAAATTTAACTCTTGTTTAACCGAAGAATTCATCTTTTTTTTTCAAACATTTTGTTTTACCTTACCAAAATGTCAAGTTTCAATAATTCAGATTTTTTAATATTCCAATTCATTAAATTCTCCAGAACGTTCTCTTCACAAGTGTTTATTACCTATTTAGATTTCTGTTATTTTCTAACACATTTGAAAAACAGGATAATACAATTAAAAGAATCTAATTATTATTATCGTCGACTAATCATATATAATATACTAAACAAATTTCGAACGTTTTACTGCAGAAATCACAATAACAAAACAAAAATTAAATTTTATATTTTATTTGTGTGAAATATTATAAAAATATATTATTTTTAATAACACTTGTGAATTTACGCAATTAAAAAAAAAAAACACATTTTAACATTTTATAAATATGAAAATACATACGTATGAATAGTTTTTTTTTATGGTTTGGGTTCATAATTACTCAATAAATACGTTAACATGTGTAGTGCAATATCAGTTCATAAAACAATACTTAATCGTACAACTTAAATATACATTATATCATGATCAGAAATTGAATTATCAATTGTAGTCGTTCTCGAAGTGTCATTTAACGTTATTGAAGATTCGAGATCGATAGTCCCAACAGAATCTATATTAGATACAAAATTCTGGTTGTCTAGATTTCCTTCCAAGATATTTCTAAGTGCAAATAAACTCCATTCACGCATTACTGAAATGAAAAAGAAAACATGTCAGTCGACTCAAAATAATTTAACATTTTGTTCCCATTGACCGACACGTGCATTTGTTGTCTCTGTTTAATGTATTAAAAGATTAAATCATTGAATGCCCAGGAAAAAAAAATTAACATTTTCTTAAAAAGCCAATGTGCGTTCATGAAAATAAAACACATTAGGTCAATATGATAACTTTTTTTTATTACAAGATGTATACTAAATAGCTTTAATTTTAATATAATGTAAAACTCACATGGATTTTTAGCATCAAACGAACAACACTCTAACAGTACTGGAATTATATTATTAGTACGCATCTGTCAAAAGAAAATAACATATTTAATAAATTCTTTTTTAAATATTTACTATTTATACTCTACTTCATAAGAGAGTAGATGTGCAAAAACTGACTAGTTTTTCTCACGGAAAAGAGTATATGTACATATATAGTATAAATTAATTAAAATAATAATGGAATGTTCAATTGTAATTTTATAAGTTACAATATCATGAATTTACCAAATTTTGATGTTCTTGATGGTTATAACACATATTTGCAATCAATCGTATTATATCAGATTTGAACCAAAATCTGTTATGTGTTTGTATATCTGAATTACCAAACAGAGCCGACAAATCTTTTACACGACCGAATTCATTATTTAAACCATCACTATTCTTACCCAGCTCGTGTATGTTTATCAACAAATCTAAAAGAAAAATACAATATTTAATTAACACTAGCCAATTAGGTATACATAATTGTTATTAAAATAAAATATTATACCCATTAATTTTTTTAATAACGAAGTGTGTTTCCTAATTTCTGAATTGAATTTGTCTATGCTAGAAGCTTTAGCAAGAACGTTCACTACTTGTCTAGATATGTTTTCTATGGCAGAATCGATAAAAAAATTGTCTTTTATTACAATTATCACTTCTAAGGACACGTCATCTTCAAAATTATCTAACCAAATAGACAATAGGTCCATCAATTGATCTTTAGAAGAACTAGGAAGATTTGTGTACATAAATGCAAAATCTTCTGAATTGGAGAAGACGTAATCTAAAAATATTTTACTAAAATCAAACGTACATATATCAGAATTGAATAATTATTAAAATCAATGAATACGATTAACAGTAGAAATCACTTCATATAAGTTTATTTAACAAGACTAATTACAAATGTTTTTGTAAAAATCTATATGATGTCACAAACACACTAATTAAAATTTTTTTTTTTTAAATCATATTAAACAATTTCTACCGTATTATTGGCTTACCTATACTCTATTTCATGTTTAGTCCAATTTTCCATAATTTTTCGTATTATGTTGAAGTCTTTTAAAACATCGAGTCTGAAGTCGGCATTATGCAAACATAAGTTATAAAGCAGCATAAATGAATTATTCAATAATTTGGTATCGTCCGAAGACAATACAAAATTTCTAAAACAAAACGTAATAAAAATAAATTCAATATTTTATTCAAATACAATAATACGTTTTACGTAATACACAAATAAAACGAATTTGTGTATTTTTAAAAATTATTACTGTTAAAGGAGTACTCTTGGAATTTTTTTTTACCTCAACACGGAATGGAAACCTTCAATTATATTTTGTTGGGCGATTTTTGAATCTACGGAGAAATTGGATAAAAACTGTAGTAGTACGCTACGACTCAACGGTTCATTAATAAAACAACAATCGCAAAACCACGAGCACGTTTCCACCAGGCCCAATTTCAATACTTCGCGTTTGGTTCTCTCATCTAACCCGGGAGAGTTGTTCCGAAGCCATCGAAAAATTTCGGTCAAATTTTTTATTTCGTCGTCGGTTGCGTTTGATACTCGAGCAGACTTCCTGTCAGTCAGGGAGACTACGCGACAAATAAACTCTTCTTGTACCTGTTGACGATACATATTTGATCTTCGCGAAACACGAACGGGCATGAAGTTTGCTAGAGGCTCACAACAAGTGATAAGAAACGTATAATATGTACTGCCTATACCGTAGAGTATAACACCATTCAAATCATAGCATGAAGATCTATATACGACTCAAATATTATAATCAATCAATTAACCATTTATATTATATATGTATAATAAGCACAGATCTATAATCATAATATAATTATAGATTATATATATTAATATATCTGTGATAATAATTAATAAGCCAAATTTGAAAAATAAATATCGTTATCACGGCGAAGAACAATGATAAAAATTGGCAGGCATGCCTCTTGCCAAAAAAATTGTGGTTAAAATGTAAAGATCACCTTACCCAATAATTAGGTTTGTTTTTGTAATCTAATTGAGTATTATCGTGAGGTTCATGAACTGAACTTAGTAGTTAGTGTATTTAGCAGAGGCGGATTTATGCATAAGCAACCTAGACACGTGCCTAGGGCGCAACATGTTTCGGGGGCGCCGCAGATTTTTAGTAAATATGTATTTTTTTGTGGGTTACGGGGCACCAGTGTTAGAATCCGCCTAGGGACGGAAAAATGGTAAGTCCGCCCTAGGCATCCATAATCCGAAGTCCTCGGTCCACCCGACAAGACTACAATTGAGCAATAAATTGTGACTGGATTATTCGTATTATAACAATTTATAGTGTTCAATATTGTTCTTAGATTTCATTGTACAGTAAAATTAAGGTCGCCATTTATTAAACAATTAAAAAAAATTAGTACACGCATTAAAAAATGTATATAAATATTTATATTTCAATATCGAAATAATTTCAAACGTTTTTTCGATCGTATATATGAAACAAATTCATAAATAAAATGAACTAATAATGTTACTTTCATAAAGCTTTGTCCATTTCAATCGTCGTTATCAAATTCGTTTTAAAACTCAAAAGTTTTTGTGAATTAACATTTTGCAGTTTTATCTAACCGGACGAGGAAATTCTTTATTATTCGCTATTTTTTCGACAGTTTCAAAGACCTAAATTATCCATTTGATTTGGTCCGGTTGATATTCATCAACGAAAATATTCTTTTTACCGCAGAAACATATCCAAATACAATCAGTGTTTTTTTCTTTAAAAGTTGAACATTTTTATATATTATATTTATCTAATAAAAATACATGTCTTCAAATACAAGACATTTATTTCACAAAACATTTATGATTAAAGACAATATATTTTTTTAAATGCTACACACAACAGTTTGAATTTTAAAATGTAATAAATAAAAAAATATCTGACAGTAAGTACTTTTTAGTATTCTAAATTATTAATCAGAGGTGGGCATTAGTTGTAAGGAGATAGTTAAATGTTAGACTAATGAACAATTCTATTAAAATAGACATGTCCAAATATTCTTCGTATATTTATTTTCTAAGACAACGTAAAAACTTTTATTAAATAAATTATGGCCACTTTTACTTATAATTAGATAACTGAACAATAAATAATAGCTTTAAAATTATTTAAATACGTATTAAAAAATAAAATATGTATTGTTTAATCTGTACTCAGGACATTTAAATAAAATATTAAAATATACAGTACATTAAATTACAAATGGACATTATATATATATATATATATATATATATATATATATATATATAAATATATGATCCATAATAATAATAAAGTCTGTTTCTTACTTAAAACAAATCTTTGAAATTACACTGTGAATTAAAATATTCCTGTTATTCACATAAACTTGATAACTTTTGTTTTCATTTCTTATTTAAAAAATGTATATCTATTTAAATAAAATACATAATACATAATATAACATGTAATCAATAGAGTTTAGATATTGATTACAGAAAACCCATTAAAATATGCATTTTCTAAAACGGTGAAAATCTTTTTAATGTGATTGTGTTTTAAACTATAATTCTTAAAATATAGACAAATTATGAATATAGATATATGAAATGTGTATATTATAAAACAAATATGGAGAAATGAAAAATGGGGAAAAACCTTTTATAAACATAGATAAGTAGTTTAAATACTAAAAATTATTGTTAAATATTGGTATTTAAAAATAATCGCATGGATAAAATATATAGTCATAAATATCCGAGCTTTGATAATCACTAAAACACCTAATAAAATAACTTATTTTAGGACATAATAATATTTCATTTTGTTTTTCAAAACTCAAACTCAATGAAAAGCAACAAAGTCTTTTAACGTCTTTGGTATTTCATTACAGTAATGTTCCTTTAGACAATTTTGCTTGAGCGTTTTGGCAGATAAGCATTTCAAACTCACTGGCATTTTATTGGTTATTTTAAATATAGCTAAAAAACAACAACATTAATAATAATTAACAATAAAGTATACGAAATTTACAAAATATAAGGTCACATTACTCTTTAAATATCCTGTATGAGGGCACAATCCATTTTTGTTTACATAATCTGTATGAGCACCAGCATTTAATAACTCCATCACCATTTTTTTTGTGTCCAAATATTCACTCGCATGTGGTATATGGGGACTTAAATATAATCAATAATAAATAAATAAATAAAAAAAAAAGTACATATTTATCAAGCATAAATAATGGTTTTAAAAATGACAGTTAAAATACTTACAAATCTATTATAAATTTACCAATGTAATGCAATGGTGTACTTCGATCCATGTCCATTGCATTTACGTCTGCTCCACAATAAATTAATAATTTCATTGAAAGATAATTTGGGAAACTGTAGTACAAAATTTAAAACTAATTAGGAAACAATTAGGAATAAATTGTCTATACAAGTATGTCTTGGTAACTATCTACAAATGATATAACTATATACTTCATACCAAAAGACGATGAAATTTAAAATTACCATTCACTTGATGATTGGGAAAGCTCTGATTTAAAATATGTGGAGTAAGATCGGGTTTTGTTGATCACCTTACTATTTTTATTTTGAATTAAGTGTAGTAATATGTTTTAATTTTAACAACCTTCAGTTAAGCACACAGAATAAAAATTTACCTCAGTAATTAAATAATGACTTGTTTATCACTCGCGGTTTTACCTACGATTATTAAATATTGGGTATCTTCATTAAACTTATCAACTATCAATATTTAATTTAATTGGTAATTGTCATATTTTTATGTTGGTCTCGAAACAAGCCGTTCAAATTTGTTCTTACACTCTTATTGTAATTCTTAAGTAAATTTATGTTTGAACAAAATTATAACCAAGTATATCGATTTGTGAACATACAAGTGTTAATTAATATTTCACCACTTATATCCAATAACCCAAATAATTATCAAGACATTGTTACAATATAAACTATACACATTTATATATATATATATATATATATATATATATATATAACCCTTTTAAATGTCATATTGTCACTGGAGTTTAATGTCTTATAGGGATAGAGGCACAGATAGGCTGCATTAACAAAAATTCAGCTAAGTGAACTATTAAGTACAACTTTTTTCACATTGTTTTTTAGGTTGTTAATAATAACATAAAAATATATAAAGGTCTTACCAACAAATTCCAGTCGTAAATATACTGTCTACATTTGTGTCATAATTAAGACATAAGTGAAGTAATGTTTGTTCGTGTTTTGTTCTTACTTCAAGTTTATTTATTTCCACAATGATATGCATTATATCTCCAATTAGTGGATCTTTTGAACCCTTATCTTTAGCCAATATTATGCTGGTTATAATTATTAAACCAAGTGTTGAAAGAACATTTTCAAAATATTCTTCCTATATAAATAAATCAAAATTGTTTTAAATTTTGATTGGAATTATTAGTGTATGTACATAATAAATCAATAGAGCTATAAATATTATACCTTTCTTTTTTCATGTTCAGACACGGATTCATCAATTAAGGCTAATTTTATTTTATTTACTTTTAAATCTTCAGTTACTGCTTGTAACACAGTCTTTAAATCTGATAGGTTAATTTTAATATTACGTTTAATCATTTGACAAAATACCTTAAGAAAATTAATAAATTAAAAATAAAAGTTCAATTTACATTATTTTTATTTTATAATCAAAACCGGCAATGTAGCTAAGACAACATAATGTAAATTCATAATGGTAATGTGGACAAAGGCATAATACTGCTAGAAAACTTTTCTTTCTTACAATAATAGTGGATTCAATTTAATTATTCAAGAAGGCACAATTACACTAATTATCACAATAATCATATATATATATATATATATATATATATTTATATATGACAGCCAATATTTCAAAATATATTTTAATAAAATAAAATTTATCTTGTAATATATCACAAAATTAAAACATTTTATGAAATACTTTTTTCATAATACTATCCTATCCAGATTCATGAAATTACATAATTAAATATTATTTAAATAAAAATAAATTGTCTGGGTCAATATATTTTACTTTTTGAATATAGTCAGAACTACTATTTAACAAGTCGTCAGTTGTGCGGGGTAAATAATCTCCCACTATATTTTTAAATGAGTATAATTATGTGGTTCTTAGATTTTTGTCACCATTCTATACAACAGCTTCTGAAAATGTGATTATTATATGATAATGATTAATATTTCACTGGTTAGTATTTTCAGTTTGTCAAAAAATGTGTATAAAGTTGAAAATATTATTTTGGAAAATATTTACCTCATGTGACTATAATAGAAATGTATAATTTTATTATTTCCCAAATAGATATTTGATTTATTTGACATTTACTCTTGTACCTGTATTATCGGATAACAATATGTTAATAATGCATTAATTTATCATTATTTTTATTGTCAATAAATATATTATCTACAAAATGCTACAATATCCATGGGAAGTCAGAATGCTCTTTCTTAATTGAAATATGCCTGGATTCAGTGGCGTACTTTCAATTTCTTTCTGGGAGGGGGATTATATAAAACTTTGAAACTTCATCCCCCATAATATTTCGAATTCAACCATATTATTAAAATAAAATATATCAAATATATATATTTGTCAAAAATTTTGAAATGGTTATAAAAAGAAATTGTGACAATGATTTTCAAGATTTCTATGACCATTAGTTTTAAAATTACGAAGAAATAATGATAATCAATTTTTACAAAATTGCATTTTTACCGTATTTTTGTAATCTTTTTCTGACGCTTAAAAAATGTATTGAGAAAATCAAAAAATGTCCTCTTTAAAGCACCAACTAGATGCAATTTGCTTCTGGAAAATAGTGCTACATGTGAAGAACGGAGCACTTCTTCTGGTGCAATTTTTGGGCGGAGACATAAAAAAAAACACATTATTGTTACAACTATATAATTTTAGATTCTGAGCAGAGCGATGAATCTATTGTTTATCCTTTTTCTTTGGTCCTGAGAAGGTTTTAACACGGACTCTCCCCCCATAAGTACGCCACTGCCTGGATTGTTTCACAGTATAATTGTAAATATTATGTTAATAATATTTTATAAATTTTAAAATAAATTTCAAAGTAATCCCACATCAAAATATTAATAATTTTACATAATAAATAACTATTATTAACATATTTTGAGTTTTGGAAAGTTTTTACCCCATGTGACCAAATGTGAAAAAAAAACCGCACAACTGACATGGGTTAATTAAAACAAATGTTCAGGTTTTAAAAATTAAAATTACACATTTTATAAAACAAAAATAAGAATTTTTTTAACAAATATTAAATATTTATATAGCCTAATAATAGTTAAACTTTGTTGAAAATTAAATGTTGTCTATAATAGTACGTTAAAAGTCTTGGTTACTTGCCTGGTATCAGTATAGTTTTATTGCTCATAGTTACCTGTGTGAACCGTTTAATATCCTTAGAAACGCTAAATTTATTAAACTCAGAAATTTTCAATGCATGAATCCAAAGTTTTACACATGGATAAAAATTCTGTAAATCAGCATAAACAGCACCACGGTATATTATTGATTGCAATAAATCTGGATTATTTTCTCCTAAAATTCTTTCTCTAAAATATATACATAAATCAACAAATATTAAAATGTTTAATATTTATCATTTTTTTTAAACTAAATTGTACAAAAACTCTATGCTTTTATTTTGATTTAAATTATTATAATAATTTCTGACATTTTATATTACTGTAAATAAATTCCCAGTAAAGACTTAAGAATATAGTAGAATAGAGATACATAAATAATAATTTACTTTTGATGAAGTATCTTTTTTTTTGTTAATAATAATTATAAGAGGAAACGTTAAAATAACATATCATTAATATATTTTCGTTATCCTTATGTTATTTAATAATTTTTTTTCATTAATAAACATTATATATGTATTTTGCATAATAGTATATTGTCATGACTTCTGAGTTCTAACATAATTATAAGAAAGTAGACGAAAATGCAGTTTTGTATTAAAACCAAATATGCTATTTCTAATGAAAAAGAAAATGTATCTATACATATGGTAATTATCTACTTCAAATTAATAATATTATATAAAATAAATTATTATCATTGTACTTATACTTTTAATAAACAAGGCAGAAACTTATAAGAAATAAAAATGTTATTACCTTATAATCAATGATTCATAATGTAAAGCACCAATGTCATCTTTTATATTTATTAAATCGTTTACTGATTGACATTCAATTTGGTTGTTGTAAGCTTCAATTTTTTTATAGGGCTTCTTAAAATAAAACGGATGCTTCTTGAACCTAGAATAATTTATCATTTTTTTATATACATTTCATTTTATGCTATATAATTTAAATTAGTTCAAATAGGTTTAAATGAAATATTTGTATCTGAGTTCTTAGACAAATTGTCATTCAATTTTTACCACACTATTACTGACTTTAATAACATATTTCAATTTAAAACATCAGTGGCGATTAGATACATTTTTAAAGATTACCCATTAAACCATTAATTCAAACAGATTATTAAATATTATTAAATTTTAATAGTTTGTTAAATATCTAACCGTAAATGCATTGCACGCAATAAAGCATAATATCCTGCTTCTATATTATAATTATCTTTGTCATTTAAAAATGAAGCACCCAATAATTCTTCAGCATCAATAATTTCTTCAATAGTCAAAGGTAATATATCACGGAGTACAGATACAAGCATAAAATGTGTTCTTTCTGATGCGACCAGAATAGGAGTCATAGCTTTAAAAAATAAAATTATTCAATGTAAAAACATACCTAAATAATTTTAATTTAAGAAATAATAAAATGAAGTTAACGTACAATACTCATTTTTTAATTGCTGAGCATTCGAGTCTAGGAGCAATTGAATTATGTCCAAATTATTTGCTTGTGCAGCGAAATGCATGGCTGTAGCTCCACAAAGAGTTTGTTTGTTAACATCAGCTTTATTTTCCAACAAACACTTAACAACATCAGAATGACCTAGTACACGTCATATATAAACATTTACTTAAATACCTAATAATAATAATAATAATAATAATAAAGTTTCAATATTCATAACTGTAAATAGAATTCAGAAATAAGAATGTAAATAGAATAGTGTATATAAGTTAATTTTCCATCCAAATATTAAAAATATAATCTACCTATACTTTTCGTCATAGGTTTTTTTTTTTATCTGGAGGTCAGAAGATATGGCAAAAAATCTGTTTACTGGAAGACTAAACGGAAAAAGACCCAGGGGTCGACCAAGACAAAGATGGGCGGACAGAGTAAAAATGGATCTCACGGAAATTTCAGAAGGAACAAGGATTGAAGATAGCGAAGACAGAGAGAGGTGGAGAGGAGTGGTTGAGGCAGCAATGGTCCTAAATGGACTGTAAAAGCTGAGGAAGAAGAAGAAGGTTTTTTTTTATATGAATTTATGATTACGTTTAATTAGATCTTACATAAACTTGACAAACTACTTGATTCTATTTTAAAGTGTATTAAATCATTGCAAGTAAATTATACAAATACTAAAATATAAAAATTTAAATATTTATATTATAAATATTCATTAACACATACATTTGTCAGCAGAATATTTCATATTCACAAATTCTCTATATTAATTAAAATGTAGTAGGTAATTGGTTGTTGGCATATCCATAATAATTAATAAAATTATACATACCATTATAAGAAGCAATCATAAGACATGTACTATCAAATACATTGGCTATATTGACATCAGCTCCGTGTTCAATTAAATAATTAACAATATCAACTCGTCCCAGATAACAAGCCGCTCTTAATGGAGTTGATTTTGTTTCAGTACAACTGTCAACACTTGCACCATATTCAATAAGTTTTTTAACTATTTTTAAATGTCCAAATCCTAGAATTAAAAAATATATTTACTCAAACACATATAATTCTATTCCTTGAAATAAAAACAACTATTTCTTAAATTATATATATATATATATATATATATATATATATATATATATATTCTATTGAGTTGGTATTAACTAAAAGTTAGGAATTATACCTAAGAAGGTAACTTACCCAATATTTTTTAAGGAAACAAGAAATCGTTTATTGTCAAATTCGAAAAAACAACAATCATCTAATCTAAGTACATTATTTATATTTAATTTAAAGAAAATTATAGAGAATACAATAAACAGATCTAATTGTAGGTATATATATATATATGTAGCCATATAGGTTTAAGAGTTTGTGTTGATATTGGAATTTAATACTTTTGATAAAGTTACTTTAATGATATAGTTGTATATAGTTATGAACTTTAGATCTAATTCGGACCTATCACTGATAAACTGCACGTATAACTATGTTGTTGCAAAAAAATTTTCCGCACACAATTTAGATACAACAATTACTTTTCAAAAGTAGATTGTTCAACACTAAACAGATTATTATTAATATTGAAAATAAGTACAATTCATTAGACAAGTGTAAGTATTATATTACTGGAGTTAATATATTAACTACCTTTCCATGTCAATTAGTCGTTAAAATATAAAATCAAAGAACGCGAGATAAGGTCTTTATTTTTTTTTTTTTTTTTAAACTCTTTACGCATCTTTTTAAAGTTAATAAATTATAACAATTTTATTGATTAAAGATATTATATAGTATATACTGACCAGCAGCACACCAAAGTGCCGTAGCTCCATCAACTAATGAACCGAAACAGTTGACCTTTCCAACAGCATCAATATCAATTTTATCGATACATTTTTCCAACAATTCTGCAACGGATTTATAACGTCCATTTATAGTACCTTCTATGAGAAGTGTCATTTCTTGATTTTCTTCAATAAGGTATTTCTTTAATAAAATAATAACACGTATTACAGATGGCCGAGAAGAGATATTTGATATGTAAATCAATTATACCTTGTTGACTATTTCCTTCATATTGTTGACATTTAGTTTATTAACCGCACTCGAGAAACGTGATTCAAAACCTTGTTTAACAGACACACGTAGTTCGTCCTCAAGGGGAAATTTGAATGGAAAAAATTTTTTCGTTTCTCTCTGCAGTTCCATGCTCGGTACCAGTCGTGTTACATCTGTACAAGTACAAATTTAAAAGTCAATTTTCGTGCATTTTAAGCGTTTTAAACGCACAGTACTGAATGATTGAACAGTAAAAAAAAAAAAACAGCAAAGAAATAAAGAATATTTCTATTGAACTGTTATCACGAAGTATTATTTCAGTAAGATAAAAAAAAATGCATATGAACTATTTTGCACATCTTATCAGTAGAACAATGTGCACTTGCCAATTTGGTAAATAGAGAAAAAAAAACACACAACTTTGTACGTATCAATTACACTAATTAACAGTATTTACTGTTAAAACACACTCTAAATAAACTCTATTTTTTTTTTTTTCGACCATTGGAAAAGCGTCCCAGTCTCGCGTACTTCACGGTTTATTATTAACAAGTGCGTTCATCATACGACACAAACGTGTTTACAGTAAACGTCTGCAAAACAGTAACGGAGCGCTGCCAGTGTTACGTCAGTGCCCAACCATAGATTAGTAAAAACCGAAGGTTATTTGACGATTTGACGTTTAGAACAATACCGAACGCGTTCACACGACCGTAACGCGTCTAGGTTCCCGGTTTTAAAAAAAAAAAACCCCTCGACTCCATTTCATTAATATTTACGATCAATAAAACGCCGATTTATATCACCGTGTGTGTGTGTGTATTCTTAACAACAGCGATTTAAGATTATTCCCGTACGACATACCTACCGACTCCGTTAACGAAAGCGTTCCCTAAAAAGCAAACGCACCAAATAAGCGTTACGCACGTTTTTGTACATATATCGTCTTCAAGACACCGTCGAAAACGATACGTGTAATTTCAGATCATTAAATTCGTATGAAAATACTCACACGGAAATTTACGGGTGTGTTCGAGGCAAACGAGAATCGCCAAAGTAAAAATCCGTTTCGACGAGCACGAACGTTCCAGGAACGAGACCTTCGGCGGGGGTGGGAAAAAAAGGACCGATCGCGCGAATATCGGACGGCGCTGCACCGCGACTGAATGACGCGGAATTTTTGGTATAATGCGTGTAGACGGATACCTATTTGTTGTGTTTTTTAACACTGTTTTTCACGGTGACCTACCACAACATCGGAGAACTCGTGATCATCGAAATTACGTTCCATGACTGTGAGATTTTTTTTGTGGTTATAAAAAACTCGTTTACGGGCTTACCCACTATTATCTCGTGGACGCGTCCGGCTGTACACACGCGGATCGCGCGCGTTACTTTGTGCGTGAGAAACGCGCCGTGCAATGGAGCGAGATGGATTCAGCGTACCTATATAGCTGTCTGAGAAATTCACAAGATAATAATAATATAATCGCAGATTATTTATGAAAAAAAAAAAAAAAAAAACCGAGGGCCGTCGTGGTCCCTCCGTTGGGACGATTCTACAGGGTCTAGAATATCTCGCTTACGACTTACCGCGTCACAAATCACAAACGAGCAATATTATGATGCAATAAATAATAAATCATTTTTATTCTTCGAGTACACATACTATATATACCGAAAATAAAACAATATATATTTTTATTGCTTAATTTTACGGAGTATTAAAAATAAATATAATTTTTAAGATGTTTATAAAAAAAATACCATCGTACTTATTTTTAAATAATTTTATTCAATTATAATAATAATTTTAAATACTTTAGATTTATTTCGTGTGATAGAAAAATGAAAATGTCAATATGTAATTATATTACCATAGAATACCATACGGCACACATCCACTTCTTAATGGGTTCTGAAAATTTAGTAATTTAAAAATATTCTGAAATATAAAAATAGTCTTATGTCTGCAGTATTATTTTGTATTATTGTGTAAGCACACGTTCGAAAACACGTTTATGGAAAACAAACAAAAAAAAAAGGATTTTATAATGGTTTATATATTTTATAAAACCTAAATAGAAATTAGAATGCATAATACGAACACATCGGAGTTTTATGCTGCTTTAGTTACAAGTCATATAATTCATAATAACAAGTTATACCGAGTCGGTGGCGGCGAGATGTCCGAGTCCGGATCCTACAGTTCTGATCATTGAATTCAATCGAGTTCAGTGGTTCTGACCCTTATTTTGTCTTGTATCACGTTTGCCATCGTTCGTCCTTATCGTTCCTCGTTTAACAGATTTTGTTTGAATGAAAAATCATTAGCGAATCAGTTACGAGCGATAAAACTTCCTTTTTTAATCCCGGGTTACTCAGCGCTTATTATGTACTCCATATTTAATGATAAACACTGGTTTCAAACTATATCGGATTCGGGGACGTCTTGCCGCTACCGGTTCAAAAACCGATGAAACCGTGTATAGATTAGATAATAATTTCAAGTTTTAATGTTGCCAGAACGTTTTCCTACAGTTCCGACAGGAGCTCACGAAGCGATTGGGTCAGACTCACGAGAATTAGTTAATTAAGTGATTTCATTATTTTAGTCATGTGTCCGACGGCGAAACGATGGTGTTTATAGACAGCCATATAAGATACAGTGCTAGTGTTTTAAAAAAAGAGGCGTTTAATCCGATCCTGATCAACCGGTGCATTTACCTCTTCTCTAAAGAACCGACTAGATGAAATTTGCTACCGGAAACAAACTGTGACTGTAAAGATCGGAGCACACAGGGCCGGTTTAAGGCGTAGGTATATTTTGAATTGAATACGAAAAAATTATTGTAATACAATATCAAAGTATCAAATGATTTTAGATTTTCCTACGTGTCAAAAATTGCTAGCACCGGCCCTGGGAGCACACCTTCTGGTAGAATTTTTGGGTACAGACATTAACAAAAAAAAAACATATCATTGTAAAACCAATACGTTTCGCTCAGAATCTAAAATATTAAATAATACGTCTCGAATACAGCCGAAACCGGACCATTAACTAATGGACCGTTGAACTGAATGTTAACGTCCTTGTAAAATTTAAGGATCGTTTATGCAACCCAGTAACAGAAGAAGAGTTTTTTTTTCAATAAAATAGATTATTTCTGTTCTGCGATAGAAACGACACATATCAGTGATAAACATTTTGTGTGTATACAAATTTCAGAGGTTCGGCAAGAAGTTAACAACGAATGTCCGAGGCTCCTCCTTAAAATCAACGAGTTTGTTCAATAACGACAACCGAAATCCTGGTAATGAAATGTCGCAGGGAGTAAATGCAGCACGACGTAACCGCATATAAATCGTTATAAATAACATTTTGTGTTGAATTGGTGAAAAATAAGAAAACATATAAAATATTGGTTCGTATTATGAGAACCAATATCGAAAAAAAAGTCGCTTTATATTTTTTGAGTATTTTTAAAAGCTCCAGACTTTATGGGGACTTAAATGACACGGGAGGTTGTCACGGGCCCTAATCCGTCGCCAAATCCATGGACGGCAGTCTTTGGGAACAAACCACCAGATCGCGCCACGCAGCGTCCGCACTTTACCACCACATGGTCGGACAGGGAGTGGGGGAAGCCGTTGCGCCGGCCGTGATGAGACGCTACTTTCTCTGTCACGCGTCTGATCCTACGTTCCTTTGGGCGTTCTCGATTTCTCGTCCTTTGTTCCGTTTTTCTGTCCACTGCTCAACAATTTCGAACCACAAAACATTGCAGGCCATCGCAGGAATTTATATGCCTGGACCTTGATGTAGTTACAGTTACGAGCCACGAAGAGTGCTGTAGTCTCTATAACCTTAAAAAAAAAAAGAAAATTTTATTGCTAGCCAATGACACGCTGTTGGCTGTTGGGCCTTTGGCGCGTTCGCGTCTGCGTTTTCTTTTTGTTTGTATTCTGTTACCACCATAGCTTTTTCGTTACGTTTTACTTTTTTAAAATTCTTTGTGTTCGTTAAAAACTACTTGGTTTACCTGCTATTAATTGTTTCGACTATTTTACCGTTAAGTACTTTTAGTTTTATAATATTGTGTCTAATGTGGTTTGCGCAGCATATGAATGTCGTGTAGAAGGTTGCTCGTTTAAGTGTGAGTATTTTTATATTTGTTAATATTTTAAAAACCAATCGTAAAAATTAATATGGATACCTTTTTTTTTTTAATGCATCACTACAAGTTGTGTGATTTTAAAGTCTGTAGTACCTACTCGATTGTTCGTTTGGTAGTAAATCATGTTCTTTTAAAAATCGTACATTTCTTGGTTTTGATTAATATTTCGATACGAGCACAATGAAATGGAGTAGTAAACGGTGGTGTAAGGGAAGTATCATCGATGTCACCGTGAGTATGTGACGATTGGCAAACAACGTGTAGGTACGTCAGTCGGTCTCCATATAGTTGCGAGTGGTTTGTGGTTTTTTGCTCAACAAATTGTTAGCCCTTATTTCGTTTATATATATTTTTTATATATATATATATTCATCGGTTGGTTTCGGAGAGTCTGAGTGGGGTGGGATACCGATGGTACTGATCTGTTATTTTAACGACACAATTTTACATGAATAATTCTAAGTTTTTCGTGTCTTTTTTACCCGACCATACTAGTTAAGGGTTAAGAATAATATTATGGCATAGACATTTTATAATATGAACGATTTGATTTAGATTATGTGGAAAAAAAAATTAACTCTCAAAATTATTATTAACCATTTAATTGAATATATTGCATTACGATTTATAATATTATAATTTATATTAAGTAGGTACTTTTAACTTGTAATAATTATTGTAAATCGTCATGTTTTTTCATTGCGAAAAGTAAATATCTTCTGCCATAAACCTTTGACTTATCGAACATTTGTGGTTCCAGCAGGATAGAGCAGTTTGCCTGCACACATCTCGTGAAAGTGTCAACGTGCTTCACAACAAGTCTCCAGAATCTTGCAAAATTATTCGATCTCAATCGATGCGGCTTATTTTATAAGGCTATGTGAAATCAAGGATTTATGAAATATTTTCATGTTTGGTTTATGTCATTGAAACCTAATAGACAATGAGGAAGTTACGAGAAAAAATTATTGTGACCATTTCCGCAGACGCCATAGACAGAAATTGTGTATGTGCATTCTATACATTATTATTACAGAGCATGTTTAGTGTAGACTAGTGAATAGTATGTATATATACAGTGCTTGAAAGGAATGCGTTCAAAGGAACTAGTTCCTTTGATTTCGTTCAATTTTCAGGAACATTGTGTCGGGAACGAAGTTCCTTTTTTGTGTGATTGAACGTATTGTAATTTCGTTCCTTTTTTAGGAGGAATATGAACGTTTTTTTCTTAAATATAATTTAAAGAAGTTTTAGAATTTAGTAAAAAAAAGTTTTTTGGTGTGTACAATTTATTTAAAGTCAGAATCTGAGTCATTTTTTGAAGAAAAATAAAAACCACAATGGTATTGATCTTAAAAATCTTTAATATTAAATGATTGTAAATTCTATTTAATTAAATAGCCCATACCCATATACTTCACCCGGAGAAAATTTTACTTTGTTTTTACATAAATTATCATTATTATTTGTTGATGTAAATAATATTTATATTTACTTATTGAGAATTAAAAAAATGAAAGAAGTAACACAAAATAAACTGTGCACTTAAAAGTATGTTTGATTTCTATTATTTTATTTTATCCCTGTATATTTTTAAAAAATTTAAATTTTTTGTGGAATGTAAAATGTTCCTTTTTTAGCAACGAGGAAAGGAACTAGTTCCTTTTTTCAAGCCTGTAACAAGAAAGGATTTAGTTCCTTTTTAGCCAAAGGAACGTGAATTTGAACTAATTCATTTTTAAAAGGAACTTTTCAAGCACTGTATATATATATATATATATATATATATACATATATATCAAAGGTATATATAAATAATACATAAATACATGTTCATTTCATGTATCTATTATCCATTCTAACTTTATCTATATTTAGTGCTACAACAATAAGTTTTGAGGTCTGTGAACGAATATCATCTTTCTTTGGGCATTTTAAATTACGTTGATATTATTTCTACTCAAAGTCTATGACTAAAACAGTGGATGGTTTAGTTACGTTGTCCATGAACATATTCTTGTAGAAAACCTGCAAAATATTACATTTGTTTTGAACGTATCAGAATTTTACAAAATGGAATTTGGTTTTCTTTCAAGTTTATATTTTGAAGAGAAAAAATTTGATCATTTTCATATACATTATGAAGAATTTTTCTATTCAAGTGACGGATTTTATCACACAAATGTCAAAAACACTAATCTGATTTGTTTTGCTTATTTTTTCTAAATTTTTTGCAACACATCAGTTATTGTAGTTCAGTATGTATAGGTTTTTCAACATAATTGAATATTTCTTATATGGGGCTGTGTATGTAATTTTATTATGGTAGGAAATCGATAAATATTCTCGATGGCACAATGATATAATACTCTTATTTTTTGAAGATACGTGTGCTTGTAAGCCAATTGTTTTTTTTCTTCATACGTACGTGTCTAGTCTAGTTCAGTAATTATATTAAAAATAAATACTTACAATTTTTAGGGAATACGCGAACATTATATGTTTTATATAAAATACATTATATCTCTGCTCATAGTATATGCGCAAGTCAAAAACTTCTCAGTTGTTGTCAATAATCAGGATTCGACTGCTGTACTGACTATAATATATTTCTTTAGGTTTTAAAGGACAAATCATAAAAATTAATACAGTACAATGTATTGTATAATAATTTCACATATATTAAAATACAGGAAATGTACTTTTATTATATATTTAGTAATATATATATATATATATATATGTAGGTAACTAAATAAACTGTCTTTAATTTTAATGAATGGGTTTGAAAGTGATTAAATAATTATTTATTATTTTTCAGCGTCAAAGTCATCGCAGTTGGTACGATTTAAGCAAAGCGCTTGAAAATAATGGCGGGGTATATAATCATAATAAAGTTTAATTATTCCACATTATGTTGTAGATAGTAATACATTTAATATTAATGTGATTTCATGGTGAATGTTACAACATACGGATACGTCGTGTTACCTTATTAAATGGAAATCGGAAACAGTCAGTTTTGTACACGGCTATGGGGTATGTTATTATAATTTGTTAATTTAATAATTAATTAAAAAATAGTATAATAAAATGTTTATCTTATTATATAATATATGATCGTTTATATATGTATACATTAACTGTATATATGTATATATTAACTTATAGTATAATAATGAATTTGATCTTGACGCAGTGGTGTATAATGTCTCACCTTAAATATAAATGCAATACAAATACACTTTTATTTGAATTATACTTGATAGGTAATGAAATAAATTATATATTTTCCACCAAATTTTATAGTCCATTTATTAAAGTTTATTTCAGATATATAAACGATACTTCCATTTTACTCAACGAAACGTATAGACAAGTAGAAATAATGGTTAATAGCTTGAATACAATTAATAAACATTATATTCAATTTACATTTGAAACACAATTAAATATTAAATTTTTTAATGAGTATTAGTATATTTTTGTATTTTAGAACACCTTTTGGATTAAAAAGAATGTTGGTTGAAAATCATGGCAGCTTGCAAATAAATATGGAAATTAAAGGTATCTATAATTTCTGTTTATTTTATTTCTTTAAAATAAAAGTAATAAATAAGAATAATACAAATTTACTTAATATTATATGTTAACTTATATGTAACATGTTTTTTTATCCAAATTATTAATTATTACTATTGTCTTAAACTATTAATCAGTGGCGCAATTACAACTCGTGATGCCCTAATAACAAAAATTACACCATGCCCTAAAATAAATTAAAATAAACTACTTTATGTGTGGAAACGCATCAGATGGTGCCTCCCAAAATGTCACGTGGTACCTGGTGCCCCGGTGTAAGTACTGCCCAACATCTCCACTTGTTGCGCCACTGATATTAATGTTACACTAAATTACTTGGGTATTCATACACTTTGATTTCAGGTTTGTGTAATCACAATTAATTCATAATTTTTTAAAATTATTAATAATTTTATACAAATGATTTTTTTTTTTTAATTCTTAATTTTTTTTCTACAGACAAACATATTATCAATAAAAACATCAAAATAATAAACAAAAATCAAGAAAATACAGACATGGGTACATTGTCATCAAAATCAAATACAAATAATACGAGGATCAGGCAGTATTATTATGAAGTATCTATTTTATAGATTTTTTTTATAAATAACACCATAATTTCATATAAGAACAGAAAATATTGGTTATATTTTATTCCATACATTTTGTATGATTTTTGTTTGTCAGCCTTGTACAACATAAACATAAAATAGCCCATGACATAATTTAATTATTACTCTAATATTCTAAACGTTAATTCAAAGTATTATTTTTTACAGTAATTTTGATTTTTAATTAATATTTCACCTGTAAATTAATAATAATTATTAGCTGTAGGTTATCTTCCTCATAGGTGATATTTGTATTGAAAACTATATAAATCGATCTAATTTTATTTTATTTTTGTATAGGATTATACAAATCAGCTATTTCCTTATAAGAAAAAAGAATATGGTGAGAAAAATGAACACGGACATGAAAGAAGCCATAGTAAAGAATCCAATAAATCGACTAAGAGAAAAAGGAGAAATCAAGAAGAGATCCTCCAGTATGCAGAAATTAAACGTGCAAAAATACCAGTGGTCGAGGATTTTAGCGAGCAGTCAAATCGTGCGAAAATCAATGCACCAGAGTTGAAAATAACAGAGGCAGTAAGAAAAGACACATTAATTGCACAGTGTTGAATAGCCGACGAATAAAATCAAAAAATATTTCAAAATACCGAATTAATATACATATATATAATATGTAGTATATCTTTATATTTATACATTTATTTTCTTTTTTCTCTTCATATTGTTTTTAATTTGTCATTAGTATGAAGTGTGCTTATATAAATGTGTATATTGTGTGTGTATATGTATACCTATATACATACACACACAATATATATATATATATATATATATTAGGGCAGTGATTAAAGTAGAACTAAAAATGTTATCGAGGCACCTTTTTAATTTATTCTACATTTTGTGAAATTGCCTCAAAACAATTTAAGATAAATTCTTTGAGTTTTAAAGGACGCTGCCAGCAGATAAGTGTATTCAATATTCCGCAGAATTAAAAATATATTAATACTTCTGTAATGATTGTTTTAAATTTTTATTATTAATTTATAATAAAATATAACTACCATTTATTGTTAATGCCATTGGGTGTTCTTCAGGATCAGATATATTATTGTTTACAAGATTTAAAAAAGCATGGAACATAATTTTAATTCGAAAATTTTGGTACTGTTATATCTGATGATTCTATTTTAAATAAAATCAATATTTTACTGACACGATCACATTTTCTCTAAAACAACTTGAGCAATTCAACCAAGACATAACTATAAGGAATTATTAAACCTTAATATTATATTATTATGTATATTAATAATATATTATTTTCTTAGGGGAATTCTTTCAAAGGGAATATTGTTTAAAGTCCCTGCTGAACTTCATCGTGCTCGATGGATGGGAAAAGCCATATATTCATTAAAGATATATTTGTTTAAAGTGCAATTTGTACTGACTGAGAAAGAAGTGATAGGAATTAGTATATAAACTCAAATTACATACTACAAATGAAGAACAAAAACAGTTTTTGTTGCTACTAATAAGACATTTAAGGCAAAAATACTCAAAAAAATCAACTTTGTTAGGATAATTATGTACAGACTTCTACAATTTATAAATATTAATATTGCATTCTTTATATATTATTATTATTAATAATATATATTAAATATTTATAAAATAAAATAAATTTACTTCAAATGTTTTTTTTTCAAAAAATACAAATTTTCAATTTCTGTTAGCGACCTTTAAAAAGTAACTAATAAAAAGAAAAGTGTTTTAGGTATTGTAGTTATAGGAGATTATGCATATTGATGGTGTGCTTTCAAAGATATTGAAAAAAAATTTTCCCATATAAGCACCACCCTAATATATATACATATAGTATGAAATTATTTTAAATTTCCATACAACACGTTATCCATTACACATTATATATTAGCTACAACTGAGTGGACAGTGGTAAAGTAATTATTATGCGGCTGTATGTACACGTTTATAGAGAGATTTCAATTAATTAACATTTAGTTTAATAAACCAAGAAGTTATTTTATTTCATAAAAATGATGAATTGTAACTAGTTAATATTTTATTTTCATTGTGTTCTAATTGTAAGTAGTTCGAAATATCGACTACTTATAGTAATGCATATACGCAATGTAATATTGATGTATTTGGCTCAAAGTCTACTGCGTTTGTTGAATACTGTAAAAGTTCAAGTGGAGTTGATGGAGATAAAATTTTATTGAACATAATGGTATAACGTGTGTACGCATAAAAGAGAAAAAAAGCGCGTGTTGTTTGTTTTTTCTCTTTAAATCTGAACGTCCATTTTATTTTAGTTTACCCTGGAAAAAAATACACTATGCGTTCAATAATAATTTGTTTACATTAAAAAATCAACGTATTTTTATCAAAAGTGTTTCGTTTATGTATATTACGATAATCTATTGGAAACATTTTGTTACACTAACTGCAGTCCAAGTTAAGAAATGTTTTTCATAACCACATTAAAATAAGTTACTGTGACGATTTGTCCTATATTGTACGTATTATATAAATGTACTACATATTATAATGTTAAATTTAGTAATGTTAATGTTTTAATATATACAATATCGATATAACGTATCGTTTGACTTGGGATTGTTACTTAAAAAAAAAAATTAACCTATTTTACTGTTTGTTAAAAATATACAATACAAATGTCATTGCAATTTAATAACTTTTTGGTTTATTTTATTGTAATTTGCATTACTTAATGTAAGTGTACTACTGTATAAATGTGTATGTTCTTTTTCGGTATGTCCTATGTGGCTATATAATATTATGTCGTATAGGCATTTTCAATTAAATTTAATATATTAATTTGTGATATACAATAAATTACATACAATATTTGTAAACATAAAATTAAGCCTAATTGTATTATAAAATATATATTTTTTTTTTCATAATACTCGACTGACTTGATTGCATATTTACGTATACATATTATGTGTATGGACGTTTATTAAAGTTTTATTTCTCATACCGTTTTTATATTTTTATTTATTTAATTTTGTTTTACTATTATTATACTTTTATATTATCTTATTATAATATTACGTATATGGTTTTGTTGTTTTCGATCAATTGTTAAATCGTCTGTATATGCGTATATTAAGCTGTAATGTTACAAATATATATATATATATGTATATAAATTAAAATTGTTTCTTATTTAACAAATGTAATGTTGTATGTCACATCATCAGTGATGTTTAAAAAGCTCGAGTGGCAATCGCAATAACATTTATAGTAAAATGATAATATTTACTATTTAGTCGAATGAAAATAAAAATATTTAATCTTTTACAATTCTTATACAACACGCACGCACACACGCACTAGCAAGGTTGTTGTTATACACACAAATAGACATTCCGATAACTATTCGTAAAATATACGTTAGCAATATTCAGCGAAATAACTATACGATTTTTTAAACGATATTACGTGTTGTTATATTTGTGTAAACGGACAATGTTTTGTATTGTCGTACCCAAACATAATATATTGTCTTTGTATTACTGTTGATTCTTCGAATCGATTGATTTGCCATTTTTGTAGTGTTTGCATCAGGCCCGTGCGCAGGATTTCATAATGGGAGGGGGGTTGAAAAAGATATGTATAAAATAGAAATGTCTCGCACACGATTATGAACAACTTGACGCGGCTAACAACTTGACCGTGCGGCTGACTGTCGATTTCTTTATACAGAGATATATTGATATTTGAAAACGCGTGCGCGACCGCGTCTCGACTGCCTTCGAAGCTGTCGTAGTGGCGCGCGGTTTTGGGAATCGGTTACATTTAAAAATAGGTAAAGAAGTCCCAGCGCGGCCAAAATTAGAGACGCGCCGGTCGCGGTCATTATATTTTCTCGATAACGACTACGACGAAAACCGATAAACACAGCAAACACGAAGATAACGCAATAATAATAGTGGTGTGATACTATTATTATGTTACGCATTATTATTTTATTACAAATAAGATTATAAAATATCTAAAGGGGATTGTAAACAGCACAAATAGGGTATTTTCTCTGCTTGATATGTATTGCAGTGATCCATGAAACTATGGATAAACTATAGACGTTTCGTATTTTATTACAACGTTATACCGATCGATCTATTGGTGCGATAAGAGATTTGAAAACGGATTTGAATTACTCGTGAATTTTACTACAAAACGACTTTCCCACTTTTTTTATTTCTTTTTTTTTTAAGACCTTCAAAAATGAATTATTAACAATTTTTAAAATTTGTTCGGTTAATTTTTCCAAGAGTTTATGAACAAAAAAAAAAATGAAAAAAGTGCGAAAGTCGTTTTGTAATAAAATTCACGAGGAATTCAAATCTGTTTTTAGATTTCTTATCGCACCAATAGATCGATCGGTACGTTGGAAGTACGAAACGTCTATTTTGCCATGTTTCATGCGTGTAAGACAAAGAGAGAAAATACCCGCTTTCAATCCCCTTAATATAATCGATCAAAAATATGAAAAACACGACTTGTTTTATCGACAATGCGCACGGGCCTGGTTTGCGTTACTAGTGTTGTTCGCATCTACTAGTGTGGGCGCTTTCTACTTGACGCAATACGACTTTATCGTGATATAATTTAATTCGTGTACACTAGATGGCGTATTGTATACTTAAAAAAAAACAATATCCTTTAGCGTACTGCCGTAGTATAATAGATATACTAAATTAATTTTTTTTCATATATTATTATTGAAATTTATTTAATGTTATAGTTTATAAAAAAAAAAAAAAAATGCGTGTATTTAAAATGTTTTCTAATATATTTTCAAATTATCTCTATAAAAAATTAAAATATATATAAGTATATAATATATTTTAAAATATTTTTTACGTACCTAATATACAAAATATTTTTACGGTAATACGAATTCGATTATACGATAATAATTAATAATTAAACGATTATTATTTTTGATGTTATTTATCGATTTTTTTTTTTATCGTTATTTACCTATTATAATATATAGTCATATTATTATTATGTATAAATATATTATAATGAACAATTATTTTTTCACGTTTTTATACGATCGAATGTATTATATTAATTTAATTTATGCACGGCGCGTAGTGCGTACCTATATATACCTACCTACATATGGAATGTGTACATCTCGCGCAGTGGTCCGAACAAAAATAGTGAGCTAAAATATTATATGTATATACAGTGAAAACAATAATATCGCATTATTGTGGGGTTATTGTAGAACGCGGTGAAAACACAATTTCCAGTCAAATTTTACTTGTGATATTCATAAAAAAAAAAAAAAAATGTGTACCTACTTACTTATAAACTTTTTTGTAGTCTGAACGATTTTATGTTTATATAGAATAAAATTATTGTATTGGATAGCGTCTGTGACACAACGCGTATTGTGTAACCGTATATATTTATATATATACCATCGAACGCGTTTTGAATAAAGTTCACATAAGGGCGTTGGGAAGTGGCCAAGTCATAATAGGGATGATGTCGCGGTAGCGGAAACGGTATAGTGCAGGCTCGATCGAATGCGCAGTGCAAACCGGAATGATTTTTGCAATAAATATAAGGGAGATCGTTTCACTCCGAAATTGCGACAATATTATTCTACTCTATACGCACAATAATAATATATTATAATATATAATGTAAAATAATATAATAAATATCACTTATTGCGCGTCCACATCGCATGCGTATATGTATATATAACACATAATGGAATTATTATTTGCATAATAATTATGTTTATATTTCATACGTAGATATATCGTTCTCATTTATATATGTGCGATAATTAAAAACAATTTAAACACTATACATTAAAATTAAATATTAAATTGTAAATAAAACCTAATAATAGTAATACGATTATGTGATTGCGTGTATGCCACTTTTCCCAATTCATTTTTCCCAGCCACATTGTTCCCAATTTAATTTTTCCAAAAAAAAAAAATATATATATTCCCAATCTAATTTTCCCAGTTTCATTTTTACTCGAAAATAATACTCTCGCAATCTGATTTTAAATTGAATTAAACACAATATTCCAACGATCAGCAAGGACTAATAATTTATCAAAAGACTGCAGGCATTGATTAAATATACATAGATAGCTCACGTTAATGCGCGAAATGGAAACACATAAATTTAATAGCAAAATCTAACAATAGATGGCGGGTAGTGTAACGATTAAATAATAATTATTGAAAATTGAAATTATTGTTTGTCGTTTACGATCTTTCGATAATAAATATACGGGTTTGTCAGGTTTGGACTTTGAACATTATTCTGAGTAAAAATAATCTGAGATAAGAAAAATATTAAATATTGTTATAATATCTAATGTTTGGATTTATTTTATACTTTTATGGGTTTACGGTTTATCACTTATCATTTATCACAATAGTATAATAATAATACGTAGAGTAATATTATTCTATGGTGATAGTACAGAATTTATTCTGTAGTGATAATTTAGATATCAGCTGATGATATTACAACACCTAGCGCATTCTAATTTCGAGTTCCTTCATCATTATTTTTGGGCTCCCATTTTCTCGATTTTTCGTATCTCATTTTTAGCATTACGTAGGCTATCTATGTATATTTAATCAATGCTGCAGGGCATAATCGGTTCCAAGTGGTTGTGGGACGACACTATCCTAGCGTCTACATATATATATACTTTTTAAACTGAACTCGGAAAAGAACAAGCCGACACTGAGTGCGTGTTGCGGCAGCTCGGTCTGGGACAAAAAAAAATAATTAGGAAGTGTTCTAATAAGGTACGACTAAGACTGGAAGAACGGTTGTACAATATAATATTGTTTCCAGTTATATGAAGAATTTGTTCATAACAATGACATATTTTCATATACCTTACGCGGCCATTGGTCGTAATTTACATTTATAATTTTTTTCTATTAATAATACAATTTTTTTTTCATATACGTTCATAGTTTAATAATAATAATAATAATATTTTAAAATTTAAATTTTTAATATTTTTTTATATATAACAATATATTTATGATATAATATGAAAAAAAATCAAACGTTTTTTTCTTTAACCTATATAATAACCTAAGTGACGTTTACGCCTAAAAATCATTTTAAATACCTTATTAGCGGTTTTGTTTGTTATTAAAAAAAGGAACTGCTGTAATTCATATTATTGTTTATAATTTAACGCTCGTCGAATTTGTATAGAGTCAATACAAAATATGGTATTGGAAGGGTAACGACAATAGAATGTTACAGCAGCTGACAGACGACCGATGATATATATAATATATAGGTAACCTGATCTATACGCTGTGCGTGTCTATGTCACACAGAAACCTTAAAAATCATCGGATAATTACTGTACCAGCTATATACTCGGCACATATATTGTCCTACAGAATCGATAAATAAATATCGCTCGTACGATATTGATAGTTTGATATAGGTAACGCATTAAAATTATTATTTAAAAAAAATTTTCAATATATGTACTATAATGATTCAAAGTAATACCTAGTTAATGATTGTACCGAATACTTTCGTTGAAGGCGATTGTAAGAAGTCGTGTAAATATCAATATAGCTGCTTACGCGTGAATTGAAATTATATAAATTATTGCGAGTTTTGTTTGTTTCAAACTACGCGCATAAAACCTATATATGTGAATATATTATAATTAAACATTTTAATCAAAACCGTTAAGACATGTATATACAATTTACTAGTGAAATGTATAAAAAAAAATCCTATAATTTATACTGTTCGTTGTGTAGGTATACATTTTGAATTTATACGTAGGTTACCTTTTAAGTTTTGCGATAAAATTACACCTGGGATACTACGTCAAGTCTTCTAATAGAACATTATAATTGATATTATTACAATATACGTTATCGAATCATTTTGCGATACAAGTGTTGTTAGTGTGGTTTACAGCGACTTATAAAATTCATCACGTCCGAAAAATGGAATTAAATCGTGAAAATTTCCGTGCGATGATTTACTACGACTTTCGACGTGGATTAACTCAACAACAGTGTGTCGATCAACTTATTTCGACTTTTGGTGATGAAGCGCCACACCGGGCCACCGTGTTTCGCTGGTTTGCTGAATTTAATCGTGGTCGCCGTTCGCTCAAGGATGAATTTCGTGAAGGTCGTCCAAAATCCGTGGTTTTGCCAGAAAACATCGACGCTGTACGCGATATGATAAAACTAGACCGCCATGTGACTTATCGTGAAATTGAGGCATTTCTAGGCATGAGTTCCACTAGTGTTCACTCAATATTGCATGAACATTTAGTAGTTAAAAAAATTTGTTCACGTTGGATCCCACACAATTTGACACTCGCTCAAAAAAAGGTTCGTGTAGATTGGTGCACAGAAATGTTGAAAAAATACAATCATGGCACTTCAAAAGACGTCTATAAGATCGTGACAGGTGACGAATCATGGATTTATGCGTATGATCCGGAAAGTAAACAACAATCGACTGTATGGGTCTTTCAAGGTGAGCCAAATCCAACAAAAGTTGTTCGCGCACGAAGCTCTTTGAAGCAAATGGTCGCCTGTTTTTTCGGCATAACTGGACATGTGGCGACTGTAATATTAGAACAACGTAGGACGGTCAATTCTGAATGGTACACAACCATTTGCTTGCCAAAAGTCTTCGGAGAAATAAGGGAAAAAAACCGTCGAAGACGGATCATTCTTCACCACGACAATGCGAGCTCTCACAAATCGGTTCAAACAATCGCCTATCTTACCAGCCAAAACATCGAATTGATGGGTCATCCACCATACAGCCCTGATTTGGCACCCAATGACTTTTTTTTATTCCCGCACATCAAAAAAAAATTACGTGGTCGACGTTTTTCGACGCCTGAAGAAGCAGTTGATGCGTTTAAAATGCATGTTTTGGAGGTATCTCAATTGGAGTGGAAAAAGTGCTTCGAAAATTGGTTTAAACGCATGCAAAAGTGTATTGATATTAATGGAGAATATTTTGAAAAACAATAAAACCATTTTTAATGATAAATGTTATATTGTATTTTATTGTCGCAAAACTTATAAGGTAACCTACGTAGTAAACTTCGAAGTGTTCATTTTGTACTATAGGTCCATATATAATATAGAGTCCAGGGGCGGATTGGCCCACCGCGGGAAATTTCACGGTGGGCCGCAACCGCATAAATTTGTATCTATATATAAATACGCATTTTTTTATCTATTGATTTGTATATAAAAGAGTAATAACACCGCAATTTTATCCGAGGAAATTGCAGTAAGATATTGATAGTATTTTTAAATTGATTACAAAAGTATTTTATGATAATAATTTAGATATTAAAAAAACGTGTTGCTAACACTATATAGGTACAGATACAGATCTGATATCTATAATACAGATCTATATCGGATAAGCAAGGACGCAAGGATATAATATATATTATATAGTGTAACGGGTTTTCTGCGTGGTTAGCTATATATATATATTATATGACCACGGACAATTCCGTGTACGGTGTTATGTTTTAAATTTGTACTTATTTCCAAATATAACTCTAAAACTACAATATATATAGATATTAGATGCGCATATTGACAATTTAGCTGTACTTTTTTTTAAGGACTTTAAAAAAAAAAAAAAAACGCAATGCCTGCAGATTCGGACAAAAGATAATAAAACTAAAAGGCTATACAATAGTATATTTATTATTATAGAACGATAAGAATATTAGCCCTTATTATATATTAGGGCCGATCAGATATACATTTTCCCGGGCCGAAAATCCGCCCCTGCGTGACGTTATATTATTATACAGTGTCCGTATATCGCTCGTCTATATATACGGCGGCGGCGTCCGCCTTTGTATTATACTACCCTCTCCCCCCCCAAAAAAAAAAAAAACTGGCAAGTAGAAAAATCCATTTTATATTCTCTCTCTCACTCGGTCGGTGCAGCAGCCCCACCACTGCGTCGGCCGGCCCTTGTGCGCCGCGCGCGACCGTCTCTGCACGCTCGTTTCGTTTTCTCTATATAATATATATCCGCGCCTGCCCGTCATCGCCGTCGCCGCAACTACTACACGTACGCGAGTATACATATATATACACATATATACGCGCGCACCAGCGAATTATCAAACTTTCCACTTATCTTCACCTCCAGCCCTCCCCCACCCCTCCCCCTCCGCGTGGTGTATATATTCGACAACAATCGATATATCCCATTCAACCCGCGGGCGGCGGTCCTCCTGCACGCTATACTTATAGTCCAAATCCGCGCGCGCGCGGTATATAGTATATAATAATAGTCTCTTCCGCCACCATCGCGCACCGGAAACGCATAATCCACGTGCTTCATTGCTCCTTTGATATAGGCCTGCTGCACCCTTCCGCGTATTTCGCGTCCGCCCGCGCGCGACCACACCGCTAACCGTCCCTGTCTATATATATATATGTGTAAGCCGCCGGCCGCGTCCCTCCGCCGATTGCAGCAGCAGCAGCAGCAGCAGCAGCGGCGGCGCAGTGACTGTATACGGACGGACGCACTCCTCAATAATTTATATATCGTTCGCCCCATCCTTCGCACATCATCGCGCGGTCGACCCGGTGCCGCGTTCCGAATATAACGTGTCACTGCAGGGACGTACCCGCGAGGCGGGGTCGGGATTTCGGGTCATACGGCTTACGCAGCGACACGGCGGTCTCGGTCGCTGTAAGCGCTGCAATCGTCGAACGCGCGCAATATTTTCAAGTGTGTGTATAGGTGTTTATATTATTATAGTCTCCTTATATTAAGTCATTATTCCCTTCGACAAATCGTCGGTGAAGTCGTCTATAGGCTTTAGATTCGCCTGCAGGTTTGGCGCTTAAGTCAGTCTCGCTTTAAGTGTGCACAGCGCCGTAACTAGATCAGTTGGGGGGGGGGGGCCCGTGTGCAAAACTTAAATTTGGGGTCCTTTATTTCTACTAATAATAACTCACAGGGGGCCCCCATAATATAATTCGGGCCCCGGGCCCGTGTGCAATGCACACTCTGCACACCCGGTTTTTACGACACTGAGTGTGCAGCAGTCACATGAAATATTTATTCGGCGCGTCATCGCACGGACGCAGGGCGAGATAATTGAAAAAATTCGAGATAATATACGTATGTTATATATATATAAATATGTTAATTTTTACCTCTTTATTGGTATATATACTGGATACAACATATAAATAGGTATTATATGATTTACCTTGTTTTAAGTGACACAATACTTTATACTGATTGCTACATATTTGTATATTGAGAAAATCGATTAGCGGAGGGGAGGGGTTTAAAAAAATTTTAAATTGTCACATTTGGCTTTTGACAATTCGCCTGATTAACGTTTTTTTTTTCTGACTACCGCTGATACGTCACTCATAAAACGCGCATACGTTTTATAAATACAATATTTACGAAAATTATTGATTTTGCCGCTGTCAAACTATAATCGAAACAAAATCAAAAATTATTTCAATATATAGGTATATGTTTAGTATGATTTATGTTTTATTCCGAACAGACACTGACTTACGAAGAAAAAAAATTATAATTTTTATAAAATTATATCAATATTATATTATTTATAATAGTGTATAGGTATTTGTTTTTCTCGATGTCCATCAACGAGATATTATACTTTATATATAATATTATAAAACGCGGACACGTATACAACAACGACGCGATATCATCTTTTTACGATCACAAATCACGATGAAAGTAATACATAAATTAAAAGGATATATTATTATCGTAAAGATACAATTGTAAATACGCGTACTTATGTATATATCTAGATCAAGGTCTGAGGTTATTCTAACGCGATTCGATCAAGGATATTTATTGTTATATGATGAGAAATATATCGCGCAATACACGCATACACGTCGTTATATATTTACCGGTCGTTTCATAAAAAAAAAAAAAATGATATTTATATTCGTCGACTCTGTTAGTGAAAATTCTTCCTATTAACGTTTCGTTTGAATCGAATTGATAAATCAGTTGCGTAGCCAGGGGGGGGATGATGGGACTGCACCCCGAAATGAATAAATAATCAGTTTTTTTTAGTATCTTCTATACGTATTAATAATTAACATATAAATTAATTAATTATCAGCCTTAGCCTCCCCCCCCAAATAAAAATCCTGGCTACACCATTGTTATATAAATACACAATATGTTAGACTACTGTAACAGATATACGCCGTATATATAGTATGTACATCGGATACACGAAAACGATTATATATCGTGTTTATATAATCGAGATATAATACTTTTAAACCCTTCACTCGACAGACAAATAATATTATATGGTATTGATTCTATGAGTACCTATAGTTTTAAAACGCACGCGTGTGTATTTTCAGTCGATTTCATAGCTAAAAATGAACATCAGTATATACGGAACTTCTGTATACGAACAAATCGTTCCCTTTTGACTGGCCAGCGAGAGCGACCCTTTCTTTTTACGAAGCCACCCCATATTTCATATCATAATAATAATACGGGTGTAGTGTAAAAAAAAAAAATAAATAAAAAGCCCTCGTCTACAGTTTTCAACGAGCCCGTGTGATTATTAATATCGAACCGGGAAATATTTTAAACGAGTTTCGGAAAAAAAAAAAACAAAGTGCACTCACACGGTTTTACTTTACACGTGCTCGCATTATGGCGGATCGTGGGTGTTCTAGAAAACATTTAACATCCGTTCCTGTTCTCTTATTTTTATTTTTAATTCTTTTTAGAACTTTTGAGGCGGTTCCATTGATATATTGGACGAAATTAACGATTTGAGTCTTGGGAGATGGTAAAAACGAATTAAAAATATATGTACGTACCTACTATATGCTCGTTATAATGCGATATGTACGTTTAAAACAAATGTCCGTAAAAAATATACGTTCTTTTCATTTTCAGCCCGTTTTTATTTATTTTGTGTATACGCAGTTGAAAATAAATTTTATAATTTCATTCGAAACTTTTATCGAATTTACAAAATACTGAACCGTCAAACAACAATCGTATTATATAATATTATAATGAAGATAATTTCACGGATTGTGTTTAAAACATAATATACCTATAATTATATATATATATAAAATTTTATATCGATTTCTTGAGTTTTAAATGGTTTGAATATTATACGCTGTCGTGTGGACGCGTCCAATATAGAATATGTATAATAATCAATCACAAAAAAAAAAACACATTTCACTCGTTCGTTCGTTCGCACTATTATTGATTTTTACTTTTTATATTTTAATCGTAACGCTGGCAGTACACCATTTATGTAATCGACATGGTATTTGACGAGAGTGAATTTCACAACAAAGTGCCCGCGACTCTTACGTTTTTTTTTTTTTGAAGAATTTTACGACGAGAATATAGCTCGATTGGAAATTATAAAAATTCAGCGAATAAATACGCTATTAATGCACACCTACACCGCTATATATTATAATAATATAAATTATTCGCGTAATAATAGTAATAATAATATTGCGTGTATAATATTTTATAGGGAATTTCAAATTTTGCTATTTTTAATTTAAAAAAAAAAACCTCGCAATAATCCACTTAAATGAATACATATAATGATTCTGCGGTGTGTTTAATAATATCAACGGATCAACAATGCGTATAAACAACACAAAAACGGAGATATTATCTATAATTATTCATATAGACTTAACCTTATACTTGTGTAGTAATTCGTATAGGCTACCTGTGTACACGCTTATGCGCGACTATTACGTATTTAATATAAGGAAACGCCGAAGACTGCTGCGTGTATATTATACGTATATGATATATATATATATATACGTATTCAACAGAATATTTTATTGAACGGAGATGATTATTACACAGAAGAACACCGCGGTACTGTGTATGATATATATAAATATAAAATGCTCGTACATATAACCGTGTACTGCAGCGTATTATTTCCCTCGTTCGTGGCTCATATATTATGGTCTATAGGTAAATATTGTTTTAATATACTATATTATGGCGCCTAATATCGGTGTGTCGAGGCATAAATATGCAGTGAAATTTAATTCGCGACGCCGAATAAATGGTAATTATATTACACGGATTTTTTTATATAGAAATAAATATGTAACGCGTACGGAATATAGAAGCTTTCGTTACATATTTCGTAACCGTTTGTACGATTTACTTTAATAATAATAAAAAAAAAATGTTACTCAATTCGATAACATATAGCGTGTCTTCGCTATATATGTATAGGCGTGACGCGCCAACCGACCTGCGACCATTTTGGAAAACGTTTAAATCTCGGAAAATTCGAAACGCCGAACAACATTTGTCTATTTAAAAAGTACCATTTAAAATTTATATATATATATATATCATACAGTGAAATAGTAATCAGATTTCAGATTAGACGTTTAATCCGAAAATACGATACTGCCGGGAGGATAACATTATAATTATACATATTGAGTTCGTACGTTTTCGTACATAACTATTTATACTGTATTTTACTTAAATAATCACTTATACATTTTTAACGGCTATAAAGTTTTACAAATATTGAACGCAAGAAAAAAATGTATAGTCGGTATAATATTTTCAATAATCAACACGAAGAATTTAAAACGGGTTTGGATTTTTTTTTTTGAAAAAAAATGACGATAAAAGTAAATTTTTTGAAAATTTATTCAATGTTTATAGGTTGCAAACATATCATATATATATGCTCTATATTATATTAAATACAAATAGGAATCAGAAACTGCAGGGTTTTGTGAATATTATATAGTATTATATATATATATTATATTAAAAATACGAAAGCAAACGATAAATCATTGTATATATTCGAAAAAATATCCGCATCGTATTCCGAACGGATCGTATGGTTTACATAACGCCGGATTGTGGGTCAAGTCTCCTATTTTAAAAGTACTAGAAATACGAGTATTCCGCGAATACGATTCGCATCCATTTTCCAATATATCGACAGCTATACAGGAGTTATGTATATTATAACGAAACTTTTGAAACGCACTTATAATAATAAAACGAAAAACATTTTTCGCGTCGTTCAAAACCGCGCAAACATTAAAATAATCATAAAAATATAATAAATTTATTGTTTTAATGAAATTTACCGCGAGTACGAAATCATTTACAGTTAAGAACGCAGCATTAAATTCGTTTTACTGACACGCGCGCGTCGAAAAATGAAGAAAAAATGAAAAATATTAAAGAGAATCCACTTAACCGCTGCGAATTAATTTAATTCAGAAGTAACGATATAGAATAGGATCAACTTAACACCATTCGTCACTTAAATAATTTGTTTAAAACTATTGTTTTCATCGTGTTTCCAATACATACGAAGGTAATAATAATAATAATAGGCAATTCTGAGAGGTGATGATGATATAATACGTTCAAAGTTGCAGCGGATACCGTCGTCGAATGATCCGAGCAGCTATAACGAGTAAAAAAGTTCAACAACACGTATTGTAAAAAAAAACGTGAACGTAAAAAACTCCATTTATGTTTTTTTCAATCCGTCCGGAATGAATTTATTCGAAATCGTTAACTTATTATAACGAATATAACGTTTTAAAACGCGCGAGAATAATTTTTTTTTTGTTTCTAACGAATATCCGTCTATGAAATTACATACTCTTTCGGTCTTCTGCAGACACTTATCGTATTAGATACTTACGGTCGAGTCCATTATGTTTTGTCTTTATATATAGTTGCATGATTATAAATTTACGACCGTATACAGATTCAGGTGAAAAATCACGCGTAGGCGTTTTTATTTGAATTTCTATTTAAAGTCGGCGCGTCTAAATCGGCTATAAAAGAACTATAATTGTTATTATTCGAGGCCAATATTAAAGCGTAATTAAATTACGTATAATTATAATTGTTGTCGGTTAAAACTGGGAAAATATAATAATATATAGATATAAACGTGTTTATAATATTAAATAATATTTATTTAAAAAATATATATATACATATTCCCGAAATTTTTTAGCGGTTTATTTCTTGTAAATTTAATACGGTACCTATATAGTGGGTATACGTTGCAATAAGAATATAAGTGTATATCTGAAAGTCATGTCACACGCAATTGTTTTCATTGGTAAAAAGGAGGAGAAAAAAAATCACGGTTTTTAAAAAAAAAAAAAAACATTTGTGTGTGTGTGTCGTATACGTAGCTAAATTAAGTAAATACACGGACCGAGAAAAACCGTATTATGTTTTATCGAGTTGCAGTGCAATGACTTCGAGAATTCAGAATCCAAACTATATAATTATTATAAACAATGCTATATAAAGAACCGCCTTTTCCGCAAAAAAAAAAATATATATATATATACGTATAAAAAAGTATACACAAACGTATGACGACAAAAGCATATTTTTCCGTCCTACGCGCGATTTCAAATACTATATATTATATTATGTACATAAAATATACTGTTTTAACTGTCCCGAATAACGTGAAATAGAAATTATTCCGCACAACTAAAACGTTTCTCCAACATTACGTACAGCGAATATTATTGACGTTTATTTTTTCGATATTATTTTATTTTATCTATATATATAGAAAAGGATAACGTTAATGGAATTTATTTCGCTCGTTTCGTAAAAATCGGTCACGTCGAAATCGTATAACTGTTTTATTGGTTACAGTTTTTCCTCGCGCTTTTGAGAAAAACTGTATACGAGGAAAATTGAAAAACGTATTTGAAATTATATATAACGCGTGTGTCGTTCTGTACCGGAAAGTGGGGTCGAATGTAAAATTCGGAAAACTCGCGCTGCAGCAGTTATACAAGGAAGTTAAAAAAAAAACATCTTTGTAAAATCGATACAATATTATATTATTCCCTATGCGTTCAGAATCGGAGAAGAAAAAAATAACAAAATGAAAATATAATTACCTATACGAACGGAAAACAATTTTTTTTTCTTTTCTGTACTATAACCTAATATAGGACCCGTGGTTATATTCGTAACAATCTGCAGCAATACTCAATAGTTTGTGCGTATCAACGTATAATATTTGTTTCGCAATTTACATATTTTAGATTAGTAGCCGAATCAACTGATTTATATATCCTCAATTCGCCTGTAATTTGTTCTTGAATTTTGAAATTTAATTCATTTACATCTATGTTTTTGCAGCCAGTATAGCTCGTTCGCTCAACCAATCATGGTTTCTGTAATTTTGAGAAACATCTGAAACACCTTCTGAATAAGTTCATCTTTTGATCGAGTTAACTGACAAAAACTTTGAGGAAAGTTAATGCAGCCAGTCAACATGTCTATAGGAAATTTGCCATTACCAATGTCAATGAGTTGTTTAGAGAATATGTTTCCAGATTGGTCATTTGCAACTCGACACGCATATTCTTGCTTAAATGAAGTACTTTGACATGTTTCCACAAACTGGAGGACTTTAGACATGCATTGAGTTCATCAGCTGGCGTTGATCGTGGAATCACCGGCAATGTTTGACGAAAATCTCCTGCTAATAAAATCATTGCACCACCAAATCGGTTATTATTGCTCCGTAGATCTTTTAAGGTTCTGTCCAAAGCCTCCAAAGATTTTTATGTGCCATCGTGCATTCATCCCAAACAATCAATTTACATTGCTGCAAAACCTTTGCCATTGCAGAGTTCTTCGAAACGTTGCAGGTTGGAGTTTCATTGCTTTGCATATTTAATGGCAATTTTAGTGCTGAATGGGCTGTTCGACCACCTTCAAGCAAAGTTGCTGCGATTCCCGACGAAGCGAGTGCAAGTGCAATTTTATTTTGTGAGCGAATTGTTGCTAATATTAATGAAATCAAAAGTTTTTCCTGTACCACCAGGTGCATCTAAGAAGTAAATCCTCCAGTTTCATCATTTGTTACTTTCATAAGAGTTTCAAATACATACTTCTGTTGTTCATTTAACAGTGGAAGATTTGTTTGAATTAATTCTTTCAAAGCGTTGAGATCATACAGTCTTTCTCGATGCAACTCTTGGTTAAAAGCGTCATGCATTGGACGATTGGGCGCGGTCAGGCCTAATTGAATTAATAGTTTGTTTGACATTATCAAGCATGTCCTCAATTGAAATCAATGCTTCATTGTAAATTTCTTCACTGATTTGTATATTTGGATTTCCCATTCTATTCTGTATTTGATACAAAATATCATCACAAATATAATCTTTGTACTTGATCCACAAATCAATTGGGTTTGATGGGAAGCATGTAGATATGATTATAGAAAACAATGTTCGTATTTGATGAGCGTGTGATGATATTACAGCATCATTGAGAGTTTGATCCCAATGAGCGTCATTTTCAAGCAATTGCAAACGTTGACAGGCTTCTCTGTAGGATCCACACATTCACCATCAACAGTTCGTAACTGTTGGAATGATGTTGGCCACGTACATTGACTAATAGCAGTCGTAAGTAAAACATTCATCATTGCTTGGATGTACTGAATAAATCCGGCCAATCGCATCGGTGGAATATACATCTGTATATCCTGGAACTGGTTTTCCTTGTTTCCGTCGTATAAATCTCCTTGAGGATTGATTCCAGGTATAATATTTTGGCATTTCAGAATATAGCAATGTTTGTGCGAAATCATCGTTTTGGCATGTCTCAAAAACTGGTTAATGTAGTAGATGGTGGCTGAGCAGCTCTTTGTACTGCGTTCTGTGCTGTAAATACACTCTTTGTCCATTTTCTAAATGCACAGCTAAGTGAACAACAGAAGGGTGTCTCTCATGAATAGGAAAAGAAAATATTCGCCAAACTGCTTCATTACTACTGACATAGCGGCCCATTTGGTATTGGGTAACTTCATCATTGGAATTCTCTGCACCAATTCCAATCACAGCCATATCACTCCTTTGGTTACATATTTGCAAATGTATTTAATAGATTTCACTGAATGGCAAGATTCAACGTTGATGTGTGCTTTGAATGTCTTTGATAAAATGGGTGAATATGGAACAATCCAACGATTATCTATTTCAATATCTTGTTGATTTAATTTGACAATTGTTGATTTTCCATTGTCTGCTGTCGATCTGCGACGATACAATGGATAACCGTCATTACCAGTAATTGTTTCCGATATTAATGTCCGTGGATATCGTTTTGAACATTTACCATCCATCATACACGGTGAATATTGATTAAAAGTTCCACAGGGACCATGTATCATGTTTTGATAACTACCTCATGCAATCCAGGATCTACTTGTACATTAGGGATTTCAGCTGATATCACTGCATCAACTTCATTTGGCCTTATATTTTCAACCAACCAAATCAAAATGTGTGCATGTGGCAATCCTCGTTTCTGCCACTCCACAGAATACATCCAGCAGCGTGTCTCACCAAACACATTATGTTTTACGATGAAATCCATTAAAGATTTCAACTTTTGTCTAAAGACTCTGGCTGTAATATCATGACGATCAATGGGTGATTGCCAGAGAATAACTCCTGCTTGATTTCTATCCATTGCGGATTGCATGTAAATGTGATGAACAAATCTGCTGTACCATAATGACGAACATACGACATGGCATCTTGAGCATATTCGTGCATATGCCGAGGGCTTCCGATGTATGTTGCTGGAAGAATAGTCATCCGACCGACATTCTGTGCATTTCCATCAGTATTAATCGCATCTCGAAGGTGAATATACTCTTCAGATCGGAGTTTGGTTTGATTCAACCTGATGAATGTTAATCTCTCCGTTTCAATTTTAACATACATGTCAACAACATATTTGTGATATAATCGCCGACATTTCAATATGTGATTATCTTCATTTTCCCGAATCATTAGGCGGTATGAATAATAGTTCATTGAACTGACTTTTTGTTGGTTTCAGAACCTGTAAATAGATTTTGTTTAATAACATTCAAATATAAAATTAAAATACATAATATAATGACTGAGATATTATCGCCATAGCTAAACTAATATTTTAGTTACCTGTAATGGGATTTATCATTTTATTGAGAAATCGTAGCCATCTTCACCTTTGCCAAAATATAATGGGATATTGCAGTGCATCATATGAGCGATGTGTTTCCTTTATACGTTGTAATTGATCATTCCGACGATGTAAAACAATATCACGGGATTCAAGTTTTCTCCAACTACAACGATAGCAACTTCATCAATAGTTGGTGCATTAAAACGTCTTGTATGTTGACCTGCAGGTGTTTTATCAGCTCTGATTACAATTTTGTGATTATCGGATGGCATCAGATCCAGGGCAGTTTTAAACAATATAATCAATTGATTGTGTTGATGAAATAAAGTTTGTAATTGTTCTACAATAGACCTCTTTACTAAATTGTTATGTGCACAACGCAGATCAATTTCTTGTGGTGAATTGCCCATAAAATAAATTTGCAGGAATTTGTTGTCGCTATCTGACACTGGTAACAGTGAACCTGCTCTGTGATATATTTGCCCTTGTATCTGTAAATAAAAAAAATATTATGGTGTGGTATAAATTAATGGATTGTCGGTGATCAAACTTAAATAATATTTGATCTTAAAAGTATATATTTAGTTTTAACTAATATCTATCAAATATAAAATATAATAAAAGTGTCACTGAAACTGAAACACCATATAATATGATGACTAGTGATATATTTCGTAATGATTAAGAAATTGAAGATTAGTGACACATCTTAACTTTGGTGACAGAAAATTTTGTTCGCTAAAATAATTATGAGTAACTGCTATAATACATACCTTGAAAGTTGGCATAAAATTTTCCCGAACTACATTTGTTGCCCCAAATGAAGTCATTTGAAAGCAATTGTTATATTGTTGGATATTTGTCAAAAGTGTATAGAATCTTTTCCTATTCCTGAAACCAATGAGTACAATGGTTCTGGTGGTGGATCAATGGTATCAATGTCACTTTACCATTTGCGCAACACAATCCATTGGCTTCGTTTTTGTATTTTAATGCCTTACAGTGTGAGCAAACCGAGTTCATAGAACCAATAACAACACATTGGTAGTTACTGTAGTCAATTGACACATCGTAACTGAAAGCAGCTCGATTCAAACTTGCGCGATTATTAGTTGAATGTCGCGCTCGCGCTTCACGCGTTTGTGATATCCGAATTCTTTCACGTTCATTTCCGTCGTCACGTTCTTGTGCAGTACGATTAGATCAGTAATTAGCTTGGTTTGTAGCATTTCTGGTTCTTCTACCTAAATTGCTTCGTCTTATAGGAGGCATATCAAATATAAATTATTTTTCACTAATCACGAACTAAACAAACACTAACTAACTAAACACTCTGCACAAAACACGATATACGAATTTGTTTCGTGTAACAGTTGACAAAAACAAACTCAGTAGATTAGGTAACAGACAACTTTTTTTAAATTTGATATGACTTGAAGTCAAATCCTTTTAAGCCGTACGAATTGTTTTATTTATTTAAAATAATAAAACACTGTTGGTAACGCGATTTTTGTTTGACTGATGTAATGACGTGGAAACTGATGCATTTTATCTCGCGTGCCGAAACTAATACATTGTTTTAACGGGCGGCTGACATTTTTGCGGATACAATAAAATCCCGGGTAATGCTTCGGTCCACAACGACTGTATATAATACATAAAGTGAATGTAATTTTAATGAACGCGACAACAAACTGTATACGCGTATTATAGACGATCGTCGTTTCCGAATGGCTAATGTTCGCGATTAAAACACATCGAATTCGTCAACATATTATAATATAAACATCGAGCGTGTACGTGTATAGTCGTTATATTAATAATACTCCTACGGGATCGAATTAAAATATATATATACGTTTCGATGTTCGCAGTGGCGGTTATACATGATGTTCAAGGGGGGGAATGGAACCAACCCCCTCTGCCAATGAAATATCCACATCTATGAGTAATAACCAAGAAGGAATATCTAATAATGGACCGTGACGAAATGCAGATGTAGAAAAATGAAGAACAACGTGCATGGAACGTAAACGAAATAACAATAAAACGGAAAGAGAAAGTAGTCACCAGATAGCGATATGACACAACATAGAGAGCGTGGCAGAAAGGCGCATATAAATAGCGGTCAGTTTCAACACCACACACACACACACGCAATCAGACGCGAACTCCGTTGTTCACGTATGACCGCCGTGACTACACTGAGCGGTCCGATGGTTTCGGACCGCTATTTATAAGCGCCTTTCTGCCACGCCCACTATGTTGTGTCGTAGCGTTATCTGGTGACTACTTTCTTTTCTCGTTTTATTGCGGTCGGCTGACGGCACTTTGTCGGTAAATGCGGTTGTTTAGTTTGACGCTGATTTTTGACTGATCGTACGCGCGTATGCAATTTTATTTATTTTATTTTTTTATTATTATTACTTATTAGTAATAATATTATTTATCGTCAGCTAAGCACTAATTCCAGCACTAATTCCAGCTACATGATGTTCAAATGGGCGAAAATGGAGCATAACCATGATATAATTAGACCAACTTACATGACACAAATCGATGCTGTTAGGTCAGAGATATACTAAATTAAAAAATATCAAATTCCATGTGTAGGGGGGACGATCCACCTATCGTCATCATAACCCTTATAACCGTCACTGGATATACGTCATCATTTATACTCGCAATATATTTTTTAATGATATCGGATAAAAGTAATATCGAATAAAGAAATAACTCGCGAATACTATATACAGATATTATTTCAATTATTACTATTAATATTTTAATAATAATCAAGCGTAAAAAATAACGTTTAAATACGATTAATATATTTATATACATTTATTATTTATACTCGTGGTATATCGTCTTTATTGCTACAGGATTTGCCATTATCATTTTCGAATATCAAACGATAAAAGTTCTTTAAAATGTAATTTATTTATAGCTGAAACCTTCAGATGTTAGCTGATCTATATTTTAATGGTTTCGAGAGTCAGATTATTCAGTGCAACACTTATACCGTAGAAAAAAAACGTTTCAAAACAAACACGCCTATATATACGTAATGCGCGTGTAGTATATATTGTGTTCATATTTGAATAAAATATTCATAGTTTTCTCTCTCTCTCTCTTTGTAGACGGTATAACATAAAAATAAGTCACCGTCACAAAAGCAATGAAATAACTATAGCTGCTGTTTTACAATTACGCCTGAATATAAATTTTATTTGTAATAGTGTTTATATATTTTAAGTCCGCATAGTAAATATTATATAATATTATGAGATGTTTTTTTTCAAACTAGTTAAAATTCCAAACAAAGTTCAAAGTGATATTAAAAATACGGTTCGTATTTATTTTCAACGCAATTTGCTATATTAAACGAATAATGTAAATTTTTTAATACCATACGATTACTAATAAATAATAATTAGGGTTAGGATTTCAACGCATTTTCAATATATTTATTGGAATAATTCTGATACGGTACTTTCCGAGTAATTAATGTGTTCCGAGTAAACACAATTTTAATATATATATTTATTAAAATAAAACGAGTGTTGAATTTACATATATATTAACGACCGCGCAACGTCAAACTGGCCGAACACATACAATACTTTAATTAATGGGACAACACTTAATATCTCCAGTCAAAACTGTAAATAATAAATTATTTATTTAAAAAAATTTTATGTGTATTTTAAAATAATTTTTCAGAATTTTTAGATCATAATTAATATATATAAACAATTTAAACGCATATTTTGGTTTTTGTTTTTAGACATCCAAGACTTAATTACATATAATATATAATATATGGTAAAAATAGTTTTACAACGAATAATTATATTATTGGGTACATAGAGTATAGGTTTCTATGAAATATATTACTATAATGTATGTACTGAATATTTAATAAAGTATTTACTTTTATTTTTTAATATTACACAAGAAACTATGTGATAAATGATGTAAAAGTTTTTCAAAAGAATCTTTTTTTTTTAGAACACGCGTAAAGCACTCTGGTATAGGTACATAACTTCTATAGAGTATAGATATACTCATCAAAAATTTAACGTTGCCTCCCGCAGTATGCATTACATTACATTACACTTTGAAGTGCACAAAAGTTATACAGAAAATATTATCGTGTATACATTTGTTTAAGCAAAGCGCCCTACGGTTGAATAATGTTTTTAATGAATAAAATTGAAATTATAGCAGCGCGAGAGAATATTTTTATAAATTATACGTTTAAACTTTTTATAAAAAAAAAAGAGGAAAAAAATTTTTTAATATAAAATATAAATAACAATGGTATAAATAATATATATTTGTAAATCTTGAATAGTCGATATAACTTCTATTCACAAAGGCTTATATATATATATATATATCTTCTTTTTACAACTTATGACTGATGAGGTGTCCCCGCATTTAGACAGGTCCATTTATATTTGAAAAAAAAAAAAATCTGAAAACTTTCGAGTATATATATATAAAAATATTAAATATTATAAACACACAAGTTTGCAGGAAGCGCAAGAGAGTTGAAGTAAATCGATTTTTTACATTTTGTTTTGTCGAGGAAAAAGATCATTACGATTTTGTATGTTTTATTGCTAAAAAAAAAAAAAAAATATTAATAATAATAAATCTTACGTTCATGCGCATATAACTTTGCGAATTCCACACGACCTCTATTATACAACATATTAAATTATTTGTACTTGAAAAATAAATTCGTTTATTTTAACATTGGGAATTTATTCATTTTCTATTTTTATTATTTTTCAAACAAATTATTTTGTCTTTTTTTTTTTTTGAACAATAACGATATGTAACAATTTAGAAAAGTGTTTGCCGATTCCTGATTTTATCGAAAATTATAGATTTTTTCTTCGGACTACATGGCAAAAAAATCGTTACGAGAACAGCGCTGTGGTTCAGTGAAAAGTGTCTTTTAAGTTTCTTTTTTTTTATGTTATACAGCTGCGTTATTTATTATTACTATTTTTTTTATATCCTGCAAACACGTATACATTATATCGTGATCCAAAACGGAGAAGATATTTCACCAAGGTCTAACACTTTTATTATTATTTTGCGGTCGTTCGGTCTGAGAAAACAATATTATATACACTACATATTATACACATATATACACCGCGGTTTTTCAGACCGGTGCAGATCGATAGTCCTTGGCGGACGGTCGGCTAGTTAACCCCACGAAAAATTCGAACGAGTGTTTTGCGCGCAATCAATCATACATTTGTATGCTTATATTCATCCTATACGGCTATACACACACGATAACTATACTGTCGAGGTTTATTATTATGTCTATACTTATACGTATATATAAACTTGTCGATTTCCGAAATCGAATTATAAATCTACTCTTTCGGATTCTATACCACTCCGCGGATAGATTACAGTATATATATATATATATATTATAAATTTGGTTTGGAGTAAAAATTATTTATCTTTAATCGTATTCATATATAATGTAACAAAAAAAAAAAAAAATTAACGCGAATTTTAAAACATTTGAACGACTTTTTTTTTATTGTAATCGGATTAGTTTTATATTTTGTTACGCGTATAATCCGTAACGAATGAATATTTACAATACGAACACGTTGAACGGTATGAAAAATCGTCGTTGATTTCAGACGTCGATAAATCCATTCGCCGTATACAGTCTAAAAGAAAAAAGGTAAGGACGAGCCGCGCGGGGTGTTGGTGGATATCGTTTAAGTAAATTATTTGGATAAAGATTTTAGAGTTTTGTTTTTATTTTAAATTTGAAAGCAACGATAAGTCATTGCATTCGATAAAACGATTCTGAGCGGAGATTATTTTTCTCGTAAATATTGTCTAAAGTTTACATATTATATAAAGTTTTCACATATTTGGTGAAAATGTCAGGTTTCTATGACTATTAGTTTCGAAATTACGAAGAAATAAACAACAATCGATTAAGACGAAATTGTGTTTTCAGCGTTTTTTAATTTATATTTTTAGGTGCTTTTGAGAAAATCGAAAAATGACCTCTCTAAAGTACCAACTATAGATAGCGAATTGCTGCCGTAAACAAACTGTGACACCGAGGAGATCGGAGCACTCCTGGTCAAAAATCTGTACACAGGATAGAAAAAAAAATAAAATAAAAAAATAAACATCATTGTAAAAACAATAGATTCATCGCTCCGTTCAGAATCTAAAAAAAAAAATGAACTCGAGTTTTTTTAAATGAAATAATCTGGTTTAAAATGATATAAACCTACGTGTATTATAACACGGTTATTAAAGTTAAAATGGATGTAATATGTAAGTAGTGGAAAAGCGATTGAAATCGAACCGAAAGGAAACTCGAAACGGATAACAGACGTTTAGGAAAATCGATAATATTCCCCACAATACTGTCGAAATTCAAAACGTTTGAAGAAAAATCGTCAAAGTGTTGTCATAAGTGTTGTCGGTTCGTTTGATCGTTTCTCCACGACGAATATAAACATATTAATTGTTTATACGCGCAAGAAAAAACCCACACCAAACTCGATATTCTATTGCAAATGAACGCGATTATAAGACTGAGGCGGAAAAAAAAGAAAGTCAACGCGCTACAGTTTTTTTTTTTTTTTTAATATTTATTATTATAGTGCCCGCGTACCGGAATCGTATTTCGAAAACAGGAAACGGAATAATAAATAATATTTTATAAAACGTATATTACTACGTAATTTGCGCGAAACAACGCGTCATAATATGTAGCATATTTATATACATATATATTTATATTTATATCGTAGTAGATAGACTTCACGACGTCAACGGTACTAAAACGATAATTTCCGTTTTAGCGTACATTTTTTTTATGAAAATTTCGTTTCTTTATGTTTTAGATAAAAAAAACGAACTATATTATGACGTATTATTATAGTACGAAATAAAAAGTACGCCGTTCCGATTTAGTGGGAAATTAATCGATTCGAACGCAAAAACACCCGATTCGCGATTATTAATTCGATTTTTTTTCCAAATGTATCTATGTATAAAATCGGTTGTGCACAAAAAAAAAAACGTTTGCGCGTATCGAAAAAAAAAGAAACAAACAACTGTCGGATCCAAAAATCATGTAGCATTAATTTTCAAAAAAAAAAAAACACTATAACTTCCAAAATCTATCCATAAAAATAAACGAAATACTCTTCTTATGTTTTGTAGGCACGCGGAAAACGTAAATTTCGTAGCTGGCGCACAAGAAACGTCGTACAGGGGCAGAAAATCAAAACTAAAACGTTTTTTTTTCGCTCATCCCGTGCACTAGGTCCTTTTTACGTCTGAAACCGAGCGCTCGGCGAAAGAATCGAAGAATTAATAATACAAATTAATTATTATAAAGAAAAAAATCCCTGTATACTAAAACTTCCAAAGCGTTTAAAACCGCGTCCGCGTGAATCAGGCCAAACGACACAAAAAGCGCCCGTTTGAATGCCGTCGTCCCGCGGCAGCGCGGCGCAGCAAAACGTCACCTAACGGCCCCGCTCCGAACGCCAAACGGAATCCCGCGATTTGCGAATATTTCCCTAATCAATCGATTGCCGAGTATAAATCGACGGCCGCGTCGGGGTCGAATGCAATACTTGCCGATAGTCCGGTACCAGGAACGCATAAACCGCGTCTCGTATTATTATTACTCGCCGCCGCCGCCGCCGCCACCGCAGCGGGTAACGAGGACAAACGAAATGAGAGAGCGTGACACGCGTGCTCGTATTATTTTTTTTATACGTGTAAAATTGAAAATAATATCCGCCGAAAACAAAGCGACGAAGTTTGGTAACGATAATTTATTATAAATTATTATTATCGCGGTCGCGTCTTCGGCCATCGGGGAAAATCTACCGCGTTGTAGGTTTTCAAAAGAAAAAAACGCGGCGATTTAGGGAGGGAAGCGCGCGCGCGCGCGCACAAAACGGGTTCCGAATTGATTTTGATGCGGTTTTGACACGAAAAGCGGACGGCCGGCACCAGGGCATCATGTGCTCGTACGCTCGCGATATACGTATACGGTGCGCAGAGCGTGTTAACATTACGGTGAGAGCAACGTTTTTCGTACTTCACACACACATAATGTATTTTATGTATATTTAAAATACATCTGTTTTTAACTAAATATACAACGAGTAACTTCCTTCTTTTTTTTTTTTTTGTATTGAATAATTTAGTTCAACATAAATTAATAATAATTATAATTTACCGTAGAATAAAAAAAAAAAAAAGTGGTTTTTTTTTTCGTCTTTTATAATATACGAACTTTTAATATAATTTTACGGCCGTCAATGAATGATCGTTTATTCTAATTTAATTATTTTGCAGGTCGTCTGTAAATTGTTTCAGTTTAATTTCTGCAGAGAAATCAGCTCGAACAAAGGACGTAGAAACTTTTATATAGGGTTATACACAAAGCTCTGAACAATAAGTGTGTTTATATAGAAATTCCCGAATTTAACGTCCTGACATAATACCGGAACTATACCCTGCTGCAGTACGGTAAAACACTCCGAGGGAAAGGGACCATTGTGAGCTTATGCCGCCCGCATATTATTGGGTTCCACTTTGCCCACTTTCTTTATTCGTATTTTTTTTTTTCTATACCTATAGGTTATATAGATACTATTGGATTAATTTATTGCCGAAATAATAATAGTAATACTAATATTATTATACTACATTATTAATGTAAATATATTTGAACGAAATAATGTGAAGATTATAATAATAATAAATTATAATAATATAGGCGTAAAATTTTGTTGAGATTTAGAAGAAATATTATTTAAGGAAGTTCAAAATTAATTTTCAGTAATTAGTAATGCCCACGGATAAATACTTAAAAATCGCAGCCACAATTTTTTTCAATTTTGCAAAAGATCAATTAATTATTGTAACCATCGAACACGTGTGGGAACTAAAACAATTATAACAGTAATTGTCATTTCCTATAAATGCATTATATATACATAATAATACATACAAATATACCAAAATTTCGTCAGTATAAACAATCAATTTAACCCGGTAAAACGTTTAGAACTTCGCATATACCATTATCAACAAATAAATGTAAAAAAAAAAAACATAACTAATTTAAAACGGTGTGCTACTGCAGGCCATATATAGGTAATGTTTTTATTTGTAATTTCAAATAAAGAGATAATAAGTAGTTAATTGGCGTAATATTGTTTATTTATACCATACTGTCAAATCGACTTTTAGCGTATTATATTCGTTATATAATGCCTAGGAATAATATAAATTACGTATGTCAATTGTTTGTTTATTATAATTATGTATATTAATAATATCTAGTGTTAATAATGCCTAGACGTTATACGAAATACCGGATTATCTATATATTTTATTACTTGTAACATAGGTTAATATACGAGTATATATATATATATATATAATGAGTATAGTATAACGTTTATTAATCATCATACTAGTTTACAAGTAGTATACGATTTACAATACCATTGTAAAATCGTCTTTGCGACCATTAACAAGCTTATTGTACCAATAAATTATGTATACGGATCGGCGTTAATTCACTAACACAAATATTTTCATTCGGAATCAATTCATTATATATATTATTATTATTATTATTATTATACTCGTGTATTATGTATATCAGCGTAAAAAGCACGTAAATTTGTAATTAACATACACGAATAACTAAACGAAAAAATTCGCGTGTATATCCTACTACTAAGACGTCGTATAATAAAATAATGAGTTTTTAATTTGTATTTAATTCGTTACACGTTACTTAAATTAATTTTTGTTTAATTTCTAGCGTTTATATTTTAATTTTATGGAAATTACGAATAGAGTTTAATCCAAATCTGCGAAATACCCGTGATGTGCACTTGTATATATATATAGTATAAAACCTTATTTCGTCCTCATCGCGGGTTGGTGTGGTTTTTTTTATTTTAAAGTGTAATCTTAAACTCGTGTTTTATGGCTGCCATAAAAATTACAACGTTTAGCTTTTTCGCGTTTTAATTGATGTCGTCAAACGTGACGCGTACCTAGGTATATATACTCGAATACTGTTTGCATATACGTTCTTCTCTAATTGCATTATTATATAATTTTAAAATTTTATATTTAATAATTTTCTCGAATAATTTTACATGTATTATATACACGTATAATATCCTTGTGTAAAAGTAGATGCGGGTTTTTAATATTCTCTTTTAAATCTACTGTACGTTGAAGATAAAAAATGGAATTATGATTTTAAAGGTTTACTGTAATAATGAAGAACAGAGAGAAGCAGCTATATATACCATTAGTTTTGCGCTGCAATAAATTATTTCACCGAAAACAATATTTTCAGAATAATAAAAGTGCTCCAGAAATTTTATATATAGTTTCACTTTACGAATTTCTTGGTGATTGCAAACAATATTTTGAAGAATCGTAACATTTACGATCAAACCCTTTTTTTTTTCTTCAATAAAGTGTTTATCAATTACTTTTTATTACAATTTCAGAAAATAACAGAAACTATTAAAATATTTATGTATCCATAATACTTGGTATATTTCTGTATTCAATTAAATTCGAAAATCACAATTTACTTTTATGAGCACATAAAATTAATTAAAATAATCGTCATTTCAACTCGATAATATAACTCCACTATGTTCAAAATCGTTTTCTGAATAAACGAATTTATCATTTCTTTAAAATTCAAAAATATTAATGCAATGACTACATTAAAAAAAAAAAAAATTGAATTGTGAATTATTTTTTAGCAAATCGCATTTAAAATTTTTAACTTAAAAAAAAATGTATGGAATTATTTATTTATATTTTTTAATCACGACTGATTGTTTTAACGAGACTCATTAAAAATAAAAAAAATATCCGCTATCGTTATTTTTAATTTTTATTTTCCGCGAGTTATTCGATATTATAATATTATTTACCTATATATATATATATATATATATAATTAATAACACATTAAAATAACGTAAATTCCGGCCTTGTTAATATATTTTTTTTAAATAAGCTTCCGCCATAATTCGACGGTGATACTTTTTATTTTTCATAGTTTATTTCTTTGTAAATTATATTTATTAAATTAATTGTTGAAAATATCGTTTCATAACGTTTATGAGAAATAATCGGTAATTTTTGGTTATTTACTATACGTGGCCTAATTCCTTATTGTGAAACGTATAAAGAGGAAAGGCGTATACTTATTTGTATCGTTTGACTATACATTCTTTTACAAATCTGACTCGATTATAAACGAAAATAAATACCTTATATATACGTTATGAGTAAAATATTATTGTTTGTAAAATGTCTACATAGGGAGTGTTAAATGTTTTATGAAACAAGGGTTCAAAAAAAAAAACCATATATCTTGTATTTAAGTTGTAACAGAGGTTCGTGTCCGCATTACCGCCTCTGGAGCCTTTAACGATTAACTTCAACCCGACTTCGTACGAGAATAAAAAAAAAAAAAAATAATAATAATAATAATAATAAAAATGTCAACATTATATAAACGCAAGGTAAACAAGCGGAAAAATAAACATATATTTAAATACATTATACGCGTATATATAACAATAATTGGCTTTCACTATTATCACGCGTTTACGAACACTGTATAAAAGCAAACACAGTTTAGAAACGTTTTTGCTCGGCTGAACAAAACATTGGACTCGCGCGTATTACAAAGTTATACGTATACGGTTTGAAATTAACAACGGTCGTGTGTTTAAACCTTAAACGAAAAAAACACAATAAACAAACGATTGAAAACACTTTCACCAGCTTACATTCGTATGGATAAACGAGTATACGGTGTGGAATAATATGTAGTATATATGTCTCCTGCAGTGGCGTAACTAGGACCATTTTTTGGGGGGTGATATGGATATTTGTCACGTGTATAGTTAGAAAAAATAAACATTTATATAGGTATCACACAATTCACAAATTGTAATATTAATTATATTATATTTATTATAATAATATTTCATTGTCAGAATTATTCTTCAGATCTTTTATGCAATGCAATACTTCTCCTATTATAATTAATATTGTACTTTAAAGTCAATTCGCACAATTTGTAATTTTTTTGCGTAAAAGTAAACCACAAGAAAATATAACCTATAGAAGTAATACGAGTCGTATCATTATTAAAATATTTAATATATACCTACATTTTCATTTATGATTTAAAAATTCAAGTCAATATAGATTTATAGGTATATATACTTTGTTTAACTACGTGGAGAGTAATGTTAAGAACTCTGAATCTAGAATACATTTTTTTTTATATACTATTATCTATAGAGATAACGCGTGATCAAAAGTTTACAAGACATATTGTCCCAATTAATTTTTATGTCAATAATTTGAAATACGAATTATAAATTATAAAACAAGTGAATACAGTAAAAAAGAAGGGTCTGGAGGGTGATATATCACCCACATCACCCCTCCGTAGTAACGCCACTGTATCTCTCCCGCTGCAGTCTCTTCCGTACAGTCGAATTTCGAAAACAAAATAATAATATTATTACTTATTAGTCTAGGTACGTTATTATTGAAACACAACAAAGGCTATGGCAAAACTTTGATGCGAATTTTTCGTTCGAAAATCCGTTTTGGATGTAATAATATTCGCGCGCCATGCGTAATAGAGTTGACTGAGCAAACAAAAAAATATATGAACCGTCGTTATCCGTGCAAGAACGGACACATAATATATTATGACGATTTATTATGGTTTGTGGGTAAACATCTCATATCGTTTTGTGCAACAGCGACCTTTATATATAAATAGCAGTACTAAAAGGCACCTCGTTTTTGCGTTTCATACGCGGAAAAGTATACCCGGAGTCCTGTACGACTTAGGACCTTTATTGCACGAATCCACGAACGGTTACATCAAATGCGTGTGTTTTCTTTTTTTATTGCAGGTAACAGTAATGCTGTGTATTGAATACGTATAATATATTGATTCAATATTATCGAATATTCAGTAACGATAACATTTACCCTAAAATGCGTCTCGTAATCCATGCTCTATATTCTATATCTTGTACTTTATTTACTACTTAATAATATTTAAATAATATTAAGGTTTTTTTTTTTTTCGGGGCCGACGTTGAGACGCCGGACGCGCGTTCGCCATATTTAATCTGGCCACTGCAGGATAGATACCACTATTTTTGTTACTCTGCACAAGACGGATCGGTCCACCTCGCAGATTACTTATTTACCATTTAATACTTTTTTTTCCCGAGTGTTAAATAGCTAAATAGGCCATTTCGTCGGCGATCGCACGAGAAAGGGTTGTTGTTTTTAACCCGGGGGAAAAAGTTAATGAAGAACTGTATCAGGGACGTTTTCAGGTCAGTTTTATGGGGGCGGGGTGTATTCGCTGATAGAAGTTAATACGTCAGAGTTTGAGACTTGTCACGATTCCGACAAAACTCCTTATTTTTTGGTACTATACGTGTACTGGATGCGAATAATTTTAAATGATTCTTTATTTGGGTGTAAAAAACAGAAAAAAAGTATATACTATTAATAAACAATATATAAAAAGAATGATATGCGTAGGGTATTTTAAAAAAAATTTTCACTATTGAATAATTCCAGATTAAACGCAAGATGATCACGTTAAAATTGTGGACCGTATGTGTCGGTTTTGATACGATAAGTGTTAGAAAAACTTAGTAGGTACCTATATGCTATTCAATTTAAGAGTATACCGGGCGGCGGACGAAAATTGGTTCATTTCGCGCATTCGAGGTTCTATCGGTATTCTGATTGGCGGAAACCGTCGTGAGCCGACCGCTGCCGACAGCAACAGCCAATGACGGAGCAGTTATTAGCCGCCTGAAGGGCACAACAGCCAATGACAGAGTGGCTATTAGCCGCTTGGGGGGTCTAGCATCGCTCCGGTTTTCATTCAACGCGCGCGTTCCGGTATAATCTTAAGCCGAACAGCATATAGATTATATTTAGTATTTTTTTTTCATATTGGTGGGTGAGCTCATGGGGGGAGGGGGCGATCGCTTCCATCGTCTCCCACAAGAACGCGCTTGAACTGTATTCGTGTACAATACAAAAAATATTGTTTCAATCGCATGTAAGAAAACAGTTTTCCGCTCAATGTGCGAAAAAAGAGAGTGGTGAGGGGAAGCGTACATCGTAAGCCGGTCGGTACGTCGCGAGAACGTATCACGTCCCCCGGCCGGCCCTATACTGTCGTATAACGCGTTAAAAGGGGTCGACGCGGGAAAGGAGGATTTGGGAGGAGAAAAAAAAAAGGGCAAACGGTAAAAATACATAAGGGATTTTGTCCGCGAAACAACGGCGTTTCCTATATAGTGTTGCATTATCGTCGTCATCGCGTATCGACGAGGGTCGTACACATGCACGGGTGTGACTGGCGGCGGCCATCAGCCGACCCCGCACCCTCCGAGAACCCGACGACGACTGCGTCCACTGCGCGTACAGTATCGGTGACCCCGTGTCACCGACACTGCCGCGCAGCGCCGCCGGTACCTGCACCACTTTCTCTCTTCGTTGGCCGTGCGACGAAGGGATTTTCGAGAGGCCTCACCGAGTATTTTCGCGGGCAAACGTTACATTATATAATTATAATGGTGTTTGACTATAAGAGGATGCTATACCAAGGGCTCGCCCAGGATTTTTTTGGGGGAGCTAAATAAAATTATTTTTAGATATTAATAAGATTTATTTAATATATGCAGAAATCCGAGAGTACACTTGTTTATGAAAAAATTATTCAAGAGTAAATAATTTTTTCGACATGAAAATTTAAAGTGATACCTAATAAAATTAGAAAAATATTAAGAGGTCAATCATTTTGGGGGGCTTAAGCCCGTTAGCCCCCCTTGGTGCGCCACTGTGCTATACTGAAAGTAAAACACATGCAATTTACCGGGACTTTGTGTAAAAACTAATTTGCGCGAGCATAAAAACACCGGGGCTACGATCGAAATAAAAACACCAAATTTTGCAACTATACATAGAAGAGAACTTATCCACGTCGTAGCGTTATTATTTTTTTCATAACTTGTTTCAATTTTGTATTATATATATATGTAGTAAAAAAAAACACAAATCATAAAAGTTTAACATGGACTTTATTAAAAAACAAAATAAAAACGCTACGACGTAGATTACGTTCTCTTCTACGAGTGTGGTACCTAAAAAATTTAATCATTTTATTTTGATTGTACGTAGCCCCGGTGTTTTAAATGTTCGCGTAAACCAGTTTTTAGTCTCTTATTCGAGATGTGTATCATCCTCTTAACGAAAACGATTATTATTGTAAGATCCGCGGTGTACCTGTTGTGCCTCGTATACGCGCATAGACGCAGTCTAAATGGCCGTTCGACAAGTTCAAATAACGCTCTACAGAACAAAAAAATAAAAAATTGATCTTTCAAACCTACGTCGCACGCTCTTTTTCGAAGTAACCTCCCTTCCTCTCGATTCTAACACACTTTTCCCGCCGTTTCTGTCACTTGGCACACGGTGCGTACAGTACTCGGTCTCACGTATAAGTGAAAAAATTGCACACTACGCCACTGCAGTATTCTATTCCGTCGTTGAGAACGTCAACGCGTTTTTTCCTATGTATACATATATGATCGATTAAAAGTGAATATTTTCTCCGTTCTTTGTACACACATAGAAGACCTTCGTGGCGATAAAGGACACGCAAATATTTTTCAATTCAATCCTCCGAGGTGACGATCGCCTTGTGTCGCACCCCTTCAAAGTACTATATCGTAAAATTGACCCTAAAACGTATACACGTATAGGGGGAGCGAATATCCGCGGGGCTCCGGGGCCCTTCCCGTAGTACCGCCTACGATTATTTGTATTTAAGAATATTATATTGTCACAGTACGAACTCGTACGTGACTTTATATAATTATTTCCAGCGCACTGCAGGAGTCACGGCAGTTTTCAACGGAACAGTAAGTGCAGTAGGTACACGAGAAACATAATATATATTATCACTGGAATTATTCGAGAAATATCTCGGTGTATATCTTATTATAGACTATAATGCAGATTACTAGAATTAGTACCGATTTAAATTATACACTCTTTAAACAAAACAAAAAAGTTCTTCAATCTGTACATGTTATATAATATACTTAGCACGTATTATACAATTATATATAGTCGCAATAGAGATTGGATTTTGATTTTTCTTCTTCCGACGAGCTCGCGAATACATTATTTCTTTCATCGCACACACATTTCGAAATAATAATTTTTATTTCGCGTTTTATTCATTTATAATTTCTGTACGTCACTTTTGTAAATTTCAGGTCATTATTTTGTACGTTTTTATTCATTTTTTTTAATATTATATATTTCAAAGTACGTTTCACGTGTGTATATATTTTTTCATCAGTTATGTAATATATAGTGTTTTTCTTGTCCATATAATACGTATATATATATATATTTAATTATTTTATATATAATTACATATATTATGACATTTCAATTACGAGGTATATTATATAAAAAAAAAAAAACTCGTTAACACTTATTATTTCTTGTAAAACTCTAGTTTTTATACAACGGTTTTACGACCTAAATAAACAATATTACCAACAGTTTCGAAGATGAGCGCCAAAGAAACAAATCAAAGCCTGCTGTGTTTGCACAAAGAGTCACGGCCAAAGAAGAAAATTACATGAAAACATTTTGAGTTTTTGAAGTCTGTAAGAAATTTTGTCAGAAAGTTTTCAGAAGTTCCATTTAATATTCGTTTATAAAAGACTCTTTGAAGTTTATCACTGGAAATTTAAAGCCCGTATTTCTCGTTGTATATATATATATAATAAAGAAATTCGGCATACTTTGCCTCGAAAACCTTATTTTACTTATGTATATATATATCACAAAATGTATTTCATAAAATAAAATAAATCGATGAAACTAACAAAATATTTTATAACGAGTTCATTAAAAATTTAAAAAAAAAAAAAAAACCTCGTCGAAAATCATTAAAAATAATACAAGCTGTATTATCACTAAATACCAAATAAAAGACGTGTCAAAATTCAATTATTTCACTATAACCGTCTAAATTATTTACTGTTAAAAATAATTTCAATAAAATTAAACGTGTATTTTGTTTTCATTAATTTTGGAATAATCCCGACGAAGTCAATCGACTTTCAAAATTATTTTAATATTTCAATCGATTTAGCGTTCAATATTTATCGTTTAACATTAACAAAAATATACGTTTATTTATTTATTTCCGCGCGTAATTTCTAAATAAACAATGAAAATATAAAAACGACTATATAGTGTCATTTTATTTTAATAGCACTTTTTGTACAATTTTTCGTGCAATACGCGCTTCACGCATATGTATATTATACACTCGTGAAATAACAAAAGTTACATCCTTTGTACACACGTATGTTGTATACGTAGTGTGTTGATAAAAAAAAAAAACACCCCATTTTATTTCGTTGAAAACGATTTCGTTTTAGCGTTGTTAAATTCTAAAAACGAATTTTCGTGTATTATTTGTTTTATCGAATTCGACTGCGGAATCGTATTACACGTATATAAACATAATAAAAACACATTTTGTCGAAACGATGTTCCTGTACCGGGAAAAGAAAATAATATTTGTGTCTTGTAGGGCAAGGATAATACAAAAATGTAAAAGGGAAATATGTACATATTATATTGTGTGTATTGAAAAAGAGAAGCTCATCGCATCTCCTATATACCGACTACGACATCTGCAGTATATTATACAATATATGCGATGGCGACGTCACGACCGAAAATGGACCGCGCGTATTTATTGGAATCTGGGAGCTGATAAAAAGGGTTCGAAATTTTAGGAAAATTACCTTTTCAAATAAATATTAAAGTATAAATTATAATACGAGGGCACTTGGTGTTCCTGTTTCGTTTCTTCTTTAATTAGTGTATTTCAGAAAAAATGTATATATTAATCATCCGGAGACGTTATTTATTAGAAAAAAAAACCTACCTATCTATATACGGTTGAATAATTGTCGACACCCGCTATTTTACATTGAAACGTGAAAATTTCAATGTTAAAAATTGCGAATTATATAAAACACTACATTTTCGCATATATAATATACGAGTAGACGCAGTATATTCGAATAACATTTTATATTCGGCTAAAAAATATAAATATATAGTCAATAACTAATAAAAAAAAAAAAAAATCGTATCGCATCCATACAGTATAAAAAGGTACTAAAAAATCGATGAACATTTCAGGCCAAGAGAATTGTTATTTTTTCAACAAGAAAATAGCAAAAATCGATTTTGTTTAAAACTGCGTTATGTGTCGTAAATTCTTATCCGTTTTTTTCACACGTACGTGTAATATACCCGAATACTTTCCCTTGCTAAATCGTAATATATATATATATATATGCGGTACGGGATGAGCGCAAAAACATGACCTGTCTAAAATATACCTGCGTCCGTGTCAAATTTTCAATTTATATACATATGTATATCACTACTCAGAAAACTTTTTAGAGACCTCTTTGTCTGTTCGAAAAAAAAGATCAAATATTAAAATATTTAGTGTGTGTAATAGTACTATTATAATAGCATTATAATATTTTCCGAGAGTTTTCGGGTAAAGAGCCGAAAATCTAACAGTTCGTTTATCCAATGGCCAATAGATGATCAATCGGAGCTGAACAAAATCCTTAGGAATTTAATGTTTTTACCTCAAAATCGAAATCCGTCGTCTACATAATATAATTTCGGTAATTTGATTGTTGACTGCAGTCGTCAATCGTCATATAACTCATATGAGTTATACAGACACACGCCATTTCCGTTTTTGAAAGGGGGAGGCAAAAGATTTTACCGGCCAATTTACTTCCCACTTGAATTTAGCACAATACGATTTCCATTTTACACATAATTTTCTTATATCTAATCGCACGATATATTTTTTTTTTTTTTTTTTGGGGAGAAATTCATTACTTTGTCAACTATAATAACGTATATCATAAACGACTAGTATATACTCATACGTATAAGTATTACCTGAGATTCTGCAACTTTCGGAGTTTCTCTTGTCGTGACATTAAACGTGTTACAAACGTCTTGTGATCAGCTCTGAGCAGCTTATGTTTGAGTTCAATTCCCCCCCTCTCTCTCTCTCTCTGTCTCTCGCCGTCTTGGCTTTTAGCTTCTTTCATTTTTATTTTTTACACTTGCCACTCACAAATTATATACATACATAAAATATACGTCTGAAATGATGGGTTAAACAAGTTTACGTAGCCGTAAACAAACGAAGTATATTTTTAAGGAACGAATTCGAAACGCGTTGATTTCCGAGGGGGTTTAGATTTGGAATTTTTTTTTTTTTTAGCTTCTAGTAAAACTATTACAGCTCGACAATTATTATAAATCACTAAACAAACAACGAACAAAGAATAAAAAAAAAAAACAGAACTATTATAATAGTGAATATATATTATTCCAAACTAAAAGAAATAATAACTATAATTGGGTTCGGAATTATAATGAAGAATTGAGGGTAGGATCGATAGAAATATCGAATGATTTTAGAGAATTAAATATCGATAAAAGATAAACGTATTTAATGTTATACAGGCATCTTATTTGTGGCTTGATAATATATTCACTCGTTTTTCGAGAAAACGCTCTTGCGTTTCTATACCCGGTAATTCAGTGTAACGTGTTCCATAGCCAACACAGGTAATTTAATAATATAACCTGTACATTGTACGACACATGTATATTGTCTAATTACCGGAATACAAAAATATTATAAAAACAATTTATTTATTGGCTTTTATAAAAGTGCGCCCCAAAAAATGTTACGCCCGGGAACACGTCTGCAGCCTCCTAGATCCGCCACTGGTTATAATCAGTATAATAATCAGGATTATGCAATTGGGGGGGTTAAGTATGAATACAATTATAGATTTTTACATTTTTCGTTAGGTTTGTTACTTAATGCTCTTCATATTCTTATTGAACCACACAAGGACCAAATTCAGCGGTATATATAAAATATATATATATATATACATTATGAATGTCTTATGGCTCCCATACACGATCAATATTATTGATCAATAATATTATCATCAATTTTCTATTATTGAACACTAGCCACTAACATGTCAATAATATTGATCAATATTTATTTATCAACACTCACAGAATAGAATAAACAATTACAACTACACTACACTTTACCTGAAAAAGAGAAAGTGATAACAGCTGATGATAGGACACAATCTTATTGACGACCCGTCAATAAATATCAAAACCGTTTTGATATCTTCAATGTATTGAAGGAACCTTCAATATAACCAATACACGGTCAATATCAAATATTGATCGTGTATGGGAGCTTTTATATAGATATCTATAATCTTGCTCGTAACTGCGGTTATTGAATACTCGCGATAAACGACATAGAAATTAGGTATATTTTCTGGACGAATTTTCGGAAGTGTTGTTATGCATTTACTTATAGAATATTAAGGAAATACACAACAGTATAAATTATAATAAATTTATAAGGTTAAAACGTACAAAAAACAGGGGGTTTAAACAGCCAAAAGACCAAACTCCCCCTAGATCCGCCACTGGTTATAATAATACGCGTATGTATGAACGGAGACTTACACGAATGTTATAGTGAATTCCTTTATCTTGATAAATATGCATCACGTGTGTAGCTGAAGTACAGGAGAAAGAGTAGAGGATGCTGAATAATGCGTGCCGAAGATTGAAGGGGGCGTTTCTCCGAGGACCGTGTAATTATATGGCTATTGTGTGTTTGTGTGTGTGTGTGTGTATACGACGGACAACGGCGGCGGCGGCGCTTGTTTATCGGATACATCTGCCGCCGCCGAGACCGCGTGCGCGCGGTTCTATAGAACGTCGTCGTCAGCGGCGCGCGGTCGCTATTTGGTTCTCCGGCCACTGCTGTATATGTGTGTGTGTGCACAGCTCATAATTCTCACACACACACACACACACACACACACACACGGTTCTGCTCACTCGGACCGATTGGAATGCCATCACAATGCGCACGCCACAACAATAAATCGAGACTTATTATTGCGTTTAAAGAAGAAGAAAAAAAAACTATATATACGTACGCGTGCGTATCGATTTAGTAGCAGGGCGACTGCAGACAGAATATTATAATGTCTTATAAACCGCTTTCGCCCCGTTACCACAGTTACAGTTAAAAAAAAAAATCACGATACATCCATAGATAATAAAGATATCATATATTATATAATCTTTATTATCTACGGAGACATCGCTGATACGGTTTGTTGATCGAAACAACAAAAAAAAAAAAAACAGATTTCAGTGTCTTGTATTATTACTATAGAATTTATATTTATTATAAATATTATTTTTATATTGAAATTTAATTTGAAAGCGACGCGATAAATCGTTGCGTTCGATAAAACGATTCTGCGGTGTAATACAAAAAGCTTTGTCGACAATATTTTCAAACGGTTGTAAAAAGAAATTGTGACAAAACGATTTTCAGGGTTTTTTTTTTTGAATACAATTGAAGTAACTGCAGGAGTCTGACATTGTTTTTAAACTTTAAATCCGAAAATCACACCTTTTACAAAGTAAATACCTCGTAAATTACAATTATTGTTATAAATAATCCATAATTAAAATATAATTTTTTTTTGAAAGATTCGTCTCGTTAATACGCAGTCCAGAGTTACGCGTATTCGACGTTTCTACGACCGTTGGTTTGAAAATGACGAAGAAATAACGATTATTGTAATAGGTTTAGCGACGAAATCGCGTTTTGTACCGTTTTCGGTAGGTTTTTTTCTGACGCTTAAAAAAATTATTGAGAAAATCTAAAAAAATCACGTGTTTAAAGTACTAATCAGATGCGATTTGCTACCAGGAAATAGCGCTACACGAAAAAGACCGTAGCACTCCTTCTGGTAGAATTTTCGGGTATACAGACATAAAAAAAAAACACATCATTATAAAACCAATACGTTATTGGCTCCGCTCAGAATCTAAATTACTTTACGGGTTTATACCGAAATTAACGTCTACATTCCGTATGTGTGTAAAATTAGTGAATTCAGTATTTAAATGCACTGTTCTATAACCGGACGAAAATAAAAAGTAACAGCGGACTCTTTGGTTCGACTTGATCGTCACTCGATCAACCTGTTGTTGTCGTTAACGATGCGAATTAATATCGCTTTCTAATAAAGATTTTCGGCGAAACTCTATTGTTTTTTTTTTATTTAATTCAAACGACACCCTTAAAAAAAAAAAAAGAAAAATTAATATTAGAATATTAATACAGTTTTGTGTACTTTGTCTTTTCTGTATCGAGAAATATTATATTTATATACATTTTCCGGTATAATAAAAAAATACTTTTAAATAATGTGGATATATTGAGTTACGTGAACACCATTATTATTTATAATTGATTTTACGTAATATTTTCTACTTAGAAAAAAAAAAGGTATATTCTATTTTTGTTATCGTTATACACCATGCGTTTTATTATTGCAGCCGTCTTCTATATGTATTAGATATAACACATATTATGTTTAAATAGAATCGTCTAATTATTGTTAATTTAATCGTATAATATACAATTGAGAGGTCCTGACACCTAACCTGTATAGTGAAAAACTTCTCAGTTGATTAAAGATAAGTATATATATATATATATAATGTTATACAATAAAGAACATCAATTATCGAAAGAATAAAGTTATTTATAAAGGATCAAGGATGATGTACATATATATATATATGGTATATCATTCGTTACGTCATGTAGGTATGACAAGTGTAAACGTTATATAGGTTAGGTTTATTATTTGTTCGTATTATATTTATTATATGATTATTGTATATAATGGTTTTCAAGAAATAAATATGTACATTAATATATTCATATATAAAACAATAAGCGACATTGTTAATATTTTAATATAATCAAAATTTCAATAAATAAATATATATAAAAAAAATACATATATAATCAAATTGACTTTTCGTTAAAACGTAAGTATATTGTAGTTTTAAAATGAATTGTAAAATATAATAATAATAATAATAATAATAATAATAATAATAATAATAATAATAATAATAATAATAATAATAATAATAATAATAATAATAATAATAATAATAATAATAATAATAATAATAATAATAATAATATGTAAACCGTACCTATATATATTATAAATCGATGGACGACCGTCGATGACCGTGCGCAGCGTGTCAGGACAAATTAATAATAATCGTTTGTCACGGTGCGTAATACGCGAGCAACTCATCCCCTACACTCACGCGCAGTCACTTCACCAGCTACTCTAATAATAAACGATACGCGTATTATAATGCGCATAATATAATATGTTAACGTCCCCTAAATATCTATCTGTTGTCGGCAGGTCGAAGCCGGCAAATGAATTTTATTATATTTTTTCAACATTAAAACGCGTATGGAAATAAAATAACGAATTATAATTAAACGCCATCGTGCTGTTGTTTATAAAAGAAAAAAAACTTCGTCGAAAAGCATTTTTTTTTTTTTTTTTTTATTAGTAATAATATCGAGAATTCCTAAAATATATATTTGTAAATACAGCTTTGGATTGGGTAATATATACTCGGGGATAACACCTAAACAGTGGCGTAGTCAGGGGGGGGGCTGATGAGACTGCAGCCTTCCCCTCCCCCCAAATAAAAATCCTGACTACGCCATTGCACATATATATATATAATATATATATATTACAATGTAATGTATTATGTATATCATATATACATTGGCATATCCAGGGGGTTAGGAAGTTGTTCTCCCGAAAATCGTTGCTAAAGTATTCGAATAATATTATGTACACAAATAAAATAAAATAATTTACAAATAACGACTATGTAGCGCGTATAAGATTATATAATAAAAATCGCGATTCGAAACAATTTACGTTTTTTACATATTTTTTTTTTAATCTTCCACAAAAAAAAATTTTTTTTAACACGCCACTGATTATTTGATTATCGCCCGATAGAATATATAGGTACCGTTGATTAACAGTATAAGCAATTATTATTGTTGCTCGATAATTTTATTGAGTTATTCGGTATATTGTTTTGTTCGTGTTTTATAACGTTATTCAATCTGTTTCATATAATATTTAAAACAATTAGTTTTTATAAAACATAATGTCGTGTTAAATATATATAATATTACGGACGCGTATAAAAACCACATGTCGGGTATTTAGTATTGCGTGCCCGACGGTGGTCGGCCGGACGTGTAAAAAAAAAAAAAACGGGATCGTGGCGGCACTAAGGATGCACCCAGCAGCAGCAGCAGCAGGTCTTTGCACTCTAGACGCATCCGGTTTGGCCGGAACGACGACGGGTCGCGGTGTTACGGGCGGCTGCGGCGGCGGTGCTGCGCGGCGACACTGTCGTGGCGTACGGGCCGTATAAAATCGGTCGATTGTTGCTGGGCGAGCGGAGAATATTCTCGTCATTCGTTATAAAATACAATATTCTGTCGTCGTATAATAATTTATTTTATACAATATACGACGCAATAAGTATTTGTTTTTTTCCTAATCTTCTTCTTCTTCTTCTTCTTTGATACCATATTTCCTCCTATCCTGCAGCTGATTTCGTCCTTCATTCGTCCTCGGCAAGCCGCGAAAAACAGACGTGCGTGTCTATAAATAATACGTCGTGTTGTCCGCGACCTTTTTCCTACACACCTGTTCTCTCCTCATTCTTTTTCTCCCTTTTCCGGTCAGTGGCGGTTATATCAAAGTCTTGAGGAGGGAGGTGGCGAACTCGAAATCAGTGGTGAGCTAACATTTCCCCCCTTCCGATCGTTGAGTTCAACCTCCGCCACTTAACCGCATTATCAGTATTAGAAGTTTATGATTCAAAATCAATTACCGATATTTTAGATACTATAATTGAAAAAAAAAAAGATCCGCCGTCCCTCTTCCGTTGACACATTTATTGAGCAGGCCTGTATTAAAATCCTGCCCTCTTTTAAAAGTTTACCATAGGTATTTCACCGTTTGAAATATTATGTATTCAGGTATCAAAATATACTGAAATATACTCCAAAAGGGGACAGGCGATCCACCTATCGCGCCCCTCCTCTTAGATAGATATCCGCCACTGTTTTCGGTACACTTAAACGTATGCGAAAAGAGTAAAACGGGAAACGATTTGATTGTATCGCTCTTATATTTGTGTGTACTTTTGTGCGGATCACATTGGAGTACAAAACGAGCTTTTCTCTTGAAAATTCCGGCCGGTTCGAAAACCGCCGTTTTTGGCTGTCCTATTGCGGAGCAGACGCGTTAGACACGCGCGTATATATATGGGAATATTTTATGTTTATTTTAAAACATTTTATTGTTAATTTTATTTTTTTTTACTATATCTTATTGAATTTTTTTTTTCTCACCGCAAAACTTCGACTTTTTTTTTATCAGGGAGGGCTCTCTGCGCTGTTCCCCCGCTGTTATTGATTCCGTGCAGTACGCGCAAAAAGCAAGACTTATTACTATAATTTTATCAAAGGTTCGATCCTTTGGAATTATCATATACATATTATTTTACGCGGATAGTGTTTTTTTTAACACATAAATGTCTTAAATTATACTAATTATGTATATATTGTCATCGTGGTCGTCGACGTATTACTTACGAAAAACGTTTATTCCAACCTATTTTGCGATATATTATAACGTTTAGGCGACTTATAATATTAAATATAATATACTAATACGGTCTCTAAAAACGTGTTTGTTTATGTGTTATATATATTATATAAAAATCATAATAAATATATTTTATCGATCTTATGGGGGGTAAATATTTTTAAATATTTATTCGTTATTATTCGGATATAAATCAATACGCGTTATGTATGAACTGTTTTTTTATAACGATATTTTTAATCGCGTTTTTTCGTATTTAACTGTTTATAAGACAGAGTGATGGCCAGAAGGCAAATAATAATTGGTAAATAATTTCTACTTTTTTTTTTTAAGCGTATAATCGCTGTCTGTTGATTTGCTATACGATTTTTCGTTGTATACGACTCGCATACGATTTCGTTGTAATCGCTCATTATTTTTCGTACTATAAGGATTTATTTTTACCTATATATGCCACAAAACGTGGCAATATCGTTGACATCTTCGACGTTTGAAAAACGGTTATATCACAATATTATTTCCTTGTTGTAAGTGTCTAGTTTTTTGAAATATTTTTTATTATTATTTTTTTTACTCAATTAAAAACCAATTTAATTATTATTATATTAAGACGCACCTCACTGCGGTGTTCTAAAACGGTGCCATTACTTTATTGTGGAATTTCGAAAAAACGCGAAATATTCTTATACGTAAATACGCGTAGTTCGGTTTTCCTGAATTATATATAAATGTTATAATGTTATCTTATTTCGTGTAACTTAAAACCTTGACTTCGGAAGAGTTCCAAAGGACTTTCGCAAAAAAAAAAAAAATGGCAAGTTCGCTGGGACCACTGCATATCGTCCGGAGGAGAGTATTTTTTAATAAGGAGACATCTTTTTAATTTTTGTAATTATTAAAAATAAAATTCTGGTTCATTTTTGACAAGAGTTCGTATACAGTTTTGCAGATATCGTATCTATATTAAATATATATATATATAGGGTAAGTTATTTAATCCGCGTGTAATACGATATTGAAATCTCGACGAGAGATTTCTGTTATATACACTGGTTCATCACATGTGCTGTTTATACATGCCGTGTTAACAATAATAATTTCAAATATTTGTACTTATAAGTTATTTATTTTGTATATATTTTATTACGTAAGGCGCGTTTTGAGTATAGGTATATATAATTAACTTGTTTTTCGTCCGATATTATTAATTTTATATATAGTAAACGTTTCTAATGGAACAACAATTTTTCAACTCTATAAGTATTAGGTATAATATTAGGTGGCTATAATTTATAAAAAGAAATGGGTAAGATTTGTTTTTTTTAAAAACATGCGAAACGATTTTTTTTATTAAAATTCTATCGAACACGTTAAAAATACAGTGTTAATCGCGTACCAGAAATCGATCACGCGTGGTTTGGTTTAAATTTTAAAACGTTTTTATTTTTTATGCGTTCCGCGTTGTAATGCTTCGAATTAAAAAAAAAAAAATCGAACGACCGGCCGTTAGAAAGCAGAATAGATTAAAATTGTATTGAATAATTGAATGATTTAGCCGACCGCATTCGGTTATTCTTTCGCGCGACACATCCAATAAATATTAAATAATGTACGTTTTACATCATATGGAACAGTAATCACTGCAGAAGAACGTATTAATCAAATACGAATTTACATTCGTATTTTTCCAATAAATTCTCAAAAACTCTAAACACGCAGTTATACGCGTTTTGATTAAAAAATACGCAAAAAAAAAAAAAAAGAATTGTTCTGTTTCGTCGAGAACGCGGAATCGTGGACACATAACTGACAAACAATTAATTTGGACTAAAGAAAAAAAAACATGCAAACGCGTAGAAATCCTAGCGCTAGTAATATGTATTGATATGCGCGGTATACGTTTTGTAAAAGGACAATCCGAATTTTTTTTCATGGTTATTCTATTATTACGGTTATTATTTGAATAAAATCGCGGTATCGTTTACTCCATCACAGGATAAATGAGCGTAATTTAAATAATTAAACCGATAATAGTTTAACGTTTAACACGAGTTAAACACAATAATTTATGTATACACACTCGAGTTACACACGTCGAGTAGAATAAAATCATTTTTCCAACAATACACGCGCAATGATTTTTTTTTTTTTTTTTATGAAAAAAAAATCGCCTATTTTATAACAATTGAATTTTCTCAATAATAATGCAGTGTACACTTGATTTATGTTAAGTCCAAGACAAAAAACGAAAATGCAATTGAATAATATTTTGTTTTCGACGATCACGAGCTATAATTTTATTACGAACGTTATTTTATTTTATTTTTTTTTTTTATACTCCGTTTAATAATAAAACAACTGCGCGGTAAATAACGACACGTGGTATAATGTATTTCGTCGCTGTTAAACGATTTTCTTCGAACGCGCGAGTTAAAACGATTTAAGTGCCTTATACAATATTACTTATACGTTTTTCTCAGAGTCAATTTATTGTCGCAATATTTTTCGTTGTTGTCTTTTATTTTGTGTGTGTATGAAACGTCCGACGAAAAAATTAAAACGGTTATTTTTTTTTTTTACTATATATTAAATGGAAAAAACTTTATTCTAGTCGCGCATAAACTTTTTTTTTTTCACCTTCACGTTATACCGTGTACTACTTTTTAGAATGGATTGTGTTCAATATATTTTTATGTTTTGCTACGACGTCGTAATACTTTTATATTATATTTTATATATACTGTACACGCGCGGTACGCTAAAGTCATCCGAAGCAAAGAAAAAATATTTTTGTCGAACGCGGCTTTTTCCACAGTTATTCACTGGAAAATTCCGATAAAATTATATAGATTACAGAAAAAAGAAAAAAATACACCAAAAAAATTCGTACGGAATTTAATTTTTGACATTTTCTACACGGTCCTTTCGTATATTTCATTCGTAAATCTCATTATTAATGTAATATATACTGTTCTACTCGATTCGAATGAAAAACATATGTACTTACTAAAATCTGGTCGAGTTTTCGTTATACGTTATTTTTTTTTATTATATATATATATAATACAGTGCCGGATTAAGAGATTTAGCGTCCATAGGTCCTGTATAATATAGCGCCTTTAAAATTTAAGATTTTTTCTAAAAAAATTTTTTTTTTGTCTAAATCGTGCACCGAATTGGCCGAATTTTTTTATTATTTTAGAATTATTGCGAGGGAACGCCAATTTCGTATTTTTGCCACTAGTGCTGGACATCGTGGACAGCGCTTTTTATACGATTTAAAATTAAGGCGCCCTTAGGCCCAGGCCTGCTTGGCCTATACGTTAATCCGCCACTGATATAATAGTATGAAAAAGTGCAGATTTCGTTTTTACGCACCGTCGTAAAAATGTTCGGAATAATTCGTATTTTTTTTTTTTGTTTCCTTATAAAAATTTCGCTATTTAGCCGATAATCGCTACTGTTTTGGTCATTTTTCTCTTTTTGCTTTATTATACATATCGAAAATCGAACGTTCTAAAGCACAAACGCGTTCACTGGATTTGAATAAGATATGCTTCTATACAAAAATGTATGTATCAGATCGGAATTTTTCTTAGAGACTATTCTAACCACAATATTGTCAAAACAATTCGGTTTTCGAACGTATCCGTTTCCTAAGGGTGATACGCGTACACACACCGGTGGCGGTTATATAAAAGTCTTGAGGGCAGGCGAACCCAAACTCAACGATGAGCTAACGACCTCCTCACCCATCGCATGGAGTTCAACTTCCGCGGCCACTTACCCATTATCGGTATTATATGTTTATGACTCAAATCAATTACGGACAATATAGGGATCCACATCCTCTCTCATTAACACGTTTTGAGCAGGCTCGTATTCGAATTCTCCTCTATTTCAAACGTTTAGGATAGGTATTTCATAATTTAAAATATGTTTATTTATAGTTTATCAAAATATAATTCAAAATAATATCAAATTTTAATCAAATTTATTGTTTATTAAAAATTAACATTAGTGTTTAAAAAATAGTGATATTTATAAAATAAAATATCCCGACTCCGAGGGGGCGGGCGATCCACCAATAGCTTCCCCCCAGATATCCGCCACTGCCAACATAATATGTACCTAATATTATGGTAAACACGATTAAAACGAAAAATATGCGCAAGGAAATTATAAATATTTTAGTGTCAAAACAAAAAATTCTAAAATATGTAGATACGTGTCGGTGCCGTCAGGCCAGCGATTCAGGTATTAAATTAAAAAATATCAAATCCCGAGGGATAGGGGGGGCATTCACCTATCGCCCCTTTATAACCGCCACTGGTACAAACCGCATTTTATAGGGTGCTACTTATACGACATCATTTTATCATTTACGTATAATATGCAGCACTGCACCGTATATAATAAAACGTGTGGATTTTGTCGGATGAATGAACAATGAAAATTGTGCTGCTGTTGCTGCTGATGCAGGACCGCGACACGCGTTGTAAAGAAGTTCGTTGCCCTCTCCGCGCGTTGTCCCGCTGTATTCACACGCGGTTACAGTGTTTTCTTTTTCCATATCCGTATAATAACGATTATATTATCATCGATTTATTATCTAATTCGGTAAAAACGAACGAATCTTCTATCGATTATTATAATAATATAACGACCGTGCCATGTGCAGTGTGCTGCAAGTACAAAATTTACACGTATCCTACTTAAACTGCGGTCAATTAACAATTATTGTAGTATTTCAAAAATTTTCCTCGGTATATTACTCGAAACAAATGTGTCTAAATTCCTAGATTTGATTGTAGCAACTTCTCGCTTGATAGATTCACATTCGATACGGAACCAGTGGTGGTTATAAGGGGGCGGACGATAGGTGGATCGCCCTCTCCATGGGATTTGATATTTTAAAATTTAGAATATCTCTGACTTAACCACACCGACATGTGTCATGTAAGTTGGTCCAATTATGTTATGGTCATGCTCTATTTTCGACCTCCCCCTTCTTTGAACATCATGTATAAGGCTGGAATTAGTGCTCGACCGACGATCAGCGTGTACGGTACGCGCTGATTATCGGTGCGTGATCTAGCGTTTAGTGCTTAGCTGACGACAAACTCAGTCGGTTTTGTACACTGTACATTGTACAGTGTGAACTGGTAAACGTGTAAATGTGAGTAAACGAGTAAACGTTAAATAAAAAGTAAATGTGTGAAATAAATGAATAAACGTGTAAACGAGTGTACAACAAGGAAAGATGAATCCTTACGTTCATTTCATTTCATTGAAATACGCGAAATAATAATAAAAATTGCGTACGCGCGTACGAACGGTCGTTCGGTCAGGCGTCAAACTAAATACTCGCATACACCGACATAGCGCGTCAGCCGACCGTAATAAAGCGAGAAAAGAAAGTAGTCACCAGATAGCGCTACGACACAAAATAGAGGGCGTGGCAGAAAGGCGCTTATAAATAGCGGTCCGAAACCATTGGATTGCTCAGTGTAGCCGCGGCGGTCAGGTGTGAACAACGTAGTTCGCGTCTGATTCCGGTGTGTGTGTGTGTGTGTGTGTGTGTGTGTGTGTGTGTGTGTGTGTGTGTGTGTGTGTGTGTGTGTGTGTGTGTGTGTGTGTGTGAGACTGACCGCTATTTATATGCGCCTTTTTGCCACGCCCTCTATGTTGTGTTGTAGCGCTATCTGGTCACTACTTTTTGTTTATACATTGATTTCCAAAAGAAAGTTAAAAAAAATAAAATCTTGACCTGTGCTCAAGGATTGTTCGGTTGCAACCGTTCTAAGGGCAACTTCTTACCTCGTCAATAGTCAATGAATTCTTCTGGCATATACGCTAAATTGACTCTTACTACCTTTGTGCCGATATACCAAGCCTTTGTCTTATCAGTGTAACTCGACTATTTGCTTTTATGATATTACACAAAAATATTTCTAATCACGTATATAAGTAGTACTTTTACATTTCCCGTATTGTGTTGGGCGCATTATTCATAACGCCGATAGACAACGTGATTGTTATATACATTTCCCGATCATTTTCGGCATCGCGCATAACGTCTAATTATTCGCATTGCCCGTTAACATATTATAACATAACGAACGAATTATAAACAAAAAATAATTTTGTTTACAAGAGATACGTATAGCGTGTTGATCGGTTCGTGTGTGTGTGTTTTTTTTTTCAAAGAACTTGTTGAACGCTCGTCGTGGTGCGTTAACAGATTTTTATCTTGTGCCGTGCTGTGCAACAGCAGCAACAGCGTATCGCGGATGAGTAGGAGGTTCCGTCGTTGCCGGGCGGCGGCGGCCGTTTAAATCGCCCCGCGCGATACGTCGTGTTTTAAATACCATATATAATTATAACACGTAATAAATTATCATCGATTATTATTATTGGGTGTTCGATCATATTATTATGAACTAAAATTCGATATAATATTGTAACTTTTAATTTTTACACTTTGATCCGGCTGGCGATTATATCATCAGTTGTGCGTGTGCGTGTGTGTATATTTACGATTACGCGTCGTTAAACAGCGTTGTTCGTTTTTTTTTTTTTTTAAAGTATAACCGACACTTTTTTTTTTTATAATCGCGGTATACACAATTTACGTTTTATTTGCAGCGAATAATAATAAAATATATTATTACTATACGTTAATTGGACGTTTCGATTCGTATACTACTATACGAGTACATTTATTATATTTATATATAAAAAAAAGAAAATACGCGTATAATAAAATAATAAGAGGGGTTTTTTTTTAAACGTCTCTCGATTTATGCGCGGCCGTAAATTTCGAATTTTACTGTTCAATCGATTCATTACAATACGTCACCTTCGGTTGATTGTACGTACTTTCACACCGTACACGATTACGGTCGACTTACCGAGAAATATTGTATTTCACGTGTGTACACGCATCGTACTCGACTGAAACGGTTTTAATATGATTTTAACGCGTTTTTAAAATTTACCGACGCTCTTACTGATTTCGGGCATCGATTAAACATACGTATATTATTTAATTAGTGTTTCGGGTATAAGGTAACGATTTAGTAGTGTAAAGAGAGAAACAACTTTTATTTAAAGTGAGCTGCCCGCCAAGCGGGTTGCCAAAAGACACAGCATACCAATCAATATTAAAATACATAAGAACATTTTAAGTTTACCATACAAATAAACATTACAATATAAGTCACAAAATATAAGTACAATGTAAGTTATAATATAAGTATACAAAATTTACAATATAAGTGGATAAACGTTATTAGTATAGTAGGAAAACCGAGAAAACATTATTATTAAAACTTATTATTGTGAATACAATTAATGGTAATTTATAGTGTTAACACGAGTCTTTCAAAATAGATAGGCATATTTTGACAAGATCATCAGTAGCGAAGTTATGTGATCGGAAGAATGATTTTAAGAATCATGAGGCTGTACCTCGAGCTCCAAACCAAAGTCCAAATACTTTCCGATTTGTGATACCATATTGCTGCTGAAGACGTGGAATGCACGGTTCATATATATTTTTCTTTTCTTTATCCACTGCACTGTCTCGTTGCGGGTCATTTGTTTCCCAACGAATTGTCGGGTCCAGAATGAGGCCATGATCTTTACTCTTATCCATAACAACGATGTCTGCACGGCGCGATTTTGTACGTTATTATCTGCAACCGATAAGCAATGAACTCCCTCAAATACTTCGAACTTTTTCTCTTGGGCGAAAAAAAGTAAGAAAAATACGCGTATAGGAATCGCACATATTATTATGGTTCGTCTTCGTGAGTAGAGATTATATTCGTGTTTGTTTTGTTTTATTGTATACGAAAATCGAGCGAATCCCGACTGCAGAAATGTCAAGAATACACGCGCGTCCCTATATGTCACTTGAAGGTGACCATCATCTAAAAATTATTAACAATCCGAGTAAATCGCGTTTATTTTTGTTTAGTTTTCAATAAAGATACATATTATACCGAATGTTTTTTTTAAAAAAAAATTTTTGAAATTGTCTTTTAAACCTACGGATTTAACGAATGTCAACGTTTAAAATCGACATTGTTCAAAACCGTTATACCGACGATCGTTTTTAAATGAACCGTATTTTTCGAGCTACGATTTCGTATACTGACGAGTGATCTCAGTATAATAGGTCAATGCTGCAGATATGTAGTTGTATAATAATTATTTGTTTAATTAAAAAATTGTTTTTTTTTGCTTCAGTATACGAGCGGTTAATCGGTAAACAAAAAAAAATGTTATCGCTCCGTCCAGAGTTTTGTATTTTTACGAGAAAGCCAAAAGGGCGTAGTCACTTTTTTGGGACGCGGCAATTAATGTGTAATAATATCCCCGGCGCGGTGATTGCGGCGCAATTGAATTGGCTCTCAAACCCGTGTAGTCGATATTTTTAACCCCAAAACGCACCGTTGAATTGGCACCCGACAATATTTACTATTGAATTGGTTTTATTAACCTTTTTTTTTTCTCTCTCCAATAATATACGGTTTATCGAAATGCCGTTAATATTATTTAAAGTAAGACATTCTTTATTTGAAACGTGGAAGTGAGTCGTATAAAATAATTTGTTTTTCTTTTTACACACTAAAGTATTTAATACAAATATATATACGTACAGTGCGAAAATCTCGCAAGAGCGGGGGGAGGGGAAATTCTAAAAAATTATTTAAAAAATAAAAAAATAAGAGTAATTACGCGGTATACGCAAAACCCGAGTAAATCGGTATATCGATTGATATCGTTTGACAAGTATTCGTCGAGCGACTGCTCTATAAGGGAACGGAGAGAATCTTCGTAGTTTTTTTTTTTATGAACTTCTCCTAGTTAAATATAATATCGTTTTGCGGGTTAAGGATGTAATTATACATTTTTTTTTTTTTTTTGGGAGACAATTCAAGGGTCGACGATTTTACATATTAATTCTACGTCTGCACGCCTTTAATATGTTTTCATATACTTTCGAATTACTGTAAGGCGTGCGCGTTGATTTATTTGATCGTTTTCCACGTTATATTAATAGTTATTTGTTTTTACTAACTTACTGTGCTTTTACAGCAGAAAAAAAATACACGGATGTAACAACTATAATTATATATTCTTAAATACGTCACCTCGTTTTTAATTTCCAGGAGTGAAATACGTATATAGCGATGAATATTTTTTTTTAGTGGTTGAGTAAATATCATCAGATACGTATATTACCACACGCGTATTACACAAAGTGAAAATACTCGAAACGCGTATGACGTATTAAAACGGATATATTATAATATTATTGAACGTTAAATCGAATAGATGTATTTTAAAAGGATATTTTTGTTTTTGAGATTCGAATAAATTTGAATGTTATATTGTATGTGTACGTATACGACTGTCAACCACACAATATGGCTAATAATAATATGGTTTAATCGCGCGTGATCGTTTTTTATATTTTTATACATTCCGAGCGGAATGCGATATAATCTGCGTCAATTCATAGTGGTTTTTTTCCTTTTTTTTTTATTTATTTCGAAAAAGATAATCATTTTTATTAATCACGGTATATTATTTAATACAATAAATTCTAATGAAAATCGTTTTATAAAACGTTTTTTATCTAACGAAAATCTATATATAGTTATATTTGGTCACTGAATAATTTATGTCGCTCTATAGTCTTCTCGATCTATTAACACAATATTGTTCGAAATTATAAATAATATATATATATATATATTTATAATTATAAATCCGAGAGACGACTACTTTAGCTGTATTGACTGCAGTATAGTGGATTCCCGTGTCTTCGGAACGCTGCAACGTAATAAAATCGGTCAGTCCGCGCGTAACAAGTTTACTGACCTTGTTGAACACATTTTATGATTAAGGACTTCACGCGGTGAGATATTATAATGACTTTGTTAATATTTATACGCGCGTATAACAGAAATAATTGATATTTATTCGTAAAATATTGAGTAGCGTACCGGTACGCAAATATAATGTATTCAGGGTTAATCAAATTTGTTCTGTTATCGTCTAATTAGTCTCGATAATAAATTCTACAATACCTATTTTAGAATATTTTTATGATTTTTTTTTATAAATATTAAATGTATACACACAATAGTAGTTTTAATTAGGAATCTAATTAGACAATCGGCCTATGATGTAAAATATGATTTTCTGTATTATATTTTATTATTTTTTCGTTCTATTCATCATTTACTGGCATAAGTATACGTACACCACCCTCACCTCAAATCGCTTTTTCTTTGGCCTACCTCTGCCTCGACTTCCTTGTACAACTTATTCACTCACCTTCTTGACTAACTCATTATCCGTCCTTCTCTCGACACGCCCTAAAATTCTCAATTTGTTCTCTCTCATTTTTCCGACTAAAAATGTAAACTATAAACACCCTCTAATAAATTCATCCCGAATTCTTTAACATCATCTAGTAATCAGCTCACGTATCCATCTCGTTTCTGCTACTTTTACTACATTTTTATCGTTTTTATTTAATGCCCAAACTCGGTTACGTACATCACGGCAGATGCCCGATTACAATTTTAGAAAAAAAAAAATCCTTTTACTCTAAATTACACCCGTAGCCGCTTCTATTCGCTTCGTCTAGTCACACAAAATTAATTTTGGTACGCGAAAACATTTCATTTTAACACATCTCGTAAACTCTTTATGTAAACTTGTATTAAAAACGTATACTTTTTTCTACACCTAAATTCTCTAACAGAAAGTTGATTATAATTTTATTGAGTTTGAAGTACAAGGTAGGCCCGGGGTAAACATGCTGGATACGTCAGTAAACACGAGATATTTTCATTAATGATTTTAAGTGTTAATTTATTAAAAAAAAAAACACATTTATAAGTCTTATTTTACTTAAGGCGTCTCCTTCGAAGAAATATTATTTATAATATACTTCAATGGGTATATATATATATATACGAATTCCTAAAATGTCACTGTTTTATACTTCAATTTGTATTATAGTTGTATATTAAATAAATTTGCGAACATTAAATTTTAAAATACTTTTCGGTAAAATTATAATTGAATTCGAATTTATATCGTTCCAACACTAAAATAGATTGCTCGTATATAAAATATATTAATTTATGATTGCGTTACACAACGATTTATACAAAATATACGAGTCTGCGCGTATTGTCCGATTAATAAAATGTTTTTATAAAAAAAAAAAACTTTTTTAATCAGAAAACTGCTGTTCACCCGAGAAAACAGATACGTTTTCAGATTATATTTATGATAATTAAATTACTATACGGTAACTTTTATTATTATTATTATTTTTATCGAACGTTTGCCCGGGAGTCGAATGAATAAATAACGCCCACCTCAGTGAATACTTATACTAGACAGTTTCTTTAGGCTCAAAAACTTGTAATGTGTTCTCTCAAAATTGTATATCGTTTTTCCCGTTTGTCTATTAATATTATTACTGCGCATATTCACGCTTCATTCGTGTCAGAAAAATTCGACCGACGACGAATTCATCGAGTATTCAAAAATTATAATTACTGTTGAAGCACTTTTTTGATTTTCAAACCGTGTTCTTCGCATACCGGCTGTCTTGCGCGTCCGTCCGTGACAAGTCCCTGACGATGTTGTACACGTAAAATAACGCGTTATTTGGTCTTAAAACGGACGGTCATTTAGGAAATAAAGTGTTTCTTAAAAAAAACTGAAGAAAAATTACGCCCACGCGACGCTTATTTCTGTTACGAGTACGTGTTTATTGAACGGCGTTATCGATTTATTTCGAAATTTACAGTGGTACACATCTAGTATGTAGGTAAATATTTAACTACTTACTTTTTTTTACTCTACTATTAGAACGTAACAGATACAAAATCGATATAAAACGACAAGGTATTATATGTGTTTTATTGACATTATATACACAATCGATTTAACCGAAATCGTTTTGTAATTTATATCGAATATAACAATATTATACAACGATTTTACGGTTTACTCGTTGATTTCTGCACGTTAAATTTATTTCACGTCTATGGTTCAATCTGATTCAGTGTAAAAAGCGTGTTGGTACATTATTATCGTCTCTCTGACATTCTGTATCTCACGTACGTTTTCCTATACTCTCTTTAGGTCACTATAAAAATAAAAGCGTCGTTTTTTTTTTTTTAAAAGCCGGACGGCATAAAATTTATAAACGTTCTCTGTGCTACGCGTATCGACGAACGGTTTAATATCGCTCTATACATTATTTATTAATAATTATCATTTACGTTTATCAGTTTTCCTTTTTAATTTGTCGTGAAACGTATTTCGTGTCGCGAGTATTTTTTTGTTCAACGACTATCGTTATACGACGTACAAAAAACTCGTAATTGTTAATATTCATTTTGCACTTTTTTTTTAATATTTTATTCTAGTCAAATTTTAATCAAATAATATTGTTCAATCTAAATATTATATTTATAGAGTATAATATTGTAAGGGTTCCCGCGTCCGGTTGTTTTACCCCCGTTTTCTTATTTTGTACTTAAAATTATTATTATTAAGTTTTTTTTTTATATAATAATAATTACTACAGATATCTATATACTTTTAAATATCGCAGTTGATTATTCGTCTCCGCGGCCACTATTATTTTCTTCGTACGTTTTTTAAAATTTTATTTTCGTCTTTGTCGGGGCAAGAACGTACAGTAGCAGTGTGAATTGAAACACGGACTGCTCGTTTAGCCCCGCAACAGTATACGCGCGTATTTCCGAATAACATTTCGTATTCGGCAAAATGTTGCAGTGTACCTGTTTGGAGTTTACGCCAATATTCTTATAAAAAAGAGAGAGAGAGAGAGAGAGAGAAATAGCCCGGGAAAACGTTTGTGTACAACCTAATATTATTTTTTTCTCTTTCGCTTATTGGCCCGGAGTGATATTTCTTACGCTTTTACATACGTTGCGTAAGTAACACGTTTTTTTTTTGTTGTTGTGTTGGCGGCGAGTGGACTAAAACTATATTGTCATCATAAATGTACACCTGAAGGGAGACGACAAAACGCGCGGTCTCGTCTCACTATCGTTTCGCAGTCGTTTTGCCGTATATTACCGACAACTATGACGACGAGTCGGGGGGAGGGGGCTTTTATTATTATTATTATTTTTTTTATGCTCTCTGTGTCTGCTTCGTTCCCGGCCTACGCCGCAAGCGGTGCGCGCCACAGCCGCCCGGCCCTTTTACGTTATATCGTATCGATCCTCTCTCGGCGTGCGCTGCGTGGCGACTATACACTTACTCTCCGTGTACACTGCTCTCCGTCTCGGTCCCCGCAGTCGCCCGCCCGCCCTACCGCATATTTCTCTCTCGCCGTCGCCCACCACACCACCGTGTCCCTTATCCGCCGCAACGGTCCCTTTCTCGGTAACTCGCTTTTTCCCGCCGCCGCCGCCGCACGCCATACACGCTGTATAGTATTATCTGTTCGCAGCGTCCCGACAATACACACACACACACACACACACACCTGCCTCGTGGAAAACCGCGGAAAACGGGATAGGGCGGAGTAGGGCGAATAAAAAAATGAATATAAATCTTTCGGACGATAAGGAAAAAGTCGATTATTAAACCGACCGAACCGGATGATAATTGCAGCAGAAGCGCGCGTGTGTGTGTGTATATTATTTTATATACACAATATTGCAATAACTACGCGGTTAGATTGCCCGCTCGAATTTTCTCGCGGTCAATGTATTTTCCCATATCTTATTGCTTTTATTCACTCGACATACCGCGGCAAACGGCTATTGTCGGAACCGTTATTGTTCGAATAACAGCGAAAGTAAATGAAGAACGGTTTATGTACGTCGGAAATCGGGGCGACGAAAGGAACAAGAAAAAAAAAAATAAAAGGGCTAAACAATAGCCGCGACAAAAGGAAAGGGAAGACGTATAAGGTGAATGCCGAGGTCCTTGATTTTGCGAAACGCGAGCGAGCTGTGCGGCAGAGTCGCCATCAGAGTTCCGACAGTATCGTCTTCATCTGCAGTCGAATCGCACCGTCCGGTCTTCAGTCGTCCTGCAGGACGACCACCGCGGGAAACTGACTGTTCGGGCTAATCCCTCCTTTACTCGAACTCCCCGGACAGAATCGATCTTTGGTCTGTTCACTGCAAAAATGTACCCGCCTACTTTGCCTCTAGATTCGAAAACATCGTTAACTCGGTTCGAAAAATTGTCTACTATATACGGTTGGATTTAATCGATTGCGTTCATTATTACCTTCTCACGTGCTCGCAGTACACTCGATCTCAACGATTCTCGCCGTTCCGTACCGTTCACCGAAACGTATGCACTTGTGATCTCCTCCCTATTATTATCTCAGTCCAATAGTCCATCTAATAAAGGTCCAAGATTTTAACAACAAATTAAATCTATTTTTAAAATATTTTTATTTGATCGAAATGTTATCGCTAAAGAATATTATACCTGTTATAGATACAAAAAAATTCAAAAGTTATTTACGTAATTTATATAGTCACCTAATATTATTATATGGTTAAAAACACCAATTTTTTTTTCAAAGTTCCAATGTATACGATCGTATATTATTCAATAATTGTCTTTCCCCGTCCATCCGCGAGCGTTTATCCTTATTTTTAATTAAAAAAAAATCATTCAACATTTCTATTCTTAATTCAGCTAAATCCGAATCCGCAATTAAATTAATTATTTCTTTTATTTCGGAAACTTCATTATATAATAGTTCTGTTTTTTCTCTATGTAGATTTATAATTGTCGAGCTGTAACGGTTTTTCGTAATGTCTTTTCGTTTTACCGCACTTTACACGTGCAGACCCGATCTCATTCAAACGGTAATAATACACGTTATACGAAATCGTCATTGGTATATCATTGACGCGATAATATCATATCGTATTTTGTACATTTTTGCGCACTGTAAAACACTGTGACTTTTCACACCGAAGAAACAACGCAGTCGAGTTTTATTCATAACAATACACACGAGTATATTACGTGTAGTTTGTCGGTAATTGAACGAGTGAGAACATAAAAAAAAAAAAGACGTATTGTTCGATAATTAATCTGATTTGGTTTTGTTGAATTTACTTTGCGTTGCACTGTATAGAAAAAAAAAAAAGAAAAAACATCGAAACGGATATACGTACTTTTAACGCGCGCGTTTTGATTAAGAATCCCGCGCGTCGGTGGTTAGGACTTTTATTTAGAGGGAAATAAAAAGCTAAAACGTGACTTTCGACTATACTCGCCGTAGATGTACCCTCGCCGTATAACCAGCTCAGAATCCCTTAACGACCCTATATAATAAAAATTCAATAGGAATGATTACATTTTATGCATATTATCTTGTACTTTTTTCCTTTTACTTTTTTTTTTGCCTTCGCCGAACTCAATATTGGTCGGAATATAAATAAAGTTCGTCGTATACGAATAACACACACACAAAGTACATATTATATGTATATAAGATAAACGTCTTCCTGAAAATGTTATGCGCTGCGTAACGTCGGTTCGCCAAAAAGGTTTTTATTTTTTATTTCGAAGCTTTCCTAATATTAAATACGAATTTGAGCCGAAATAATATTAACTATCGTTAAACGCGCGCCTATACTCGACATTTTCATCTATTTATAGATCTATTCATATATTCTATATATTTATAGATTTATCGATCTATTCCTTTGATATATTTTAATTACGGCGAGGTATACCCTTGCAAATTTTTATTAGGTTATATACCTACAAAAATTGCAATAAATTATTGTGTGGTATAATCACTGGGCGTTTTTTTTAATCGAAATGATATATAAAATATATATATATATATATATGGTAAATGATTGGTACAGAAAATATTTTTTTGCAGGTATCTTAATATTAAAATAAAAATAAATTCGAATTTTTTTCTCGCAGTTTACAGAATATTCCAAAATGTGCTGAATATGAAATGTTCTTAAATATGCGCGAAAAAATTGACTTCCTGTAAACTCTGTGTCGAATGAATCGTCCAAATTTTTTACTCTTACAAGACTGTATACACGCAGTTACGACATGTAGAAACATATAAATCCGGACTATATAGTGATGTAAGGTTTTTGGAAAAGATAATAAACGTAAATCTGCAACGATACGCTACTGTTTTTTTTTTTTTTTTTATTCGCGAATTATTATATAAATTAATATATTATGACGGTGTATCGCGCAACGAAATACGAGTATATTGTATTATTCTGTAATCGGAAAATCAATTTTTTTAATAAACGCGTTTCTCGAAAAAAACGTCGTAGTATTATTCAAATTCGGACGATTTGGAAAGCTTTTAAGAAATCTATATAAACTTTTACGCGCAGCGTCGCGCACAAATTTATGTTAATTTATGTAAAGTATACAACACCGTTATAAATAGTTCAAGTCATTTCTCGGAAGTTTACATATTATCCGAAGTAATTCGCGTTAAACGAGCATTTCATATTATAACGCGTGCGCGCGCGCGCAAAGTTATATTATTATTTCGATGAAATAGTTTTGTTTCTTTTCGTCGTTAATATATTTCGAAAAAAAAAACATTTTAATTTCGACTGATCAAATATTATATATTATGACAGATTCGAATATTCGAGACCGCTACTCTTAAATCCACTTCAAAATCCGGACAGTTATTCGTTTTTTTTTTAGCTCGCTAGAGCTGAAAATGCTGTTTCGATAATTCTGCGGACGATCAAATTCGATGCGAAATCCGAAACGTATGGCCACACGTTCTTTCTTGAAATCTCGTACGTAGATTTTCGTCTGATGACACTATGACAGTTAAGTCATTGTAGTTTGTGTTTTTATATTTCATAAATGTATATTTAATCGGAATTAAATACGATTCTCCGCCATACAGTGGCGGTTATAAGGGAGAGGCGATAGGTGGATCGCCCCCCCCCCACATGGGATTTGATATTTTATTATTTTTAAATTTAATATATCTTTGATCTAACAGCATCGACTTGTGTCATGTAAGTTGGCCTAATTATGTCATGGTTATGCTCCACATTTTCACCCCCACCTATTTGAACATCATATATAAGGCTGGATCGGTCGTGATCGAGCGTTTAGTGCATAGCTAACTACAAATAATAATATTATTATTAATAATAATAATAATAATAATAATAATAATAATAATAATAATAATAATAATAATAATAATAATAATAATAATAATAATAATAATAATAATAATAATAATAATAATAATAATAATAATAATAATAATAATAATAATAATAATAATAATAATAATAATAATAATAATAATAATAATAATAATAATAATAATAATAATAATAATAATAATAATAATAATAAAGATTGCATACGCGCGTACGATCGGTTAAAAATCAGCGTCAAACTAAACAACCGCATATATCGACAAAGCGCCGTCAGTCGACCGCAATAAAACGAGAAAAGAAAGTAGTCACCAGATAACGCTACGACACAACATAGAGGGCGTGGCAGAAAGGCGCTTATAAATAGCGGTCCGAAACCATCGGACCGCTCAGTGTAATCACGGCGGTCAGACGTGAACAACGTCGTTCGCGTTTGATTGCGGTGTGTGTGTGTGTGTGTGTGTGTGTGTGAGACTGACCGCTATTTATATGCGCCTTTCTGCCACGCCCTCTATGTTGTGTCGTAGCGCTATCTGGTGACTACTTTCTCTTTCCGTTTTATTGTTATTTCGTTTACGTTTCATGCACGTTGTTCTTCCTTTTTCTATACATCTGCATTTCGTCTCGGTCCATAATTATGTAGACCTTTCTTCTTGGTTATTACTCATAGATGTGGATATTTCATTGGCAGAGAGGGTTGGCTCCATTTCCCTCCCCTCTTGATTATCATGCATAACTGCCACTGCCGCCATATAGATTTTTTTCTGGAAAATTTTCCTAATCGTTTGTGTTAAAGCTCGTCGAGCTTCTACAGTGACTAGACGGAAAAATTCTTCGACCGACTGCCGCCGAGTTTTTATCGATCAACATTTCGTGTAAAACTCATTATTTTATTTTTTCGACATTTCGAAAATAATAATCGTCCTGTAAGGAGTTTTGAAACGTATACCAAATATATATTATTTTCGAAAAAAAAAATTCTTGTAATTTCAAATAATTTATAGCGGTTTATCGAGCTGCTTAAGTGTCATAAAAGTTGTAATTTTCGGTTTTAACGATTTTATAGGTCCGAATATATTTTTAAAAATCTCGACAACTTCTTAAAAGCCACTTTATAAATTTTCTGACAAAATCCGTTCAGAATCGTTTTATCGAAAGCAACGTCGCGTTTATCGTCGCTTTCAAATTTTCTAGTAAAATTTCTAAAACTTTGTAAGTGATTCACTTAAGTATAATCGTCCGTAACTCGTTACTCTTTATTTTTTTAATATCGTTGTTAACGCAAGTGTTCGCGGTTAGGTTAGGTTAGGTTTTAATTCTCACGAGTCTTGGTCGTATTTACCGTGTTACACACGGTGCAGCGTGTTAATAGTGTCGTTGGAATCGTTTAATTATTCGTTTTCCCATTATTATCAAAAAAACTTCCAACTCGATATTATATAAAGCACAATACCGATATTTTCGACGAAGGTTATTTTCCCTCTGTTATCGCACGGCTAAAGGTCTTGAAAATGTTTAAATGCGATTATACATTTTAACGATACACTTAAAAAAAAAAAGAAAAGTAAATCCTTTCAGTAACCGTTTCGCTTATGCGTATACTAACCACCCGCTACGGTTATATTGTTATTTATCGCGTTAATTTAGAAGCTGATTTTGCACCCTTACCGTTGTTATATTGTTGCGATATTATGTACACTTTCATCGGTATACTTGCACTATCGTCCCGTTGGATTTCAAGAGTTATTCCGTTCGTCGGTTATTGTTTACAAAATTATACCGTATATAACACACAGAATCTTTTGAACAGATTAAAACTTAAAACGCGTTTTTCGAAGTGAATTGTACTTTTTATTAGGGGGGGGGGGTTTGGTGCGTGTTTAAACGTTACTCACAATCAATAATCAAAGAAGTAAATAGTATTCGAGTACGCGTTTGCAAATACACACACGTCTAAATAATATCGTCATGATACTGAATATATCAAACTGCAAAAATATTATATGATTTACCGATTATGTTTAGTAAAATATCTCGTGTCGTATTTCAGTCTAAAATAACGCCTCAGTTAATATTGAAACCACACAATATAATTCGAATACGGACGAGCACAACGGCCAACAACAGAAAACCAGCGACGTCGGTTGTGTACGGAAAAATAAACGAATTCGTATAATGAACGTCAACTTTTTTGTTTAATATTCGAAATATTTTTGTTTTATATTTTGGAAAATATTTTAACATGATTTTTTTTCTTAAACACTGTGACAATAATTATTATTTTTATTTGCTTTCTTTACCCGACGAAGTACGCCTATACCATATTGTAAAATATATTAGAAACATATTATGTAAATCAACAACGATGGTTTTTTTTTTTGAAAAATGCGCACGGTTCCAAAATTATTTATACATAACCTAATTTAATTTAACCAAAAGACGATTTATTCTATCCGAAACGAGTGTTTCTACATTTCTCCTGTTTTTGACGAGTTTAATAAACTTTCGTATATATTTATATGGTACGTGTATCGAACGAAAAACTTTTTCGCAGAAAGTTAACATAATTTCATCGCCGATGAAAAGTGTAACACAACGTTGTGCACTTACAACATAATATATTATACGGTGCTTTGCGTCGACGACCTCCGTTCGAGATATTATTATTTATTAAATTTTTATATTTATTTGTATATACATATGTAAAAAAAAACATTTATATATTTATACGATCAAGCGAAAGAGTTTTATGAAAAATAAAGAAATATATATATATGTGTGTGTGTGTTTTTGTACAAAATTTGTTTATTTACTATCGGTTACGAGAAAAAAGTCGTCGTCAAAAACTTGTACGTTTATATTTCTGTATTTTTCGTAATAACTCATTGGCTTGATTGCATATGTTCACATGTATAAGTAATTTTTTTTTATATATGTATAAATTCGGTTATTTACGAGCATTAATTTACAGGTGTAATTTTTTTATTTCTATTCCTTTCGTAAATCGTTTTCATTCTTATATTTATTTAATTTTTTTTACTATTTTATACTATTCGATATTTAAATGCGTCGATATGCATATATGTAGTTACGATGCAGTTGAAAATTAATTTTCCACTCTGAAGAGAAAAAAAAATACACCGTTCGAAAAATCGTTCTCTTTGTAACGATACAATTTATTGTATTCAATGTTGACCGCCGTTTGGACGTACGCTCGACCTTTATTTCGTTTTAATCGCGTGATATAACAATATTCACGGAATTACATCCGGTCAGCAGTAGTAGCAGCACAACGAAACGGCGTTCCAAGTCAAAAACCACGAAGTTATTCTCTTTTTTTTTTTCGTACGTGTATATATTTTTTTCTCCTATTAATAATAATAATAATAATAATTATTATAATAAAATTGCCACGTCAATAATGGCCGGAGTGTGCGACAACGACGGGGCGCGACAGTGTAGTGAATTTAATGAATCCCCACAAGAAAGACCGGAAACGTAATCGAGTAACGTCGGTCTGCAGTAGCCGTCGCGTGGGTGTGTGCCTGTAATAATATTATACACTTCTTATATTATATGTACTAAAAGAAGTAATGTAGTTCTAAAATTACCGGATCGTTGAGTGACGTTTTCGAACGATTTGATTTCCACGTGCGTTGCGCCAGGGACGGTATTCTTTCCCGTTCCCCTAACCTTATGGGTTTGCCGCCAAGGCTGATCGAGCTTTGTAATATTCTTAAAACTCGTCGTAAATATACAAAAAAAAAAAAAAAATGAAGCGAAATACTTATTTTCCGTCGATTTAAAAAAAAGCCTCGAAAAACTATAAACTTACAAAAAAAAAAATCAAAACAACGTGATTTAAGTCGGTTAAATTCGTCTGATCGGCAAATAAAGAAATGTTTAATTTTAACGGGAATTCGAATCGACACAAAACGGTTTTAGAATAAGTGTTTTCGTATACACTGCAGTGCAATACAGCTGATGTTATTAAAACACCGTACGACTGCGATCAGTGGCGTATTTACGGGGATGGGGGAGTCCAGGGGTACTGGACTCCTCTCAGAACCAAAAAAAAGACGATTAGATTTTGTACTTTAAAATTTAAAAAAAAATTTTAAATAAAATATATTTATTTGTTAAAATTATCCAAAGGTATTTTTTATTAAATACCTTATATCAATATATCCTGTTGGAATTTTCAAAAAAAAAAAAATTTGGACCCCCCCAGAAAAAAGTTGAAAATACGCCACTGACTGCGATAAATAGGTATAATAATTCTAATACGTCAGTGGCGCGTGATTATATGGGGTGGCGAGATGCCTCGTGAATACAATTTGTATACAAACATTTTGAATTTTGTTTTGAAATTCACGTCATACCTACCGTTACAGAGACTAAATTATATTAAAATAATACTTATTTATTAATACGATATGTGAATATAATTGATCTAAAATTTTTTAAATGAATTCACGAGTTTCGATATAGCATAAATAAGTGAGAGGGGCCAAAACTTGATACTTCTCCGGGGCTCTAAATCTAAACGGTTACGCCACTGTGCAGTACGACGTACGTCTTAAGATCGGCTCGATTAATATAATACTATTACCGCGCGATTTTCGCTTAGTACTTTATTTAAAAAAATATGAAAAGCGTTAAAACGTTAAATTAATACCGTTAAATTATATAATAATTAAACGAATAAAGACTATTAGTTTAGCTTTTCAAACGCGTTTAGTATGGATACATTTATTGTAGACCAATCTACGGATTGAATACTGAAAAAAATTAAAAAAACATAATTTAAAAGGTAAAATAATTTCAACGAGAATTTAGAGACTTTCTAAGACCGCGGCGAATAAAATCACCGGGTTCTATAATTATAATAGCGTTTGTCATAATCACTATTGTTGAATACAAACGAAAATAACGGAGCAAAATATAATACATTTGTTTTACGCGTCGTGCAGTGTAAAATTCTATGCATTGCATATTTTAAGCGTTTTTTTTCGCTAATATACGCTTCGGATTGAATTTGTTTTGTATTTTTTCATAAATCTCGTAAATTCGAGGAGATAAGGAAAAATGTCATCAGATATGTCGTATAATTTATAATCGATTTTTTAGTGGTATGTATACATAGAAATTATCGCAATACCGTGGCTGCAGTACGCGCGGATATTCACTATAATAATATATTTATAAATAAAACGAATATTTATTTTTTTCACTGTTTTCGGGGGTATGTTTTAAGACGTTTTCGGTCGTGTTATTGCGCTGAACAACGTGTCAGCACTTTTTAGTGGTGCTATATTACAATCCGACTCCTGTTTATTATAATAATTGTTTTTTTTTAATTTTTTTTTTTTACACAGTGAAAGGGAAACTGCGTTTGTAGAAAACACGTGTAACGAGAACGACGAGAGACGACATTATAATGTTTAATAATTACGACGTTTAAACGTATACTATATATATATATATTATAAGCAGGGCCGTGTATTTAGAGGAATTCGACGCCCACGGCAGTAAAATCAATGGCGCCCCTAAAACAATCATAAATATTAATTATTATTGTAATTCTTAGATTTTCTGCTTCGGGCGTGGATAATTTTCGAATTTCTCATAGACATTTTTTTTTCTCGTTACGTTGTAAAATTATACGAAAACAACACGCGTTCCATATCAATATAACAATTAAAAATTATCGTATTCGTACGAATAAAATTATAAATGTATAAAAAAAGTTTTTTTTCGCTTTAAGAATATTTTAATAAAAGTGTTATTTATACGAAATCGTCATCTCGTCGTATTAAACACTGATGTTATTGTTACGCGTGAGATTGCTGGCGAATTTTGTCTTTCGCCTGATATATATTCGACCATAAAATGTATGGTTTCACTCGAACGAGCGTTGAAAATTACGTTTCAGCTGTACAATCATCATTTGCTAGAGTAGGTACTTATACAAATAAGCGAAATGCGATGCTATAAATATTTCCCGAATTCATCTTTTTCTTTAGACAGAGTACCGATTGCAATTATGGTTTTTGGAATCGATTTTTAAGTAAATCCAACACAATCGCTCGAGCGTTAAAAACAGATTTTTTCCGTCAGTTATATTGGTAGTAAATGTATAGACGTTTTCGCGTAGATTGCGTTATAACTGTTTTCTGTTGTAACAGATATTTAAAAAAGACGTCTAGTCATTTTTTTTTTTTGATTATTTACCGAAAATATTGGCGCTCCAACTACGCGCGTGTGGTTTTATCGGATAAAATGTTTTCGCGTAATAATAATTATACTGTTATAGCGTTTTCGTTACGCGAACGGCAAATGTTATTCGTTCAATTTAAAAAGCATAAAATCGACTATTCCACATTACTTTTATGTGAACGCGGGGAGGATCAACGACCTTTCCGATTCACCCTCTTTGTGTGGAAAAAAAACATATATATACAGCGCACATACGAGAATATTATACCCTTTCGAATGGTTACCACGGTTGACGGACGACACGTATTATTATAAAATATATGCAGGTGTACTCTTTTACATTGTACGCGTATAATATTTATGGTTACGTTTCTAATTTTTTTTTTTTTATCTACATATTACGCGTTTAAACGAGACGGGGCACAGCAACAGCGTTTTTAATACGGTGTGTTATATAAAAACTATATATATATATATATATTATATTACGGGAATTGGCCAGAGAAAATTGATTTTTAAACTCCAAAATCCAAAAGGATTCTAGAGAACAAGACAAAAAAAAAATCATCGAAAACACTTGGAAAGACTCGACGATTTTCTAAATCCAAAATCCACTGCGCACAATGTCGGTGTGGCCCATGATTGGAGGGCCCCCGGCTAAACGTTTTCAATATGGCCCCAGTTCACATTTTGTGATAGTAATGTATTGTTAAAGAAATAATTTTTTAGACCGATAACACTGGGGAGCTTGTTTTTAATTTTTAACAATGTTTAATAGTTTTTGTAGGCTGTGGACATATAAGAATAAAAAAAAAAAAAGAGGAAGAAACCTAACATATTTAGGTGATTTATTTGTCTAAACTATTTAAATAAGTCAAATTACATTTAAAAAAAAAAAACAACCTTTTTGATTTGTAAAAAATTTCTTAGAACATATTTTTGTATCGAAACAGTCCTTTGATTCTTGATTCGAAGACCTAAACTTGTCAACTATTTAATATTTATTGATTAAATTGATCAAGTTTTCTTCCACATACGCTGCAGACGGATAAGGTGTACTTATTTGAGAACCTAAATTCGATTTTTTAAAATCTTTAGCTCAGGAAATACACTGCGCGTTTACTAGTGAAACTCGTGTGCGAGGAAGTCGCAATAGTCACATTTCATCGCTACATAAAGTGAATTAAATCGGGCCAAATTTCTATGTTAATTCGTATAAAATATGTGCTTGAAAATACTTCAGCTATATAAACAATCGTTGCGATTTTTAACATTAGGTTTATATTCTGCGCATAAAAACGCTTCGTTATTTTCATCGTTTTTCTTGTAAACTAATATTTGTGATTTTCATTTTCTATTCAATGATGACGGGCCGCTAATTCGCTGGGCAAACGCATTTTACTGTATTTTTAAACGTTACTGTAATATTTTACAGTGTACGTTCAATACGCGACGCTTTGTATTCGTGACGACGGCTGTTGTAAATTGTGAATTCCGTGCAAGTACTCGTGACATAATATACTTGTTATACCTACTTGTAGCATACGACGCGTATATACCGCGAGTGGTTCAAAACCGGTTTCTCTCATGTGCTGCACATGCACGGAGTTAACGTGCCCATCCGTATATGTTTTACGGTGAACCGCGTGATTTATTTATTTAATAATATTCCGCCGGCATTCCTTCTTCGAGACATCACTACACAGCACCGATAAAAACACTTCCTAACTGTTCTCTCCTCAAAATGCTCCTGAATGACGAGAGACGACATTATAATGTTTAATAATTACGACGTTTAAACGTATACTATATATATATATATTATAAGCAGGGCCGTGTATTTAGAGGAATTCGACGCCCACGGCAGTAAAATCAATGGCGCCCCTAAAACAATCATAAATATTAATTATTATTGTAATTCTTAGATTTTCTGCTTCGGGCGTGGATAATTTTCGAATTTCTCATAGACATTTTTTTTTTCTCGTTACGTTGTAAAATTATACGAAAACAACACGCGTTCCATATCAATATAACAATTAAAAATTATCGTATTCGTACGAATAAAATTATAAATGTATAAAAAAGTTTTTTTCGCTTTAAGAATATTTTAATAAAAGTGTTATTTATACGAAATCGTCATCTCGTCGTATTAAACACTGATGTTATTGTTACGCGTGAGATTGCTGGCGAATTTTGTCTTTCGCCTGATATATTCGACCATAAAATGTATGGTTTCACTCGAACGAGCGTTGAAAATTACGTTTCAGCTGTACAATCATCATTTGCTAGAGTAGGTACTTATACAAATAAGCGAAATGCGATGCTATAAATATTTCCCGAATTCATCTTTTTCTTTAGACAGAGTACCGATTGCAATTATGGTTTTTGGAATCGATTTTTAAGTAAATCCAACACAATCGCTCGAGCGTTAAAAACAGATTTTTTCCGTCAGTTATATTGGTAGTAAATGTATAGACGTTTTCGCGTAGATTGCGTTATAACTGTTTTCTGTTGTAACAGATATTTAAAAAAGACGTCTAGTCATTTTTTTTTGATTATTTACCGAAAATATTGGCGCTCCAACTACGCGCGTGTGGTTTTATCGGATAAAATGTTTTCGCGTAATAATAATTATACTGTTATAGCGTTTTCGTTACGCGAACGGCAAATGTTATTCGTTCAATTTAAAAAGCATAAAATCGACTATTCCATTACTTTTATGTGAACGCGGGAGGATCAACGACCTTCCGATTCACCCTCTTTGTGTGAAAAAAACATATATATACAGCGCACATACGAGAATATTATACCCTTTCGAATGGTTACCACGGTTGACGGACGACACGTATTATTATAAAATATATGCAGGTGTACTCTTTTACATTGTACGCGTATAATATTTATGGTTACGTTTCTAATTTTTTTTTTTTTATCTACATATTACGCGTTTAAACGAGACGGGGCACAGCAACAGCGTTTTTAATACGGTGTGTTATATAACTAATATAATTAACAATTACGGGAATTGGCCAGAGAAAATTGATTTTTAAACTCCAAAATCCAAAAGGATTCTAGAGAACAAGACAAAAAAAAAATCATCGAAAACACTTGGAAAGACTCGACGATTTTCTAAATCCAAAATCCACTGCGCACAATGTCGGTGTGGCCCATGATTGGAGGGCCCCCGGCTAAACGTTTTCAATATGACCCCAGTTCACATTTTGTGATAGTAATGTATTGTTAAAGAAATAATTTTTAAGACCGATAACACTGGGGAGCTTGTTTTTAATTTTTAACAATGTTTAATAGTTTTTGTAGGCTGTGGACATATAAGAATAAAAAAAAAAAAAAAGAGGAAGAAACCTAACATATTTAGGTGATTTATTTGTCTAAACTATTTAAATAAGTCAAATTACATTTAAAAAAAAAACAACCTTTTTGATTTGTAAAAAATTTTAAATCGAAAATTTAAAAAATTTCTTAGAACATATTTTTGTATCGAAACAGTCCTTTGATTCTTGATTCGAAGACCTAAACTTGTCAACTATTTAATATTTATTGATTAAATTGATCAAGTTTTCTTCCACATACGCTGCAGACGGATAAGGTGTACTTATTTGAGAACCTAAATTCGATTTTTTAAAATCTTTAGCTCAGGAAATACACTGCGCGTTTACTAGTGAAACTCGTGTGCGAGGAAGTCGCAATAGTCACATTTCATCGCTACATAAAGTGAATTAAATCGGGCCAAATTTCTATGTTAATTCGTATAAAATATGTGCTTGAAAATACTTCAGCTATATAAACAATCGTTGCTGGTTTTAACATCAGGTTTATATTCTGCGCATAAAAACGCTTCGTTATTTTCATCGTTTTTCTTGTAAACTAATATTTGTGATTTTCATTTTCTATTCAATGATGACGGGCCGCTAATTCGCTGGGCAAACGCATTTTACTGTATTTTTAAACGTTACTGTAATATTTTACAGTGTACGTTCAATACGCGACGCTTTGTATTCGTGACGACGGCTGTTGTAAATTGTGAATTCCGTGCAAGTACTCGTGACATAATATACTTGTTATACCTACTTGTAGCATACGACGCGTATATACCGCGAGTGGTTCAAAACCGGTTTCTCTCATGTGCTGCACATGCACGGAGTTAACGTGCCCATCCGTATATGTTTTACGGTGAACCGCGTGATTTATTTATTTAATAATATTCCGCCGGCATTCCTTCTTCGAGACATCACTACACAGCACCGATAAAAAACACTTCCTAACTGTTCTCTCCTCAAAATGCTCCTGAATTACTTTCCCGCGTGTCCAATTTAAAGTCCTCCCTGTGTATAATGTATACGATTACTCGTGCCACGCGAAACCTGCAAGTTCAGTTTTATTAGTTCCGCGTCACCCATTCCACAGGATGTGCTTCGTGGTGCCAGTTATTTCGTGTACCGCGAAGTTTTCGCTTAGCCTTTTTGTTTTGTTCGTAATTTTTTATTTTTTTTTGATTTCCGAAGTTTTATTCGTTTCATTTATTTTTTTGTTTTCGCCGTTTTCCGTTGGTTTGCTGTATTATTGATTTTTATACGTAATATATATTACATAATATAGTGTTCAATTTCCGTCTGGCATATAATTCAACGCGAACAACGGATAATATTCAGAGATTTAATTTACTAGCACTGATATTAATTAGTCCAAAAGTCCGAGAAGCTCATCGTTACGTTCAACGGTTTACCTCACTCTGGATGCAAAAGAAAAAAAAAAAACTCGTTCAAAATTCTTATTTTAACAACTGTTGTACACTACACGAGTTTAGAATATAATCGAGAATTTATACACGCACGTTATACGCTGCAACAGAGATATTCGTATAAGTCTTTTATTTTGTTCGAATCAAATTAAACGCAATTTTCAATTTTCGTATACCGATGATTATAAAAAAAAAAAAAAAAAATCACAGATTTATTAAATAGTTTACAATTATTATTTTGTTTTTGACAGAACATTATTTTAAACGTTTAATTATGCGTAGTATATTTTCGTCGAGTAAAAATGTTCAACCCGTAATGAATATATATTAAGAAACGTTTGAGTTTTAACTCGCGTCCATTAATTATAAAACGTAATGACATTTAGGAAGGTTCTTATAAATAGTTCTTTGATAAGTTAGTATAATAAGTACGATATAAAAACTTGATAATGTTCTTGCTACGCGTCTAATTATAATGTACATTTATATACATATTGCCGCAACTACAACTTTAGAGTCCCCTGTGCGAACTAATTTTGGAGGCACTTAGATTTCGTTGATGAAAAAAAAAAAAACTTTCACATAAATTTAAATAGCAAAAAAAAACAAACACCGGTATACTGTTATTCAATTAATTATATTTTTAATTTAGTCATTGCACAATATAATATTATACATATTCGTTATTCTTGTTGCGTGTGAAATAAAAAATAATTTATCATATCAACGTATAATTAATAATAAACGTAATAAAAACGGAGAACATTTAAAAAAATATATATTGAAAAAGTCACACAATTATATAACGCGAAAATAACACGACTAACACACAAATTAAAAACAGAAATATTCACTACGAGAAATACTGATAACGAAATGTGTGTTTTATTCTTATGCATTCTAAAATATTTAAGCTTATAAAAAAAAAAATTACAAAATAACGTGTACCGCAACATAATCCGAGGCGTAATGTACGTAAGAAAACATAAAAGGCTTTTTGGGCCGCGCGACGCGCCGAAATAAATAAAATTACAATTAATTTATTATAAAAATTAGTAACACGTTTAGATTTAAAATTTGAATTTATTCCACGTAAACTTGTAATAATTGACGAAATCATAAATATCCATATATTGTCATTATTGTTACAACTTTCAACGCGTCTCTACATCCAACAACCAATTAAAAACGTTAACATTTTTCGTGTAATAAAATAAGAATTATTAAGCTTTCAAATTTAATTTAAACTTCCAATGAGTCACAACGTACTTTTACAAAACAAAATCAACGGCAGTGATTATTATTAAATTCTCGGAGAAAAAGAAAAGGAACGAATTCCATTTAAATATTATGTTTCTCTCTAAAAGTCAGTAGAATCGTTATAATGGCATAAACAGTACGGTATATTTTTTAAATTTCAATTAACGTGTTCGAAAACTTTAAATGATTGTCACGTGCTTATAATACAAAATATATATATATCCAGGTTCTATAAATACTTTTACTTTACCATTAACAATGTAAAAAAAAAGGTATTTTATCATAAAATTTTATTTTTATTTTTTATTTTTTAAATCATAAATTACATCAAAATTTTATATAATTTAAGCTTGATAACAGCTGTCTTTGTGTAAAATATTTGTCGACTGATTTGTCAGAAACACACAAATTCACGTAAACATTCTAAAACCCATATTATTCCAAAGAAAAAAAAAGAAGATAAATATTGCAGAGTCCTATAATAGAATCCGAAATGAAATATGTTTCGTGAAAATATTTGTAGATTACCGGAAGCATTTAGGGCGCTTTCGAGGAGAGCAGATAGGAAGTTTTTATCACTATCAGTTGTAATAAGTACCTATATTGATTAGAAGGGACATTTAACTGCAGGACTTAAAGTTCTCTTAAAGATAAAGCGTCTCCAAAACGGTACATTTTCATTATTATCTACAACAGTACCTCTCCACTCAATCGTTTCTTAAATTTAAATCGCTTATTATATTCGCAAAATATCCATTGGATTTTCAATGAGTCACCATTTTAAAATTTAAAAAAAGTTGATATGGATAACAAAAAATATAAGGGATGGTGTTTAAAATATTAAAATTATGAAAAAATAAACAGTTTTCTTCGTCTTCTTTTTCTCTCTGTCTTCACTTTCATTATACACACACACAAATAGGATATTCACAAACCTCCATATCCTATCATCATTTGACTACGACTAACACGTTACATCCTTATTGTTTCTCTGAACACGCTCAAATAATCTCAGCTTATATTCTCTCACTTTTTCCTACACTAAGAATGTAACTCCTAAACTACACGCATTCATTACGGATAACTGATCTATAATGGTAAACCCATCTAATATCCATCTCAACCTTGCCATTTCTATTACTTTTGTTTTATTCAATGCCCTATACAACATTCATAGTACCATCACAGACCTAATTGCAATTTTACATATAATTTTCTCTTTATTTTTAATGGCACTCTTTTCTTTTTACAGCGCAATACGCCCGTAGCCTCTTTTCAATCCGCCAACAATCCTTATCCTTAACAATTTTCTAAAAAAGAATTTATAACAAAAATTATTCATGCCTATTTTAGATCGGTTCGCGATTGACAACAAGAAAAAAAAAAACGGAAATAAATTCGCTCTGTATAAAATGGATTTGATTATACACTACGTAAATATATTGGATATTTTTTCGTCGTACAATTTGAAATGAAACATTTTTTTTTTTTTTGTCCGGCTATCCAGAATATCATAACAGCTACGCGTAATAACAATAATAATAATTAATAATATATTATAAGTAATAATAATAATAATACGGTGCGTGTGTCGTCTACATGCGTGACTGCTTTTCTTTCTGTACACGCGCGTAAACGCGAGTCGTATAGGTAGCGCGCGACTCGTACAAATCACACCAAACCGGTTTTCAACAAAAACAAAATATTATAAAAATTTGTTATAACAATATATAGGTACGCGTTTTTCGTGTAAACCCCTTCTTCTCGTATTCTATACGTTTTTAATTCTATCTCCCGTCATTTTTCGTTTTCACTTTAGACGAATATAAGTCTCGTGTTTTTTTTTTAGCCGGACCGCGATTTCGTCACATTTTCGAGTAAATTATTATTATAAAGACGAATTACATATATTATGCGTTGTATAATACGCCATTATATTACAACGGCGATACGCGTAAAAACAAAGTTAAAACGTTTGGCTCGGAAGTATTTTATACGATATCGCAATTACGTTAAAACTTTTTCTCGTAAGTACACGCATAAAACGCGTATTATTAAACTTTTACGCCATTTTCTCTCTCTCTCTGATTCAAATTGTTAAATTACTACCTAAAATGCGGCTATAAATTGTACATATATATAAAAAAAAAAATAAAATTATTTGTTGTAATATAATAAACGTATGTATATTATATAATAACGAAATACACACGCACGCTGCGGCCGAATAATCCACCGACAACGGTACAATATGTTTTATCGATTATTATTTATTGAAAATATTACGTTAAGTTCAATATTATAATATTATTTGAAACGTATGAGTATTGAGTATATATATATAATATAGTGGGGTACGTACAAGCGCGCGTATGCTCAACCGATATATTTTCTCCACGCGCATTATTCCGCTCTACTTCTCTTGTCAAAATTTCCAATATTCATAATTAATAAACCGCGTTTCGGCTCGTTATTTGATTTATGTACGTCGGAACGTTCCGAAAAAATAATCGCTGGTAAACGCGTATACGATATATAGTCGGTATATATATATAGATTACCACCCGGTTACGTACATTTTTACGTTATAATAATATGCGGTACCTATACGTATCGTAATAATTCATAATAACTGATGCGTTTTCATCGCGTTAAAAAAAAAAGAAATTATAAACGAATTCGTACTTTTTTTATATGTAATTATTAATGTCTTACCGATAGGATAGAAAGAAAAAAAAAAAAACGTAAATATTATTGACGCGCATTTGTTTACTTGGAAATCGATCGACGAACACAGTGAAATATTTACCGCACACATCAGTTAATATTATTATTACCATTGCGTGACGCGGCATAATACTTAATTTCTATTTATTTCGATAAAAACGATTTTGTGTTTCTTATTTTCCACGTATCCAATTATATAAATTTATCGGTAAACGCGATTTTGGTAAAATTTTCCAACGATTACAGTACTCCTATTATATATAATACGTCATAAACATAATTTTTTTTTCATAAAAATTGTTTGAACCGTTAATAATTAAATTTGTTATACGTATACCACGAATAAAATACATTAAACGAATGTCTGTCGTTAAAATGGGATTATAAAATAGTAAATTATTATATTTTATTGACGAGAGATTTCGTGTGTTTGGAGAACACGGCTGCTGCTATACTTATACGTATATGGTCACGGCGGTGATTATATATGGTTGTAAAGTACGCTTTGCAATCAACTGCGGCTTATAAATTGATTTTCATAATATTTTAATCGTACCAATAATAGTTCATACGCGACGTAGGTACTACGCGTGTTAAAATGATTAGCATTCTTTTTTTCGTTGCCTTTGCGGCGCCTTTGATGAGAAAATTACGCGTTTCCTATTATTTAAAGTTTACCGAATCGTTATTATTGGCTTGTCCTATTTTAAATATTATTTTTAAACGCGTATATATCGCAGGTATAAGAATGCAATAATTATACAATAATAATAATAAAAAAAAAGTACTAATAAGTACTAATTACTACAACGCTGTAATAATATGGCCTAGACAAATAATAATAAATGCGCGTATATAATAGAATATTTTACGATGTACGCGTATTATTATGTAGTTGTAAGTCGTTGGAACGAGCGAATGGTTGAAAAAAAAAATAGTTTAATGATTTTTTTTTTTTTTCCTTTCCACGTTTAGTCTCAAACCGCTGAACCCGTCAAACAGACACGCGCGCGCGTACGAATGTCGACTGCATTAAAACCGGTTCGGAGCACAATCATTTGTCTTTTACATATAATATACGCGTTATTCGTATTACATTATAAGACCGCGTACACATAATAACGAATAAAATATTTCGGCGTGTAGGCATAATATAATATAATATTATTATATAATATATAATACACAAGAAATACGCGCGTTCCCGCTGTTTTGCGCGTGGTGTGTAAGAAATTAATTAAAACACGGTTCCTCTATAACGCAATAATAACCGCAGTAAAACCGCGGTTAATATATCGCTATAGTATTAACGCCGTTTGAGATGAACACAATTTTTTATTTTATTATACGTTTTGTATTGCGCGACTCGTATACTGCGCAATAAATATACGCATTTAGTTTTCCGAGTATCAAATCGACAAATATATTGAAATGAGCCGTTTGTCCACAGGATTTATTGACGAAAATGTATATGTTGTGTTTCGACGCGAAATCCATTAAAACGATCAATAAAATAGCAATGAAAATAATCGAGAAATTAAATAAACGACAAATAAATTAAAAGGCTATGCGAAAGAAGTGGAAATAAAGAAAATATGATAAATTTATATTCTGTTTGCACGTGAATAGGTATATACAGTTAAGCCAAAGAGTGTTGTGAAAAACACAATACTGTATAATTCGTTGATTATATTTTTTTTTTATAGTACACTTTAGGTTATTCGAATATTCACGTATACATATATATATATATATTTTATATACAAATTTATTAAAATAATTATACTACCGACCGCGCACGACGGTGGTTATAATAAATAGGTCGGAAAATTATTTTTATACGATCCACAGAACAGTGCGTCTTTAAAGATCACAAAAAAAAAATTGTGAATAATTAATATTTTATTGGAAAATCAATGTTAAACAGCGATATTTCTGTACTTTTGTGTATGGAATATATCCGTGAAAAGTGTGTTTTAAAAACGAATATTACGCGTCTAATTCAAAATGTGAGTGCGGGTGTATACTTAGACTCGAAACGTATTTCCTTAATCCGAAACGGAGTGTTTAGCACTATATTATATAAGAAATATAATAAATAATTTGTTTACTTGGAAATCGATCGACGAACACAGTGAAATATTTACCGCACACATCAGTTAATATTATTATTACCATTGCGTGACGCGGCATAATACTTAATTTCTATTTATTTCGATAAAAACGATTTTGTGTTTCTTATTTTCCACGTATCCAATTATATAAATTTATCGGTAAACGCGATTTTGGTAAAATTTTCCAACGATTACAGTACTCCTATTATATATAATACGTCATAAACATAATTTTTTTTTCATAAAAATTGTTTGAACCGTTAATAATTAAATTTGTTATACGTATACCACGAATAAAATACATTAAACGAATGTCTGTCGTTAAAATGGGATTATAAAATAGTAAATTATTATATTTTATTGACGAGAGATTTCGTGTGTTTGGAGAACACGGCTGCTGCTATACTTATACGTATATGGTCACGGCGGTGATTATATATGGTTGTAAAGTACGCTTTGCTATCAACTGCGGCTTATAAATTGATTTTCATAATATTTTAATCGTACCAATAATAGTTCATACGCGACGTAGGTACTACGCGTGTTAAAATGATTAGCATTCTTTTTTTCGTTGCCTTTGCGGCGCCTTTGATGAGAAAATTACGCGTTTCCTATTATTTAAAGTTTACCGAATCGTTATTATTGGCTTGTCCTATTTTAAATATTATTTTTAAACGCGTATATATCGCAGGTATAAGAATGCAATAATTATACAATAATAATAATAATAAAAAAAAAGTACTAATAAGTACTAATTACTACAACGCTGTAATAATATGGCCTAGACAAATAATAATAAATGCGCGTATATAATAGAATATTTTACGATGTACGCGTATTATTATGTAGTTGTAAGTCGTTGGAACGAGCGAATGGTTGAAAAAAAAAAAAAAAAATAGTTTAATGATTTTTTTTTTTTTCCTTTCCACGTTTAGTCTCAAACCGCTGAACCCGTCAAACAGACACGCGCGCGCGTACGAATGTCGACTGCATTAAAACCGGTTCGGAGCACAATCATTTGTCTTTTACATATAATATACGCGTTATTCGTATTACATTATAAGACCGCGTACACATAATAACGAATAAAATATTTCGGCGTGTAGGCATAATATAATATAATATTATTAATATATATATAATACACAAGAAATACGCGCGTTCCCGGCTGTTTTTGCGCGTGGTGTGTAAGAAATTAATTAAAAACACGGTTCCTCTATAACGCAATAATAACCGCAGTAAAACCGCGGTTAATATATCGCTATAGTATTAACGCCGTTTGAGATGAACACAATTTTTTTATTTTTATTATACGTTTTTGTATTGCGCGACTCGTATACTGCGCAATAAATATACGCATTTAGTTTTCCGAGTATCAAATCGACAAATATATTGAAATGAGCCGTTTGTCCACAGGGATTTATTGACGAAAAATGTATATGTTGTGTTTCGACGCGAAATCCATTAAAAACGATCAATAAAATAGCAATGAAAAATAATCGAGAAATTAAATAAACGACAAATAAATTAAAAGGCTATGCGAAAGAAGTGGAAATAAAGAAAATATGATAAATTTATATTCTGTTTGCACGTGAATAGGTATATACAGTTAAGCCAAAGAGTGTTGTGAAAAACACAATACTGTATAATTCGTTGATTATATTTTTTTTTTATAGTACACTTTAGGTTATTCGAATATTCACGTATACATATATATATATATTTTATATACAAATTTATTAAAATAATTATACTACCGACCGCGCACGACGGTGGTTATAATAAATAGGTCGGAAAATTATTTTTATACGATCCACAGAACAGTGCGTCTTTAAAGATCACAAAAAAAAAATTGTGAATAATTAATATTTTATTGGAAAATCAATGTTAAACAGCGATATTTCTGTACTTTTTGTGTATGGAATATATCCGTGAAAAGTGTGTTTTAAAAACGAATATTACGCGTCTAATTCAAAATGTGAGTGCGGGTGTATACTTAGACTCGAAACGTATTTCCTTAATCCGAAACGGAGTGTTTTAGCACTATATTATATAAGAAATATAATAAATATTATAAAATTTCGCGTGTACAGAAAAGAGACTTTATAGACATTATTAGAAAACACGTATTTTTGAATAAGCCGATCATTTTTTTTTTTTAAATCGATCCGAAATAAACGGACGCGATGTCAAATGATAAAATAAACATTATTTTAGTTACAAAAATATCAGAGAAAAATTATAATAATAATATTCATTAAATTTATTATTTGTGTAGAATAATATTAATATTATAAAAAAAGTATTGACATCAATAGATTAAAGTACTACTCTATTAAGTTTTTCATATTTTGTTTTATTTTTCGAATATAAGACCGCCCGTCGGCCGTCGCGTAAACACAAGCCGCACAGGCATCGTTCGCTCTATACGAAGTGTGACGTCATCTAATAGGCTGAATGGACTCAACTCGAATAACCTAACAATATTGGTCGGACTCAACTCCGATAACCCAAAAGTATTTGCGGTACTCAATTCAATGTTATCCGCTGTGATTTGAGAAACGTTCAGTGTATTAAATAAATAAGCGTATCGTGATATTCTGGTCTGGCCGTCCTGTTCGAATCGAATTCGCTACGAATCTTACTTATATTTTGCGTGAATTGTTCGGAGCAAAAAAAAAACTTAAAATACAAACTCCAGGAATTCGTCTCGAAAAGCGTTGTTCGATATTCGTGTTGGGGGAGGAAAAATGAAAATTTCACCGTTAGGTGAAGAAATATTTCAGACTATTCCTGTGATATAATATTATTATAATATCGTTTTTTTACCAAACTCCTGCTCACCACGACTTAAAAACTACGATTGTCGACGGATAAGGTTTTATAAATAGTAATTTTTTTTTATTTCCCCTCTGCCTCCTCGTTATTCGAAACAATATGATTTACGTACGAATTACGAGTAGATTTTCATTTCGATTTTACTTTCTTTTTTTTTCGTCCTGCAAACAATATGTATTCGGGCCGACCGACGACGGCCGATTAGCTGGCGCGCGCGCGCGCCGCGAGACAAGCGAACAGCAGAAATCAAATAATAAAAAAAAAAAAAAATTAAAGGGGCGAGAGAACAAACAGCGCAGTACCACCGCGCGTTTCACACAATATACGCGCTGGGGCGCGCGTTTAATTTACATGACAATATGAACTTATTTTTATTATTATTCTCTTACATTTTTTTTTTTTTTATAGATCTCACCCTTGCTCTCTCCATTCCCGCGGATAAATGATAATCCGACTCGGTATAATTGTCGTCGTTTTCTCGCCCCGATTACTACGCGGCTCGCCACGATCTTTGTCGCGGGCTGTACGACGACCGACGCGACAAATCCTTACAAATTGATTTCGACGCGAACAATTCAAAAACACATTACTGTCGTATAATGCGTAGGTGTACCCGTAAAGAAAACGGTAAAAAAAAAAAACGAAACCGATATATTCAGTATAAAAATCTGTATAATATAATAAAATCGTGACTATAGCTGTTCGTTTCTGCGTATCAAACGCTGCAAAAACTACTGCGAATGCCCCCCAAAAAGGGATAATCCATTTTGAAACGGGACCAATACGGTCGCACGTTAAATATTTTTTAGCACGTCAAATACGCACAAATTATATTTTATGAACGTTGTTATCCGAATTTCGAATACGCCGTTATACTGTTTTATATTTTTACGTGTCCGTTGTTATAACAGAAATCTATAGCGAACAAATTATAGTTTTTTAAAAAAAAATACACACCCTGATGTTTATATATATTTATTATAGTAAGTATATTGTTTATGCCTTTTTAACGTTTTCAATCCGTATATAAACGCATATACTGCAGCTTTTACTTATCTTAATTGAAATAAAAGTCTTTTAGTCAGTAATAGTACCTAAAATATGCGTACGATCTAAGTACAATACAGTATATATATATATATGTATTATAATAGGTGTATATAGGGGGAATGTTGTTTATTATCGTAAGTTATAAGACAAAAAACACACACACACACACACGGAGGAGAACGGTTGCTTTTGTGGTAAATATTTTGGTCCGATTAAAATGGTGTGTGCCTGGAAGGGACGTTTTAACATTCACCGTCCCTAAATAAACCCTTGGGAAATCGTTTAAAACAGCAGTAGTGTATATACATACTGTACCTACCCTCGGAATAGCTTTTGAATTAGTGGTTAAACTATATATAAAACCCGTTTTGATAATATAATAGACGGCACGGATATAAAATATTTCTACAGAAAGCGCGACCGTGCAAAAGACGTAGTCACGCGAATTTTAATACTCTGGCGCGTACACGCAATTAATCCGTGTTTTACATATTTTAAATTCGTAAACGCGCTCCAATTTATACTTAAAAAAAAAAAAAAACCGTCGAATTCATTCCCGCTATCCGAAACGAAATTAAATTGCGTGTAACGCGTATATAGAAGGTATTTATAATTCACGACCTAAGCGCCTATCCAACGTAATAATATTCTATAAAATATGAAAATAGACAATCGCGTATTAGCCGCGGTGCAGCGTACGCAACAACGTCGTGCACTCAAAAATACATTACACTTTTCGTCTTTCAAACGCCGCCAAGTACCTCTATATATACACGAACGTTTGAGAACACTCTTCGGGGGGTTTTTTTTTTCATTTATTTAAGTAAAATATCAGTTACTTATATATGATTACGTTTTTCCCTTTGGTCAAATAGAAAGAAAAAAAACGCGTTCAAAGAAGAAACAATCGATTTTCAAAAACCGTAGTCTCGAAGTTTTTCCTCTCTGCAGTATATGCAGTATACACTCTGGCGTTTTACGAAATTCTGCAAAATAAAAAAAAGCCTCCGACTGCAGCGTTACATATACCATCTGCGCACCGCTGAACTGCCGTAAACTCTTATCGTTTTGTTCGGGAATAATTTTATTAATTTTTAAGTGATATGTGTAAGACAGACTTTTGGCCACCATTATGTACTATAATTTATAGGAAAAGTGCTCTATTTTTGAATTTGCATCAGCCATTTTAAGCGTTTTAGAATATATTCTTTTACTACGTACACCACTTTATATTTACAATTTAACGAAATTATTCGCTATATAGGTATATAGTATGCGCGTCGTATAACGAATTAATTTCAAGTGAAATTTAAACTTCATTAAAACACTGTTAAACATTTACCCAAATATTTTAATTGGTAAAACTATCGGTAACATAAATTTCTACGGATATATTATAAATTTGGCTATACGAGACTTACAAAAATAATTGCGCTGATGTTCCTACATACGATACGATCGATTTTTATAACATTTCAATAACGTACAGATTAATTGTTCGTAATTATATTTCATAATAGAACAAAAAAAAAAAAAATGTTAATTTTACGTTTATCACATATAAATAAAAAATTTTCTACAGTTAACATCGACGTTTGTATCGAAATCGCGGAGAGAAATCGTTTAAAATGTTTTACGTAAAACGTGTTTTAAAGGGTTTTGAAGTTTAAAACGTTGATTAATTGTAGTTTTCCAAACTCAATAAGTCATTTACGTAGCCGTATAATGCGCATAAAATATTCTGATCATCAAACGAAACGGTCGACACGTTATAATGTAATATAAAACAGAGTGCGATCGATTTAACGTTGTTGGGTATCCGTCGCAATGTTAATTAAACCGAACTTATAATTTTCGAAATGAGCACTTCGTTTAAACTATATTATAGATCGATACCAATAACGGGACGATGCAGTGGTTTCGGCCACGCTATTGATTTCATTTTTGGTGCTCCACCGGGGACGAACCGAATATATACAGTTTTTATTCGAAATAATAATCTGGGTTGAAAAGTATTCGAGTACAATAATGTTTTAAATATTTTTTTTATTCAATAAAGCGTTTCGGAAAATTATTTAAAATTTTTCTGAGTTGAATACGACGTTAACGCGTATTAAATATTAAATTATTACGAAACGTAATTTTTTTTTTTTTTTTATAAGTAATTTGTTTCTTTTTTATTTATTTCTTTTGTATATTCAATCTATATACACGATGGTATAAGAGAAAAAAAAAGGCGCAAAAAATATATAAGCGTGAAGAGAATTTTCAAGTCTAAAAAGAGAAAAATTAAATAAAAAAAAAAAAAAAAGAAACTTGACGTTAAATTTAAGATAATATTCGGAACGTCGAAATCTTAATTTAACGATTTTCGTTTGATCTAATGTTTTATTTATTAAATATTTTTAATATACGATATAATTTTCAAAACGTTTACTTGAAACCTACGCGTATAATTTTTGTAAAAATCTGTCTAGGTCAGGGGTGTCCAACCTTTTGTGAAGACTGGGCCACATACTTTTTAATAATAATACATTCAAATTTAACGATTAAATTATATTCTATATTACAACAATACATTTTTTTATAATTTTACTATAGCGAATAAACAGCAGAAAGGTGTAATTTTTAATTTTGTTTCTTTAATTTTAATTTTGTTAATTTGTAGTTTTATATGCTTAAATTAAATTTATTCTCGTAATATTAATGTATTATATACAATTAATTAATGTTTTTTAAATTGAAGCGAGGGCCACATAAAAATCTACCACGGGCCGCGGGTTGGACACCCCTGGTCTAGATGTTTTAAACGTATACACGCGTATAATAAATCAAATATTGTATTTATTTATCGGCGCACCTGCACACGCGTATCGAAACAATAAACGCGATTATTATTATAAATTTTAAAATTTAGAATTCCATGCGATTGCGTAGGAAGAAAAAATTGTTTTCTTATATTATAATATTGTTAAATACTGTCCGAGACAAACGATTGCGTCATATGAATCAAGTGAACCGGAAGACAGTGCAGATTTACTACACACATCCAGCAGCAGTGAACAAGAAAAGATGGAGATGTTTTCTTTACGCATGGTCACAAAAAGAAAAAATATCTGTCGTCGAAAACGGATTGGGAGACGCATTTCGAATAAAAGTAAATAAATCAATACGTTATTTTTTTTATATCGAAATTTTTTTTCTTCTGGTATCTTCTCGTGTAACATTAAATTATTACGTTCGATAATGTTTATAATATTTATTTCCATCAACAACAAAATTTGACAATTTTTATACGCATGTCATAAATTTGTACCGAAACGGACCTCCTCTCATAAAGCTTATGGCCGTGTGAGAGGACAGTGAAACTAAATCGAATAACTCACGAGTAAAACAAAATTATATACGATAATAGTATTGATAATTGTGACTTAGAAATGTTGAGTTTTTTAAAAATATAATCGAAGTCAGGTAGGACCTTTGTTGTATAATATAATTTTAAAACCAAAAATTACTCCTTTTAGGACTTATTAAGCTCGACACGTAGTAGTAATAAATTGCTGTAAACGGCCTAAAATTTTCGGAAAATTTTTTCTCGTATATAGAGTGCGAATATTACATGTATTCGGTGTGAATTTCAAGATTCAATGATCATTATTTTGGTAGCATTTTTTTTTTTTTGTGTTCAGCTTTTAAAAATTTCGGAGAAAATAGAATTTCTTCAAATTTTCGGGATTGTTTCGGGATTACGACGCACGATGAGAAAATCGAAAAAAAACGTTTCAAATAAATAGTCCCACCGACTATTTGCTATTGGAACGTAACGCTGCACGACCAGATCGTCCGAACGTTTTTTTCTAGTCGAAAATTTGTACACAGAAAAATAATAGACATTTTCGTTAAACCTGCAATAACTTGCTCGCTTCGCTCAGGAAAATAATAACAATACGCGGACCGTACCGTTTCAAAATTTTCATCGATTTAAAATGCCCGAATGCGTTACCGAATTTAAAATTTCACATTTGCCAAAAAGAAGTTTTCACTTTATTATTAAAACTATAAATATGCATGCATTTACGCGCTAAAAAAAAAAAATCAATAAACACGCCCTTAATACATGTACTGAAGCTTGTTCTCAAAATACGCGCATAATTAAAATCAAAACATTTAATAAATTAATGAATAATAATGAAAAAAAAATTATGAATTTTAAAAACGTATATACAAATAAAACTACAAGCGTATATAATGCTAACTCATTTCATAGCGAATATTATTTCTGGTAAACGTGTTATTTGACCAGTTTTGAATCGAATACAATACAATTTTTTTAAGATTAGTATTTTTTTTTTTAGTGAAATACTCTTTTAAAATTCAATTATACATATAACGAAATACGCACTAACGCACGAAACACGGCTAAATATGCAAAACACGCGAGAAACAAAAAGTGTCCATAAGCTCCCATAGCGTTATGAAACAAATTTCCGTATCACTAAGCGGCGTTTGTTGATTGATTATTATTAAAAAAAAAAACATGCCAACACTCTTATGAGTCCCTAGCCCTATTTTATTATACACTATTATTAAAGTACTATTATTACGAGCGTGCGGGACAATTATTATTATTATTATTTTAAACGGTTAATTATTATTAACAAGAAAACTGTTCTGGAATTCGTTCGAGGCGTTTCGACGACATAAAATACACGCGAATATTGTGTGTGTGTGTGTGTATTATATTTTATTCCTTCGTACTTTCAGGGACGAACGCGGGCAAAGGGATCCGGCGGGCGCGGCGCGCGAGCCCTTTGTTTTCTCTTCGTTTTAAATGATTGATTAATCGTTCGCGGGCGCTCCCGACATCTGCACGGTGGCGGCGGTGGCCGCCGGATGGCGGGGGCGACCGGGGAGAGCGAGCGCCTGCCCCGTACATACGCGGTGTGTAAGTCGATGTTGCGATTATTTGTTCACCGTCGCAGGGGCAACTACTACTGGCACGCACACGTGACCTAAATATCGTTGAAAACCGCCGGAGAACCGCGCGGCCTGCAGGGACAACAGTAGGTACGCACAGGCGCTTCGTCGTCGAAGTCATACTTCAAAGACTTCAAAACATATCGGACGACGCCGCCGTTCCCATCGCTATCGTTACGCAGACTTGTAAAGTATTCGAACAAATTAATTTAAATACACTTTTTTTTTTTTATATGTGTTCCAATACGTGTTCCGTATACTTTTACTGCAGGTGTAATCGCTGAAAAAAAAACGCAACAAATAAAACAAAAAATATTACCTCCGATTATTATTATTATTATTGCTGTTGTTGTTGTTGTATACAGTAAAAAAAAAAGTGTGTTTGTAAATTTCTTTTTTTTTTTTTGCGCATTCGGAGTATAAAATTCTGTATGGCGTATTTTAAGCGTTTTTTTTTTTTAGATTTTCAGCGCTATATTTCCATATATTTTTGCTAATACGCGTTAAATTTAAATGCGTTTTTCGTATCTCGTACAAATATTATTATGTTTAAAAATTTACAAAACGTATAGACATCTGCATTTTGGGTACGGTGGAGAATAAAGAAAATGCGTGTATTGTAAAATTTTTTATTTTTTTTTTTTTTTAGTATTAATAAATGGCGAGAAACGCGTTTATTCGCCAATATTTTTATAAACATATACAATAATATTTACGTTTACTTTTATAAACGAAAACTTATTCTACCGATTGCAGTGCGTATACTTGTTATACGAGTAGTTACGCACAAGACCGGATTTTATATAACACACAAGCGGCGTACTTAGGGGCGGGGGGCTAGCTATACTCGGCTCGACGTGCTCTGACACAAACCGTCATCGTCGTGCAGATGTAGCCTCCCCCCCCCCATTCAGCCGGCTGCTGCTGCCGCAGCGGTGTTTTGACGGGTAATACCGCCGCGCAGTGACGTTGATTAATATCGTACACCCTACACCTGTCACGAAGTTAACGACGTGGTAAAAAGCTCTTCTGTAAAGCAAACGAAAGCTTCGCGGCGCAAACAAAGTCCGTAGTTACTATTATTATTATTATTATCATCATCGGGGCTAACAGGATTCTACAAAACCCAAACAAAGTATTTGCCGATTTATCATTATTTTTATTAAAATTAATTAAAAATCGTACCCGCGCGAAATACGTTAGTAGCGTATTAAATGATAAAAAAAAAAAAAACTAAAGAAATATTTGAATTGTTATACTCGGTATTATCAAAACGACACGACATTGAACTTTTTGTCAGGGGACATTTCGTACGGACAGCATACAAGCGTTCTGTGGTCCGTTTGGGCACCTGTATTCAATCACGCTTTCCGATTGGTCGATTTTGAATTTCCCGCCTATTTAATACCTATTACGCATAAAGACGGTGTATCGCATATATGGCGTATATACCGTGATAATGAATCTTTGACGTGCGGAAAGTATAAAAATTCGGAATTATATTTTGTTCCATGACATTTGCGATGTCCGTGTGTTATCAGTTTATTATTATTATATGATACTCGTCCTAACAAGTCTAAGCTCGCTTAGACACCTTCACTCGTTAGCTCCCGTCGGAACTTAAACTAAAAATATCTATTGATTTGTTCTGAAAAACCACCTAAAGTTACTGAAGTGCTCGTGTTTGGTTTGTCTGATAATAACACACTGACGTAACAAATGTCAGGCGGGAAATTTAAAATCAACCAATCGGAGAGCGTAGGTAATTGAATACAGGTGCCCAAACGGACTCCAGAACGCTTATGTGCGTACGGGCTACAGACGCTCGCCATGCCCCGGGCAGCATACAAGCATTCTGGGGTCCGTTTTGGGCACCTGTATTCAATCACGCTCTCCGATCGGTTGATTTTAAATTTCCCGCCAGACATTTGTGACGTCAGTGTGTTATCAGTGCGTTATTATCAGACAAACCAAACACGAGCACTTCAGTAACTGTAGGCGATTTTTCAGAACAAATCAATAGGTGTTTTAAGTCCCGACAGGAGCTCGCGATGAGTATAATATAATAATAATACACTGATAAGTGATAACGCACTGACATCACACATGTCACGGAACGTAATATAATTCCGGACTTATACTTTGTGCACATTAAAGATCCGTTATCACGATCACGTTTATCACGGGAATATAAAATCCGTCCTTTTATTTTACAATTTAAACACGGTATATTTTTTTACAAAATCATAGCATATTTTATAATGTGTGTTTCTGAGAATTTTTTAGAACAATATATAAACCCGGGCCCTAGTAATGATTTTGACGTAGTACACGTTATTCGTCACCTCTTCTCATATGAATTATATGTAATTTATACGCGAAGAACATGTCACAAGACTACAGTCGAGGCCGGACGAGTTGTAATATTGAATTTTTTTTTTTTTCGTTTAACTCGTCAAATCAACTCCGATATATTATGAAAAAAAAAACTTTGTATTAATCGGTTACTCGTATTTTTCTTTTTGAATTAAAAAAAAAAAAGTGGAAATTTTTCTATAACTTCATATTATATATTAGTAGCAGTATGAATACTTCTGTGCTATTATTATTAAATATAGTGTTTCACGTTACCAGCTATATATCGTTACCGATTTAACTTGATTTAGTTAATTTTTAAGTTAACACGTAAAGTTTAGACAAAAAAAGGTAACTATTATTGAGTTATTTAAAAAAAATAAATTAACGCGTTAATGTCCAGCCTTGAAACGAATTACTCGAATAACTTCTTTGTAAATCTATATTACGCCGTTTTGTAGATCATTATTGTAAAACGTTTTCGTAGAAACCTGATTGATAGGTATGTGTTTGGAGTTGCGATAATTGACACCTCATAACAATATAATCGACAAATCGTCGACGAACTGCTCGTGTCGAAAAGGGATCGAACGCCGAATTACAATAATTATGGACAGGAAAGAGCACCGTTTTCAGGATTACAATAATAGTTATCGCGTATACATTTGTATTTCATTTATTTGTACTCGATTTAATAAACGGTACTATTCGATGTAAAATCGTTTAATATAATGTAATTATAAGAGCACGAGGCGTGTGGTGTGCAGTATATGCTACAAAAAACATGATTATATATTGTGTTTTTTTTTTTTTAGCAAAACTTTAACAAAACACGATAATTTGCTACGACTTACAGTGCGTAACAACATCTCGCTCTTTTTTTTTTTACAAAATAAATTATAGTTTATAAAACTGACATTCGTATGTACTAGAAATATCGTTAACTTCTTAGTCGTTGAACATACGAGGAAGAACAAAAAAAAAAAATATTATACAATTCAATAACTTATTATTAATGCGTAAAAGTCAATCGTCTACGAGAAATATCATAGGCTTATTTCGTACCGATTGAATATACGAGGGAGGGGAGAGAAAAAAAAATACGGTAATACGTTATTTTGCAGAGACACCTCAACCGCGAAATCGATCGAATATATATCAAAATTTCTGTTGTTATTCCGATTCGTCTCTCAAAAACCTAGTTTTATTCGTCTTTTAAGGCGCAGAATTCTGCGGTATTTGCAGTGTGAGTACTTATATATATACATAAACAAAAACTACATATTGTCGTCATAAATACACGAGTGATTTTTTTTATAAACAGTTTTCTGTATAAAATAGTAAATGTGTATTACGACGAAAACATAAATTTTCGGTAACATGGAAATTTTTATTCACTCTTCCCGTCGGACTTACAAACGTTTGTACAAATGAAAAAAAGTACTAGACGCGTACGAATGGTTTTTGTATCGCGGGTCAGCGAATACCGCGACACATTTTGTCACGGTCAATGTAAAAAAAAAAAAACGAAAAAAAAAAAAATACGAAAATGGTTTCATCTTCTTATACGAGTACGTATTATATTATTTAGAGTGCGACAGGAGTTGAGGACAGATCCCGGCGGTTTACGGTGAATCGAGATCGTCCTGTAAAATATTGTATTACTATATTATAATAGTGTTTCGAATAGAAAAAGCATTTTAGTTTGAAAAAACGTCCAAGGGCGTCGTATACGCATTTATAACCAATATTACTGTTATTCAGTTAAATTACACGACAGTGTACACCATTCGAATGTATTTAGATTCGTCGTGCGCTTCCCTCATTAAAAAAAAAAAATAAAAAATATATAATATCCGCTACCGAACTTAATTTTATTCAACATATACGCTTGTGAATATTTGTGAACGTAACATAAATCGTTCCAGTTTGAAGTTATTCTGTGTAGGTACGTCGTATTTATTAATTTTTTCAGTTCAAGCTGATACGTGTACTCGATATACAAGCCCGTCCTCGATACGCGCAGATATTGATGTAGTTTTTTTTAATTCTATATCGTATGGCGAGTAAACTCTAATGTTTTCCTGCGTTATTATCGATTCAATATTGCAAATCGATACGGAGTAAATATTTTATTTTATTATCATATTTTTCGTATAAAATATCCCGTTTCAACGGAAATATTTCATAAATTAAAACTACGCTATTGAACGATAGTGTATACACAAATCAAAAAAAAAAAAGAACGCGTACAGTATAATGCAAAACAAAACGATAGCGAGTTAAATAATAAAAAAAAAAAAGCAAAAATAATTAGTTTTGGCGGAATAAATTTTAAAATTCGCATCCCCGACGCCCCGAACAATCCGCACCGTTCAGAAATTGGTTCAATAAAAATTTACGTGCGATATATTCGAATTTTCAACAAAATTACTCAATTAAATCGCGGAAAAGTTTTAAATTAGAATTTGCCGACTAAGAACTGTAAGACGTTACACTACGCGTACATATCGGTCGGGTCGATAATTTTGACACTGGGGAGGATATGAGGAACGTCTAAAACAAATGTTTTACTCCAGACCATTTATCATTAGCGCGGTGAACGGCGCGCGTATAACGCGAACGGGGAGAAATAATATATATTATGCCAAACAGAATCATCAAACGGACGGCCGGCTCAACAGACGAACAACGGGATTTTAGACGATATATAACATATTATAATATAATATGTGGTATGCTTTTGTAACAATAAACGTATATTTACTCTGCTAATAATACAGTTAATTTAGAAAAAACAAAAACCTTTCTCGATTATATTAATTTAATACATAATCTCGTATACGTATATCCGGGCTGTTTTTTTTTTTTTTTATAAAATTCGTGAAATATAATTCACGAAAAAAAAGAATGAAATTTTAAACGCTAATCAAAACATAATTAATGTTTTGGAAGATTTTTAGGTTTCAGTTTTTGTTTAGGTTCAAAATTTAAAAAAAAATCTTATTATTTACTTAGGTTGTACGTAAAAATTCATTTAAACGAAATGAATTAAAACGATTTTTTTTTTTTATATTAAAGACGCCGTGTGATACCGGTTTTGAGATTTTTCAGATTGAAACTCTTCCGTTTCACGCAAAAAATTATTCAAATTTTAAATATTTAAAAAAATATTGTTCTAGGTACTATCGATTTTCAATTATATATTTTAATAATAGTTAGAATATTTATTATATAGGTACCATAGCTTTTATGCGTTAATTCTCAAAGTTTCAGATTTTATCGAACACCTAAACATTACTGTTGAATAGTAAAAATTTAAACAATCTTTCGATATTTTTAACGTATATCTGTGTAATATGTGACTATATATTAATCTATTATAACGAAACCAATAAAATCGAGCGTTATATAAATATTGAGTTGTTGATTCTGTAGCGTACACTCTCTTTCGCTCATGAAATTTTTTTTTTTTTGATCCACCCAGATTGTTCGTTATTGAGAAGAAACCTTTTTTTTTTTTTACATAGTGAGACGTCTTCATTAAACGTATAAATAATCGGAACGTAAATTCAGACGAGCGTCTTTTCTTTAGTAAAATTTTTTTACGATATTTTTTTTTTTTTAAATTTGATTTTTCGTCTGCGTATAATAACATAATACGCTAAATTATTAGATTTTCTTTTGATACGCGCACTGCAGCAGCGCAGTACTTTTATACCATCTCACAAACCCTTATAGTAAGCTTTTTTTTCTCTTTTTTTTTTTTGTGAAATTCTAATTTAAGTTACCTGTATATTTATATAATATACTGTTTTAAATATTCTTTTTTGAAATAACTTCAAAGAAGTTCGTCGCTGCACAGTGTGTCGAGTTTTTGAATTCAAAAAAAAAAAAAATCGTATTTATTTTAGCCAAACACGGTTTTTTTTTTCAATTATAGCAATAAGTTTATACTCGTATTATATATATATATATATATATAAATAGTTATTGGAAGTTTACCAAAAGTTTCAGTGATTGAAATCGTTATATAGAAATGTGTACTGTCGCTCGCGCTGATGACGTATTTGCGAGACGAGAGTAAAAATATTGTTCGATAAAAGTATAATATTTTCGTAATAAATATATTCGCCACGATAATCCGTTCAACGTTTGATTGCACTCGGGTTTATTATTTCTCATCTCCCGCAATCGAAAGAGTTTATTATTATTAATAATAAATAATTATGAACGATTTATAAAATTCGCACGATTCACATCGTAGTCATTGCGTCGCTGTTGTATTGTACTCGTGTAAATTGTTTCACATCAATCGTTTTCGAGTGTAATTATTACATTTTAAGTTGTTTAATTTTTGTTTTTTGAACTCGCTTTATATCGCCTGCAATGTCGGATCGTACACGACGAATTTGTTCATTTTCAATTCAATCCAATAAATCGTTCACAAGTACAGGTCCGGTTTGACTCATTGACTAAACAAGCTTAAGCCTCTGGCCTTTGATTTTTTTTCTCGGCTCCCGAAATTCGTCGGTTCAATGTACCGCGCAGAATAATAGACTCAAACGCAATAGAAAGTTTTCCTAACATCGAACGGACTTTAATACCCTTAATTTGCCTTTAATGCGGTTACAAACCGTAGCGGAGAACGATCGTTTTCGCTTCTCCGGAGCCGATTAAAACATATTTGCCGTTCTATAATACATCGCGAGAACACTGTCTTACTTAATTAACCGTACTGAGTATTGAGAGCGTATAGTAGTGAAAACATTAGATTTCGTGAGTAATTCGGGCATGATTTCGCATCCATCAAAGCAAAAAAAAAAAAAAATGAAAAACGTTTTTAAGCGTTTTGTGGAACTATTAAAATTTTGTTTTCAATTACGATTTAATTAAATTTTACAATTATTTTTAATGCACAAATGAATTAGTTCTATATTTGATCATTTTTTTTATTTCTAAATAAATATACATCATATAGTTTGTTATATATGTTATTAGACATTAAAAAATGTGGTTATTACTGGTTTTGAAAATAGGCCTTTAATTTTTAAAAACCTTAGACACGTTTTACTGTCGATTCGGGCCTGTATATATTTATTATTTATTCCCATCGATTTGTTTGATACATGTACGTTGAAATATCAAAACGTATATCAGTACACGTGCCATTTATTGTTTTATTTTGTGTCGAAGTCACGCCAAATATCTAGAATAAAAACTCTCATATTACTCAACTATTATAAATATAAGCGTATAATATTTATTGCTTACTATTCGGTTGAAAAAATAACATTATTAGTTGATACAATATGATGGATTTATGCGAAAACTGGACATTGTAAGATATAATTTATCGACCGATTTTATGTAATAATTATATTACGGTTCGTAAACACGTGGCATAATCGTAAATTTCTTGAGTCACTGTTCATGGTAAAATGTGTATATATTAAAAAGAATAGAAAACGGTCAACAGAATATTAAAAGAATAAAATTTATATATGTATATGTATATATTGGATAACAGTGAGAATTGTGTCAACTTTCGAGAATACAGTATTTGACGAACCCTTGACGATTTTTTTTTTTTGTTTTGGGGATCCATGAAATTTTGTCTTAAAAACGTTTTTATTCAACGAAATTATTTTGTAACATATTGTAATACTACTATATCAAAAACTACTCCAATACAATTTCGATAATCCAAATACAGATAAGATCGTGCGCTGCCTCGTTGAACTCCATTACCTTCTTGTTATCGATCGATAGACTGCATACTTTTCTAAAAACCTGATTTTGTACTTGAAAACGAACCGGATTATTGATTATCGTTGCAATTCGTTAATAAGTCTCTGTAGCGTGAACACATCCAGTATTGTATTGGTGTGTCGAAAAATTTCCATTAAGCTATAAATTCTTAAATTATACATCTAATAATTTGTAATTATCTAATAATAAATGTAATATGATATAGTAATTATTCTTTATGTATTTTTCAGTTTTATATTTTACTACACACGTGTATTATTATTTTTCAATATTATTCTGTGTATGATTTTGTATACGTTTTATTTACAGTAAATACGAGATTTTGTGTAGAAAAAAAAAAGGCATTTCTTTGTAGTGAATTATTTCTATTTAACGAATTTTTTTCCAAAAGAACCTCGTCAAGTTCGTTAAATAGACGTTTCACTGTATTTTACCGAAAGAGAGAAAAAAAGGTATAAAACTTATCGAAATACGGACAGGACTAGGACCTTAGGAAGGCCAGGAGCACTTATTATATATTTTTAAGCCTCGGTTTCCCACGGCCAGTGGAATCACGAAAATGAGTCACGATTTGGTGTGACGCTTTTAGACGTATATACGTGAGCGCGTAGTCGTTAAACATGCTTTCGTGAGTAACAGCGCACGACCCGAACGCGAACGGATCAAACACGTTTGATTTTCAGTCGTGGGCAACCGTTGGTGAAGCCGATACAGCAACATCAGCAGCAGCAGCAGCAGCAGCAATGTAGAGTTAAGTTCAACGACGACGAAACTACGCGGTTTTTTGGAATTATATTCAATGGAAAAAGTATTGTATGACTCGACTTAATAACCTAACCGTGATAGAGATTTACGTGCTATGCCACGAGTTAAATATTCCTCGGCTCGGATCGAAAGGAATAATTGCCAAATTAAAAAATTTAAGAAGCTCATATTGTCAGGAATTAAAAAAAAAAATCTCAGACAGTGAGAGATCGAGAAGTGGTATACAGACGACATTTGCAAACCAAAAGTGTTTCGGTTTGAACAGATGAATTCTATCATTGGTCCGTTTGTTCAACAACGACCCACACAATCGAATCCGGTACATAATTATATTATAATTATTATTATTTTAGTTTTTTTTAAAACTTATTACTATTATCGCACCTAATACTAATTAAGGGGAAAAATTTCGTTGAAATTAATTTTGTTTTTCTAATTCGTTTGGAAGTCCAGTGATTTTATTTCGCTAGGGCGTGCAGATTTTTCACTAGGCATTAAAATAATTCCGATATTTGTTCCCAGTTTGTTGTGCCTCGATATTTGGATGTCTGTGGAATGTTGCTGGGAGATTCTGTAATCCGTTGTTAGTATCTTGACGCCACGCGATTCAGGGAAGACCCGATGGACTTCATCGTTGTAATCAATTAGATCTTCCACTATATATAACGGGGATTTGTTTTTTTTTTTCAACCAATTGTAAATTGCGCATCGTGCGAGAACGAGTTTGTCCAGAGTTTCTAGTTTTAATGAAATTGAGTTTTCAATCTAAATTTACTCGCGAGTATGCCAAAGGCGTTTTCCACAACACGCGTCTCGCACTAGAAACACGACAATATTGTAAATCCTCTCTGCGGGGGTATATCGCGCTGACTGTAGGGTTTCATTAAATTTTTTTTTTCAATGGAAACGCATTATCGGTGAAAATAACGAAATCTGTTGGTATTCAACGAAAGTCTTTTTTTCGAAAGCGTAGTACAAAAGAACCATTTTGAAATATACCTCCATCTGGTCCCCTTCCTTTACTTGCCCAACATCAACACATAGAAGACAATATAATTATCAGAGTCAACCATATAAAATACACTATAATTGAAATAATCCTAGCCACTTCCGGGAGGGATCCGTATGACAATACGTTTGCCACCTAGGGCGACCGGTAAAGTTCCGTTTCGTTCTAAAATCCAATTCAACGTTTTTCCAGTCATCTGATGTACCCGAAACCCGAAATATTATTATTATTATTATTCAGGTGTTTATTAAAGAAAATATAGTCAACAACAAACGTGGTAACACTGCGCGCTTGACACTCACGGACGCATCTACACGTAAGAAGTGTCTCTAAATACAGGTACGCCCCACGCGTTATTATTATATTTTAGAATCGGAGGTAATTTCGAAATAAAATAGACGTTATTCGAACGCGTTTTCACGGATTCTTAAAAACATAAAATAATATTTCGTTATGAAACGAAAGACATCGCTAACTGTTTTGGCTCAGACATTTTCTTCCTTCTTTTAAGTCGGAACTTGAATAAAAAAAAAAAATATTCCACCTTCTTATCACGAAAAGCCGCTTAAAGTATGACGGTGGCGTGTTGCTGCAGTAGAGTAACAGCGAAATGTTAAAAACGTGTAAAAAAAAATCAGTCTGGCATCGAATTCTTGAGTATTATTTTACTGTGTTCAGACGCTCCACGTATATTATCAGCTGGACGTATATATATAATATCGATAAGGACATTTTTTTTTTTTACAAATTTAAAACGGATGTAAAGCGGAAAAAAATTATTTTTCGCACGTTATAAGCATTCCTAAAACGCCAAATCGCCTAATCGCGCTCGTGGAGATGATGCGCCGTTCCTTTTCCCCGTGTCCGTTCAGCCGCCGCACACACATCAAATGCGGCTCAGATCGATTTGTTTTCGTCTTTTTATTCCCGCCGTTCGTTTGGTCCGTCGTTTTTCCCGGCGCACAAAAGGTCTCTCGGAATTTCTGCACTTCAAAAGAAGAGACGAAGACGAAGAATGGAGGATCGAGGGCGTGTGAGAGAGATTCAAAAAAAAAATCAAAAAAAGAAAAGAAAAAGGGATTTCGCGTTTCCGCGTCCCTCCAGCGTCGTCGTCGCAACCGCCCTTATTACACGGCGTATATATTTCTCTTCGCCGCGATACGCCCGTCCGTCTGAAAACGCAAACCTCTACGCGTATTCGCCGCGGCCCGCGAGAGAAAATGTTCTTTTATTTGTTTTTTTTTTTGTTCGTCCCTTCTGGGTACTGAGGGAAGCGAGGAAATTGTATTCGGTCGGTAATTTATTTGAAACGTTTATCGATTTTCTCAGTAGCTATTGAATTCTAATTGCAATAATAATTACAATGCGTCGTTCCGAAAAAACCCGAAAAATCACGAAGAAAAACTATTTTTTTTTTTTCATAATTTTTAAACAAAAAGAAAACTACCAAAAAACAACGGATTGCGGAAATGTATACCGAATATATGACTTTGCGCGCTATATACGTAAAATAACTTTCTCGAGAAATTTTTCCGGTACTTATACAGCAATTATTAAATGTCGACCTGTTAGTAATTAATAAAAAAAAAGCTGAACATTTCTAGCCACAATTTTTTTTTATCATTTAAATGTTTTCAAATGTACGTGTACCGAAGCTCACCCGCTAAGAAACGTTTTATCTGATGCAATGATTTGCAATGCGTTGCTTTAAAATGCGCATACTAATAACAAAACTCTAAAACTCTTTCTAAGTAATTAGCTTAAACGACATTTACCGCAACTTTCGTAGCTACCCTTTTTTTCGACCGCACACCGCGTTCGCGCATTTCATATAAAAAAAAAAAATCCCATTATTTTCCTTACCGTTTTACTCGGGACTGTATGCACAGTAGCTTCATGATACCATAGACTGCAGCGCCTAAATTCGGTAAAAAAATTAGTAAGTAAATGTGCATTAAAAAAATATATATCGCTTTCCGAAATGTCTTGTAATTCGCACAATTATACTTGTATCTATGTATTTGTGTGTAGTTTTTATAATAGTTTTATTCACTCTATTCCTTAATTGTTGTTTGTCTAGGACTCGGAACTTGATGATCGAAAAATGTTTAAAAAAAAAAAGTTTAATAATATCGAAATGAAATATGAAATAATGAAATATATCAAACGATTTCTTTAAAATGACTTAATATTTTCTCCAAAAAATTATTTTATTTTTTTAATCGTAAATTTGTATAAACCGTAATTATTGATTGATAATTAGCATTTTATTGAAATTATATTAGCTAAATAATATAGTGCCGTCGTCTGTTAAAGAAAAAAAAAACGCCGTTGCCCAACTGACTTCTAAACAAAATATGTAAACGAGATCTATTGCGGACACCCTTGTATTTTGGCGTTTTTAATAGACATTTAAAATTTAAAATATTAAGTACGACACGACGACAGTGGTGGTTATACATGATGTTCAATGGGGGGGGAAAATGATCCAATCTCCTCTGCCAATGAAATATTCACGTCGACGAGTAATAACCGAGAAGAAAGATCTATTAATGAACCGAGGTTCGAGACGAAATGCAGATGTAGAAAAAGGAAGAACAACGTGCACGGAACGTAAACGAAATAACAATAAAACGGGAAAAGAAAGTAGTCACCAGATAGCGCTACGACAAAATAAATAGCAGTCAGTATCGAACATCACACACACACCGCAGTCAGACGCGAACTACGTTGTTCACGTCTGACCGCCGTGACTACACTGAGCGGTCCTGTGGTTTCGGACCGCTATTTATAAGCGCCTTTCTGCCACGCCCTCTATGTTGTGTCGTACCGCTATCTGGTGACTACTTTTTTTCCGTTTTATTACGGTCGGCTGACGCGCTATGTCGATATATGCGAGTGTTTAGTTTGAAACTGTCCGAGCGACCGATCGTACGCGCGTATGCAATCTTTATTATTTATTTTTTTTATTAATAATAATAATAATAATATTATTATTATTATTATTATTATTTCGCGTGTTTTTCAATGAAATGAAATGAGCGTAAGGATTCATATTTTCTCGTTGTACACTCGTTTACACGTTTAACTTGTTTACTATTTATTTAACGTTTACAATGTACACGATCGACCAAGTTTGTCGTCAGCTAAGCACTAAAAGCTTAAACACGAACGATGATCAGCGCGCACTAGTAGCGCGAACCATACGCGCTGATCGTCGGCCGAATAATAATTCCAGTCTTATACATGATGTTAAAAGGGGGAGGACGAAAATGGAGCATAACCTTAACATAATTGGACCAACTTACATGACACAAGTAGGTGCTGTTAAGTCAGAGATATATTAAATTTAAAAATATCAAATCCCATGAAAGGGGGAGCGATCTACTTATCGCCTCCCTTATAACCGCCACTGCACGACGATCATATCAGTCGACAATCGATAAACACACATAGATACGGCAAACAAGAATTAAATGCTAAAATAATACAAATACACCACTCACTATTAACTTAGTCTTGCAAAAAAAAAAAATTATATATATAAACAGTTTATTTATATAAATAATTGACGAACCGGCCGGCTACGTGCGATAGAGAAGAAAACAAAAATCTTGCCGATGGTTTCGTAGTTAAAATGATATCGAATTCTAAAGTCTCGTGGTAAATATTTTCTGAAATGGAACAAATAAAAAAATAAAAATCGATTTAAAAACTGACGCTATACTCTTGGAATTTTCTTTTTCTTTGTGATATTTCATAGGCGGTAAAGTGTTATATATATATATACGTGCTTATAAACATATATAATATATTGTCGCGCGAAAAATCGAAAAACCACTATATACTCCATAATGTGCGTCGTCTGTGTCAAATTTCCTAACCCAAATAGACGGGATAGGAAAATTGAAACGGAAAACCACGCGTGAAACTCATTCTTTACTGGAAATAAAACGATCGCAAACATATCACTTTGTAAAGTAATAACAATACTCACTTGACGCGTTTCGCTCGTTCAGAAGATAAAATAAATTTATTGTTTTTCTGCCAATATAACTTGCCTTCGTTTTCCGTTTCAAGTTATGAATATTATTTAGGTCGTTTATACTGCGTTTTTTTTTTTTTTTCATCACCCAAGTTATCGGATGTATTCAAATTCGAATTTGTATGGACATTTCCAAGTGCGATCTTTCGACAATTATGCCGTTTCATTACGCTAATTACATTTATTTTAATCGAAAAGGAAACCGCAAAAATAAACATGAATATACATTTATTGGTCCAATTCGTAACAAACGTTTATACCTATAACTTACTGGAGGGAATTGGAAACGAGAGCGTTTCACCTCTTTTTGTCGTAACACACACACACATCGATTTCGACGTTTTTCAGTCTTGTGGCACGACAAGAAATCCGAAAACGTGTAAGATTTGAATAATTCGTCGTGAAGTGTGTATAATATGTACGACAACGACTCCTCCCAGATTCCCAACGTTTTCTCCTCGTAAATCCCCGCGATCGTGTATAAAAATCGCCGTAGAAATTCACAACAATCTGTCCACTGTCAGTATACACTATTATGATTAAAGATAGACAGGTTGAACAACGAGCTCTAATAAAGTGACTAGCAAACCTTATTTTTATCAAATTCTAACATTAGCGCTTCTAACGGAAAATGTTTCAAACAATACATCGTAAATATTATTATTATTTGTAACTATAAAAAAAAATATATATATAATTATAAATAATTTTGAAAAATAATAACGTTTTTCGTCAAATAACTTATTTTACCGTCAAAATATCATAACCTCTTTGTATAGTTGGTACAATCACAGATTTTATTGAATATTCATCTAATCCGTGGTATAATAACGAATAGTGTAATGTAGTTAATACAATATCAAATCACTTTAAGCGCTAGTAGCAGTTAAATTTCTCAGCTGATTGATAAAGAAGGTTTATTAGTCACGGCGAACGGCGGAGTAGTATAGCTGAACTCAATACATGGAACGCGCATTCCGTTATAATTCTCGTATACGAAAAATGGACCCCTATAGTGAGCCGCCATATACATTCCGTTTCTATTTTTCTGTTTTTGTTACCAACTTCGTTACGTAAAAATAACCGGTTTCGGTGCTAACATTGATACTATAAGCATGTCGTTTTGTGTCCTGTTATCTCAAAGTGAATAATAAAATATGATAAATATCATGGAAAAAACGGTATTTCATCGTATTCTCCATGAATTTTATACCTTATAGAATGCATATGGCGGCCTCCTATTTGGGGTCATATTTTGATCGATATACGCTTTCCACGTATTGAGTTCAGTGCTCGTTGTTCAACCGCTGTCTGTCTTTAATCGTGGTGTACACTTTATTAGAGTAATACAATTTTTTACCTAACCTAACCTAATTATTACAATTGTACACGGTAGATAGATTTTCGACATTGAGACCGCGGTTACGTAGGTATCGGTGTGGTTTGAAACGCGATTTTATCGAAATCGAATTTATTCCTGACGACATATATGTGTATATATATATATATGTGCATGTGCGCAACTCCTACGCAACAATCCGCTGTTTAACAATAAACGATAAATTATATAATTATTATAATAATAATAATATTAATAAAATAAGAATGAAACGCGACTCGAAACAGCAGTCTCTTACCGCGGGGGCGCCGCCGTCGTCATCATACCCCTTACACACACACACGTCACTTAGCCCGTTGTCTCTTTTCGCGCGGCTTTTACCCACCCACACACACACACACACACACACACACACGTACACGTACACGCACGCCCACGCAAACGTACACCCACACGAACACACGCACCGCCGAATGACCTTACCCCGTGACCGCGAAATTATCGTATGACGTCGTAGCTGGTAGATCTGCGCCATTCGTCTGTGCGCGAAAAGGAAAATACTCGCCGTTTGCGTATACGAATAACGTATCAAATGTACGAAACGAATACGTTTCACTAACGTCATAATATCCCGCCTGTCTGCGAGAAAATATTAAATTCTAAGCGATTTAATCAATTTTAAAACCGAGCTAGAAACTAGTTTAGTACAGCTCTAGTGGCGGCCCCCCGGGCCAAGGGATGTCTACGAGATACGCTGAACTCGGTGGACACGTAACGCGAGTCGCTATTCTATTTTCCTATTTTCGTTCCTGACTTCATTACGTAAAAATAACCGATTTGGTCGCTTACGTCGATACTATAAGCACGTTGTTTTGTGTTCCTGTGATCTCAAACTAAACAATAAATATCACGGAGAAAATATTATATTCCACCGTATCCTCCGTGACTTTCGTTATCTAATGAAATGCATACGGCGATCTTCTATCTGGGTGGCACGAATTAAGGCAGAATGGATGCAGAACGAATCTTCACGTCACACAAAATATTGAAAGCCAAAAGTGCCGAGGCGGTCAGCTGTTGTGTTAAGATCACTCATACCAATTTATTTCCACGCGCTTATTTAAAAACTGCCGCTAATGCTATTCGTTTACCAAGAATTCAGAAAACGATTAGCGTTAATTTACCAAGAATTAAAGAAAATTATTACCGATTACCAGCTACTGATTTTATAATAGATGTCAATATTCAGGGAATAATGGTAAGGTAGTATTAATAAATTGGTATATAAAGAATTCACTATATTGCCGGAATGGCGCTATTAGCTATGACACATCAAAGCACTCCCGCGATTCACGTTTATCTTTTTCGTTCGGCATCCAGTCTATCATAATTCGTGATCTTGAGTCATGGTTTGACTGATATACGCGTTCCACGTATTGAGATCAGTGACGAGGTTATTAACGTGCGATGACAATTAATGATATGCAATTGCAGTATGGTAATACTAATAATCTTAAATTACGGTAATAGTATATGTGCAGATAATCCAGCCTATAAATAGATATGAATACATAGTTGTACAATACATACAAAGTTGTGAACGGTCCGTATTGTTGAAAAATAAGCAAAAAAAAAAAAAGTATTTTTTTAACAAAAGGCCCAATTAAACTTGATGGTGGACTATATTTTTGTGATTGTGATTAAGTGACGTTTAGATGTACTGAATGTTACAATTTTAGAAAACGAAATAGTTCTTACAAAGAAAAGAAAACGATTTAAAGATATTTTTCTAAAAAAAATTTAGGCAACGTAACAATTACAAATTATAAGAAAAATAAATGTTTAAAAATTCAAGAGGGATGAATAATTTTAAACAAAATATTAAGTGGTGGGGGATGGAATATGCTAACTGAAAGGAGTGGAGGATGGCATCCCCCATATCCCCCCACTTCGACCACTGGGTATACGCGTATAATAAGCTTTATAATTCCCGAAAGGGAATAGAAATTAATTCTTCGAGCCGAGTTTACGACTTGAATATAAAATGAAAACTCGTATATACGCATGAAATGGCGGAAGCAAATGAAAAAGAAAGAAAACCTTGACGTCAGCGTGGAAAAAAAAAGTCGCACGTTTTGCACTCGCAGAAATCTAATGTGTATTATTAAGTTTGACGTGAACACATTTCAAGTGTATTCTACATGAGTCAATTAAAAAAAAAAAAAAACTAACGCCCTCCTTCCTATTTTGAGGGGAAAGAACAATTCGAAATAAACCGATAACTACTATGTGTTTATCACACGTTTGCGAGCACGCGATACAACGGAATAGGAACGGTTTCAATCATGCACGTGGGACCAGAGCCGCATTTAGTGTTTAGCCGCTCCGTGCAAACGAATTCTGCCACTCACCCTTTTATATTAATATTTTTGTTCTTTCGTTTAACAAACGACGTTTTCATATAGCTAGCAGATAAATAAGATAAATTGAGAAAGAAGAATTTAATAATTTAAATAAGAAAAACCTATAGTGATATATTATACTATGTTTTTTTTACTCGGCGTTTTGCATAATATCGTATAAAGGTACAGGACGACTTGGATAGTGAATTCTCATTCATTTTATATTATACAAATACATTAAAATTATCGAATTTTATTCCAAAAATAAATTATTAACATTTTTTTACAGGTATAATAAAAATCAAAATATTGTTAAAAAGGTTATATCAGTGTAAGTACGAAAAAAGTATACAAAAACTGTGTGGTTATACATTAAATAATCTTGAAGAAAAATGAAAAGGGCCTCAAAATGATTTCTCACACACTGGCCTCAGATCTTATAGTCGCGGCATTCGTAACAGAAAGGACGTGGGTGGATTGTATAAAACAAAGGGTAGCGAGCCTTTGCTTAAGTGAATTACTTGTGTAGATAAAGTTTTACTCTATAAATTGTTGCATTCAAACGATTCTGTGCGGTGTGAAGCTTCGGTTTAATACTAAAATTCTATTATATAATTATGAATTTTGACAAAAAAAAAATCGCGTTTTTGCCATTTTTAACGCACAATTTATTGGTAGGCAGTTATTATTATTTTTTTGCTGCGTTTAAAAACTATTGAGAAAATATTTTTTCTACCAAATTTTTTGATTGTTTTAAATTACGCGTAAGAGAACTAGACTGTGAAAGCGAGAAAAACGTTTCAAATAAAATACCACTATACTAGATATGATTTGCTACCGACACGTAACGCATGACGAGATCATCCGAGCACTTCTACTCGAAAATTTGTACGCAGAAAAATAAACGTCATTGTAAAATCAATAGCTTCCTCGCTTCGTTCAAAATCTATAAAAAATCTAGGACGAGGAAAATATAAATTTCTTAAAAAGAAAAGGCAATTCTTTAAAAAAAAAAATGGTAATAAAACATGAAAAAAATTCCAAACTCAATAATGACGTCTTGAATATAAAATTATTCAATTTCAACGTTTCACGACGAATTATGCGCTCGTCATTCTCAAACAACAAAAGCGATCTTCGACGGTCGTAGTTGAACAAAGCCCGGAAATGTTTTCGCTGGTCTTAATTGCAGTGAAGGACTTTTCGATATGATCAAAAAAATAAATGAAATAAAATAAAAAATAATAATAATTGTACAACTGCGGAATAAGATTTACAAAAAAAAAAAATTCAACTACCCCGCAGGTTGAATTAAATTTTTATCGATCCGTCATAATAATCTCAATACTGCAGTGACTTCTGCAATGAGATTTTCAATTCGGTATTTTTCGTTGGCCAACTGAAATTTGTCTCTCAAATTCGTCGAAAGTGTAAATGTATATTTTTTTTAATATTAAGAGCTGACGCAGTATAAACTGATTGAAAAGGATATTTTAGGTTCTTCTGAAAATCGTGGCGAAAGAAAAGACATTTTTGATTCTGAGAATCAGATTAAATTCTCTGTAATATTCATCTCCTACTAAATCGCATTTATAATTTAATGAATTGTTTTTTTTCTCGATAATATATATTATTTTTTCACTTAGTTTATCGGCCGTATCCGAAGACTTAAAAAAAAAAAATCAACAAGTATTTAATATTATTAATTCGTTTTCTAAGGGGGCAAGTGCACTCTCTGGTCTTCCTCCCCGAAAAAAAAAGGCGGTCCCGAGAGAAGGGAACATAATTTACCAACATTTATTTATCATTGTCGTTTGTATTAATATATATAAAAAAAAACTAAATACGATAGAACGGGCGTCCGGAATGTCGCTATTATGAACTATAAAATATTAAATTCGAGCGCCGATAATTTTATAATATTGTTCTATTACACGTGTTTTGTATTGCATCACGTACTCTCGTTATTTTTAAATTTTTAGAAAAAAATAAAAAATTATAAATCTAAAATGTCATTGATTTTTTTTTTCTTCTTCTCATAACTCGAGGTAATTCGACACAATATTATAGTATCGTTTTTATACACGAAATGTTTACCTTGGGAAAAAATAACAGGAAATACGCGCGCCCGTGTCCGTGATCTCGTCTTACAACCGACCATAGGAAGGGGGTGATCGGAGGAATAATATAAGTTTATAATACAATTTATATATTCTGCGTGTAATATGAATTTAAAAAAAAAAAAATTTACTTTAAACGTTCGATTTTTCCAGCGTATTCGGTGTTAATAAAATTCGCTAAAATCAAGCCGCGCCCACTACAGATACGACTATATATGTGTATATAGCCATAGTTCGTTACGGAACGCGATATTATATTAGTAGAACTCCAATAAAATTTGTATAATTTAAATATATATAAATATACATTTATACCAGTAGCCTTGAGCGAACTCTGCGCTCTTACAACCGACAATGAAATTTGTTATTTTTTGTTCGGCGTACAATACACACGCGAATATAACAGAGCGTTGTAGTGTTTTAAGGATTAGACTTTTTTTCTATAGGAAAATAATAAGCGTTGAAATATTGTTAATACTTTGTAATGATTTCGAAGAAAAATTATGTTGTCGAATTAATTTTTTTAAAAAAAATGTAAAAATATCCGATGAGCAATATTGAAATTGTTAATATCTAAAATGCGCGAAATAATTGAACTGCAGGTATACAGTAAAAAAAATGTACAAACATGAATAATTTTGCCGTATCTCAATAAAGTACGTATAATAATATTATATTATATTAATCCTTATATAATTTCTCGTTCGGTCTAAAACCGTTGCAGTCCTAAAAATCTAAAAAAAAAAAAATTATTAATATACATTTTAAAACGGGAAATTTTTTTTTTTTTTTTGTATGCGAACAACGTACTAGTTTATTATACATATATAATAATACATTACGACACGAGTGACGAAACGCATTTTTTCCGATATATTTTTTTTTAGCTGATACACATAAAACACGCCTGACTCGTTTTATTTTCTCTCGAATCTGTCGGTTTTTACACAATTTTCTACCGTTTGATTTTATTGTTATTATAACGAATTAATAACACTCGTGTTTCGGCATTTTCTGTACACCGACTTTTGAATAACTATGTATTGTGTAACCATGCAGTTATATAGTTTCCAAACGAATTCTCCCGGTCGAAAAACGATTTTCTAAACAAAACTCTTTAAGAAGTACGAAAAGTTTTTGAAAAAAAGTTTTGCGTTTTTCGTAACGTTCGTACACGCCACCGCGACGAACACCGTATAAAATGGATAAAAATCGGAGACGCGATTTTTCTTCTCCGCCTACCACCACACTTATTGTCGAGCGCTCAAAACGTTAGTGTGTCCGCTGTAATTGAACGCTGCGAAATAATTTTGCTAAGAACAGGCGCTGAGAATGTGATTTATTTTTGTTTTATCAACATGGACATATTGCGAATACGCTGCAGTATAACGCACTAATTTGGGAAAAAAATCTATTTAGAATTTAATTTTTTAAAAAAAAACCTACGCAAGAATCAAAAGTAGGTACGCAAAGACCTAATATCAGGGATCCGGAACCTTTTCGTGTACATGAGTCATGATTTTCATAAAAAAAATCATGATTTTCAAAGAGCCGCACTGGTTAAGATAAAAAAACGTGCCATAACGATACAAAAAACGACTAATATATTTCACTAAACAATTTCGTCCTGAATTGATGCGTACTCCAAAGAGCTGCAGATTGCATGCTAAGGAGTCACATACGGCTCCGGAGCAGTGGGCACCCGACCATATGCATATAATATGGAATAAAACGGGAATTTTTTTTCTTGTAGAAACGGTAAAATAAAATAAAATATTTTTAACGAAACGATTTTCGCAGTATTTTAACGAACCTATTATCGTTTGAGTTGGCGAATCGCACGGTTTTTTTTCTATACCATCCGACGTATAAAATATAAACACTTAACATTCTTAAATTATCCGAAATAAACGATTTAACGATTGTAACGCGTAAACGGTTCACAGACATTTTTATCGAACGTGTCAAACGTAAAATAATGCGAATTTTTGTTCGTTCTTCGTCTGCACTGTTACGATACGTCGACTAAGCTATTTGGCTGTCTATATTATTTTTTGTAAAAGTAAGTAATTTTTTTTTTATACAATTTTTTTTGTCACTTATAATTTAATACAAACGTTATTAAAAAAAAAAAAAAATTATCACGTAAAACGTATTAATAATTCGGCGGATTTTCATGTGTTTTTTCCCCGATATTATTGGGGAAAAAAATTTACTCTCCTCAATAAGTGTAACACGAGGACGACGCTTAACGGAAAAATAATAACCGTTCGGTATATTATTTTTTTTTGCCGCGCGTGGATCGCATTAAAAAATGTTTGACTCCGTATAGTTGAGATATACTCGGGGGAAATATAGCTGATACATACGTAGTGAAAACGCCGTTTCTTTTATAACGAACAATAATAATAATCGAGAAGAATTTACGCGCAAATTATTAGTCGATTGATTATTGAAATACGTAAATACGAAAGATATAATTTCTATGAATTGTGTTCGGACAATTGAACAGCATATTATTATAAAATGCCCGAGATAAGCCGCGTATATGTAAAAAAAATATATATTAAACAAAACGGAAACCGTAGTTAATCGGTTCGCTTCGACTTTTGGCCTGTTAAAAGATAATGTCCAACGCGTAAAAACGATTGAAATATCCGAGTCCAGGCTTTCTGTGATATCCGAATAAACCTGCAGTATATCACAGATTAATATAGATAGGACACTGAACGATTTTCCTTTGTTCTCGAGATTATAATTTCAATGGCCTTGAAATCAGCTGTTTAGTAATTATCACTAATTTCTTACCATGCGAGATGTTTTTATCTACACATTGTGTTATCATTAATCATAGAATCTGTGTTTGTACGTTTTATTTATTATACTTGTATCTTATAGGTGTAATAATATTATATATAATAATAATAATTATATAATATTTTTAGAAAATTATATATTTTAATAATATTATGTAGGTAGGTACAATCAATCTGTACTTAATATGGTACGATCGGCGGACGAAACGGAAAAAAAAAGATTATGGTAGAGACGTGTTGTAGCGCGTTGGAATGCGCGCGAAACCGGCTGCGTTGACAGTGCGCATGCGCAGGTTTGTTCCTAACATCATGTTCTTCCGCTGTGTCGCTAACATCAATCATTCCGCTCCGAAATGAAAAGAAACTAAATAGTGGGGGGAGTGTCCATAGCCTGAGTATATATAGACTGCTAGCGGACGATACGCGTTATCGACAAAACGATTTTTCTTTCTTTTCTCACATTCGTGAAAATCTATAAACGCGCGTGTTCTAACGCGAGTGTCTATAGCGAAAATAATTTTTTTTTTTTAAACGCTATTTAACAGTGTATTCATTGGAAAAAAAAATGAGTTCGCTTCTTATTATTACACAGTTTAATAATAAAAAGGTAGCGAGCCGCGGGACGTCGTGGATATCGCCACAAGTGAATTACTCGGATAAAGATTTTATTAGAGTTTTGTTTTTATTATAAATTTGAAAGCAATCATTGCGTTCGATAAAACGATTCTGAGCGGGGAGCTTCGGTGTAATACAACACTTTGTCTGTTTTTTGTACGAAATTAAAGTAATATATGTCTGACGTTGTGTGTCCAAATGTCAAGTCAAAAAACTCAAAATTAACTTTTTACGAACGAAAAACCTCAAAGTCTAAAAGTAGCCTAAAATTAAATGAAAATTTTTGAAGTTGAACAGTACAAAGACACAATTTTGTTGAAAATAAATGTCAAGACAACAGAATGATTATTTTCGAAATCATAGCGAAAAAACTGTACGCGACAGTGACGAAATCCCGTTTTCAGCGGTTTTTCGTATAATTTTTCGATAGTTTATCGCGTCGAGTCGAAAAAAAAGTATTGAGAAAATCGAAAAACGATCTCTCCGAAGTACCAACTATATAAATGCGAATTGCTGCCGGAAAAAAAAAACTGTGACCCGCGAAGAGATCGGAGCATAGGCGGATATTTGGTCACATCCGTGGGGGGCTTAACATTTTTTCTTATCCATTAGCCATTAGTGGAAACAGACATTTTTAGTCGCTTTCGTCTACTAACTATCTAGTGGCTACTTTTACTTTATTCTAGCTGAGGTACCAAGTACTCGTATATATAGGTAATAAGAACATAAAAAAATCAAATATTGAATAGCTACTAATTTTTATGCGTATTTATAACTTTACAGGTATCGCAAACAAGTCCTAGAATATTCGCGATGATCAATATACCTACAAAATATGGTTTTCCCAACAACGATAAGCCGTGAATATTCCACACCATTCTCGTATCCCAACAAAATAAAATAAAAATTATAAATATCAAATATTGAAACACACAATTTTTTATTTTGACGTCTGGTGTGGTCTGATTGCGTTCTGATTGCGTCCAAGTCCCCACCGATATCCGCCTATGGATCGGAGCGCTCCTTCTGGTCGAAAATCTGTACGTACACAGAATAGAAAAAAATAAAAATAAATAAACATATCATTGTAAAACCACTACACAGATCCCTCGCTCCCGCTCAGAATCTAAAAGAAACGAATTATACGCGGATAACAATTATTGAGATTTATTTATTTATTTTTTTTTTTACCTCGGGGGAAAAAAAAAACGAATATCGTATCGCCGCGGCGCGTGGAATATTTCTGTTTTATTTATTTTAAATCGACCGTTCGTATATTCCCGTGGTTATATTAAGTCGACGAGAAAATGAGGTCGCGCGCCCAGGAAGACGAACAACCCGCGATTACGAGCGCGTACCACCGCGTTACGCGAAAACTTATACACACTCGATCCAGCACAGTGCGCGGCACGGGCCATTGATTTTACTCTCCGAGTTTTCGACCCTTAGTCCTGCAGTACACGCGCGGTATTTATTACTCGAAAACCATTTCCAATCGCACCGAAATCCGATATATATATATATATATATATAATATATATTAAATATAATAATATATATAATATATAAGGCGACGGTGTACGTCCGATCGAATTACGCCGCGTATAATAAACCTTGTAATAACCGCGAACGGTATTCCGCACGCAGGCGAATACTTTTTTAACCGACTTTAAAAAAAACAAGAAGCGGTGGTTCTCAATTAGGTTTTTTTTTTTTTAAAACGTTTGTTACCTAATAACTCCGTCGTTTACGAACCGATACACGGATGAATCTTTTTCTATATACGAAAGCGTATCGGTTCCCGGTGGTCTCATACCGATTTCGTAAATATTAGCCTAGTATTCGGCCGGTGATTTAGTTTTTTATTTATTCTTCAATATTTTCCGATTTCACAAGGATTGGCCTAGTATCGTACCCGACCACCCGGTCAAATGTAGTAGGAACGACGATACGACTACCGTATGATTACACTGACTAAATAAAGAACGAAATATAAATATTTTTTAGAAAAAAAAAAACCTAGTTAACAAAAAAATGCACTAAAAAGTGTGGAATAATCGATAACGTTATTGAAATCGGCGCGGAATTCCAAACAACATTACATTGCAGAAACGCATTTTATTAATATATTACAATATCACATATTATTAGATTAATAAAACGCGTTTCTGCGATTGTTTGATAATAGGCGCCGATTTCAAAAAGTTTATCGATTATTCCACACTTTTTAGTGCATTTCTTTGAAGTCGGTTTCTTTTTTTTTTTTCTAAAAAATATTTTTATTTATTATTATTTTTTTCCGAATGATAAAAAAACACACACACACACACACGAAATCGTTGTCGAAACACACACTATTATTATGGACACAAATCCGTGCGTCGTAGTTTTCCGTTTAATTTCAACGTTACTTTCTTATGCGCTATAAAGGAGAATTAATATTGTTTGGATTTGTTTTACACATCCTCGAGACGGACGGCATCGCTACAGTACAGTAGCAAATCACTCGAAAAATTGATTATTTTAAGCCAGGGATTTATCGTTCAGCAATTCAATCACTCGCGTCAATCGATTTATCGCCAGACGAAACAACTAAAATGAGTCCTGCATAATATATTTGTCGACTACGCCTTAATATTCGACTAAATGATTATAAAAAAATTAAAGTTTAAGCCGATGGTAATTTAAACTATAGTCGATTAGTTAATATTAACTAAAGTCGAGTTAAAAAGATTCAAAAAATATTGACTTTTTAACTAGTTTTAATGCCTTCGTACATTAAACGTTTTGGAAGAAATAAGAAAAAAAACAAATTAAAAACAGAACGCGCGCTACGGAACGTGAATTGCGCGTATAATATACAAGCTGCAACAGGTTACTAAATTATAAAAACGAGACGAAATCGATTGGTCTATAATTAGCCGCGCGCGTAACATTTCAAAAGCCGTATTTTTTCGGACATCTATCGAACGCTGTAAGACAATATTGTTATATAATTAATATATTACGCGATGATTTTTTTTTCTCTTTCTAAAAATGTATCCTTTATATATATATATATATATATTCCAGTAAGTCGCGCAACGAACGTGAACATTATTTCCACGCAATTATCGATAATTCCGGTCCGACGAAACGGATTTAAAAAAGCAAAAATTTAATAACGACAATTTTTATTAACATTTTTAACATAGTTCTATGTTTTATTTAAAAAGTTAGGTATGTCAATACATTGAAGCTTGACGATTATATATAAATAAGAGAAATATACAAAGAGAATAATAATAATAATAATAATAATAATAATAATAATAATAATAATAATTAAATTATAATATAATAATATTAATAATATTATTATTAATTAAATATTATTATTATTGTTTAAAATAATATGCAATGAAAATTATGGTATTTTATTTTTCCTTTTTCTCGACGATTTTAAAAATCTATCTGGCGCGGTTAAAAGCTTTATTATAATATTATCTAAAGACTAAACGGGTTTACGAGGTTAAGCGCCAGGGAATATGAACTACAATAATAATAATATAAATCATCGTATAATACCGCGTCGGCCCGCGCTACGTCATAAATGAACAAGCGGACTTTAAAAGTCGAAGAAACCCGAACGGCGTGTATTTACTTAAGCCGCGCCGCGTCGTCGGTACCAACTCTTTAAGAGGGTCTGATGAAAAAAAAATAAATAAAAGGCTGCACGCCACAAATGAATCTGACAAAATTGTGTTATAATACCGGATTTATTCTCAATAAAATTTTAATGACTTTTGCGTAACGCGCAACACGTGATTGCGTCGCTATCGAATAATATGAACGTAAACTAGCGCTAATTTTTTTTTTCTCTCTTCGAGTCGATTAATTAAAAATAACGCGTATTACAGTAATGATAACTTGAAATTCAAGGGGAACGAAAAAAAAACAACCAGTCCTATTACGTATACTAGTTTTCAATATTGAATATTTATACTATGAGGATAGCGCAATATAATTATATTATATTCTACGCGCGTAAACATTTTAACACTCTGTGTGTAGTAGACTTACTTTTTTTTTTTTTATTTACCAATTAAAATGAAAACGTTTTCTGAGACACTGTAAGTTTCACTCAAAAAAACATTTAAATTTTCCACTCGGTAAATGTAATCACGTCGTGATTCCGCCGCGAGTATATTACGAGTGCTGCAACAGCTGATGTGTTGTCATCTCGTCCAAACGTTTCAAATCGTTCGAGTAGAATAAAATATCGAAGCGTTTTCTTTTTAAACTGTATATAAAAACATATTTAATTTAAATTTAAACGACTGCCCGCGATTTTTTCGTATAATTATTAATGACTACGTATACGAATGTTAGCAAGATATATATTTATGAGAGTTTACTCGTGGTTTTTAACATTTGCATAGTATGACGTATAAGAACGAGTACACAATCAGACAACTGTACAATATGATAAAAACCATGTGAATAAGCGCGGAAGCGTATTGTATTTCTCGTGCGACGCGATGAAAATAATGATTTTAATTTTATAATTTTCCAGAGCGGTCGGGAAGCCTGTAATAGTCGAACAGTCAACCTGCGTAATGACAAATAGGTTCAGCAGGAGTTCCGTGATTTCGCTCAGAAAATCATTTATCACACAATATTATATTATAATATACGTTCGTGTTTTTTAATTTAAATTTTCTGATTCGTTACAGGTCCAATAAATATTTCGATAAATTCGAATTATTCAAAACCACGTCGAATAATTAACGCCGGAAAAAAAAACAAATTTAAATAACGCTTTGTGTATAAATAAATATATGTAAAAATTCAATAAAATCGATTCGTTATTAATAATTATATTAATTAGTTTTTATATGTAGAACAAAAAATTTAGAACATAAATTATTTTGGATACAATAAAGTTATTTGCTCACAATAAGAAATAATCACGTTTGAAAAATGTAGGTATATTATAATACCGTACTGGTATGCTGTTAATGCGTTAATTTTGTTTACAGTGAGTTTTTTTTATATATATATATATAAAATTATCAATTCACAAAATCTTGTTTAACGTTAATCGTGATTTCGAGAAAAATTCGGCCGATGACAATAAAAACATTCGTTAGAAATTTTTTTTTTTTTGAAAGTCACTACCATAATAATAATATATATATATGGTAAAATCGGCAAAAAAATGAGCACGAATATCGCGTGTATGCGTATGAAATGTCCTGTTTTCCGTATCCTTTATAAATATTAATAATAATAATAATAATAATAATGACGTTTATTTACGGAAAAAAAACATCAACTCCATTTACATATTTTCAATACAACCGCGTTGAACGTATTTGACGTAAAGAAATGTTTATAAATCAATCAGTGGCCACTGAAAACGCATAAACGTTATAAGGGCAGTAAGTATATGAAAGCATTTAGACTAAAATAACCACACAATTATAAGAAATGTATATCATACTGATTTTATTAGACTGACATAGTAAATATTTTACATTGCGATACAGAAAAAAAAAATGTAGTGGAATTTCTGTAATTTAATTTATTTAGGATAGAAAATTGAAAAAAAAAAATTGTATTAAGTACTGAGAAACTCGAATTTTGTAAATATTGGATAAATAATAATTAAGCACTTATTAAATTTATTTTATCTAGATGATATTAATCTAAGATAATGACTCAGATGACTCATTTTGAATTCATCTATATAAGATAAAATATAAGAAAAAAATTATCTAGATAATGTACAACACTACTGATTGTACGTGTATATTATGTATATTTGACCGTTGCTAATTCACTTATCCCCCTCCTCCCTCGGCAACGACCGGATAAAAGCGGTAAAAAAAAAAAAAAACGGTCCACTCCCACCGGATCGCGACACACGCGAATTCCTTCAACGACCGGGGGCCGACGGCTGCGGTTTGGTGGTACAAAAAAGAAACAAAAAAAAAAAACAACCGGTCGGCGCGGCAGCTGCATTTTACCCGTGTACGCGTACCGGCGTGTATTAAACCATTATTACAACGCGGTCATAGCAGGCACACGAACGGATATCATTATTTGTATTAATATACCGACACTTTGTGGGGTCGACACTGTCGGTATTTTTGTTGTCTCTTGAAAAGATAAAAGTAAAATAAAAATAAAGTGTGACGAGCCGCGAGCGATGTCGTTGTGCACGGACAGGATTTGTGTTTTTTTTTTTTTACATATTTTCGTACTGAGAGTATGGCTCCGAGACTGCAGGATAAGTTTTCTCGACGATTACGTTTTCCTATATATGAACAGCGCGTAAAAAGAAAAGCGTATCATTTCAAAGGTCAGACAATGTTTTTTTGGGCAAATTGTTTTAGCAGTAATGAGGTTTAATTTTGAACATTTCGCAAAAAATAAATGTAACGGTTTGTGAGAAAAAAAATATTGCGTCAGTTTCTAACGGACGCCGCCGCCGTGATTAGAGATCGGGTGAAGTTTACCGAAGCCGTTCACGACTCGAACGCGATACGTATCAAATATTTTTTTGGTAAATGAGTATATACATTTTTTTGTCAAACATATTATTTTCAGAATATTACTTTTATTGCGTAATATATATATTATATATATAATAAAGTATCATAACCAAGTATGTAGATCGAGTATGGCTGTTTAAGTAATTTGTTTAAAAATTAGGATTACAAATTTAACTGTCTTATTGAGGGTTCTGTCGCTACAGGACAGCCTTTACACATAAGCGGAAATCTATTAAATTTTCTGGGGGGGGGGGAGGCTAACATTTTTAACATCAGTCATAAAATCAGTCAAATATCCAAAATACATACAAATTATAAGATATTTGGGGGCTTAACCCCCTAATCCCCCCATTTCTGCCTATGCCTTTACATACTATCTCATCATCAGGAGATTACATTATCTGGACTCGGGACATAACCTAACCACACAGACTCCTCGTAATATTTAAGTCGTGTAAATTATTTAAAAAAAATACGATCACATTCGCTTATTGTGTACAGATCTGTGCTACAGATTGTAAATTTAAAAAAAATATTTGTTTTATAATTTTTATGAATAGTTATTTTTATTTGTTTTTTCAGTAATTGCAATACGTATTTATGAAACATAATATATTTCCAAAAAAAAAAAAGAATATTTATACGCGTATAAAAGAATATTTCGATGAAATTACAGAGCATAAAACATCTTGTTTTAAACGCGTATAAATCCGGTTTCTAGTTAATTACTAGAAACGTGAAAGCAATACGCGTTGAATCATTGCGTTCGTGAAACCGTACATGAGTTCCGGTGCGCGTAATACGCAATTTTTCGGAAAATTTAAAGTGCTAGTAGAAAAAAAAAATTGTCACTTAGGATTGTCGAGATTTCTTTGAATACCGTAGTTATGGAGTAAAGCGTAGGACTTGTGTCGCATACAATTTTCAGCTCCTATAACCGTAAATTACACGTTTTATGGTTTAAATAGCTCGACATATAACGCTATGAATAGGCCAAAATCGGAAGAAATTTCTTGAAAATTATAATAAATACATAACGCGATGTTACGTGTTCGGTGTGAATTTCAAGACTCTATATAGGACCATTGTCTACGGTAGTTGTTTGTGACGCGTTTAAAAACTACCACCGAGAAAACAGTTTTTTTCTTCCAGAATCCTGGGTCGTTTCGGAATCACGCATAGGGAATGGGTATTACGAGAAAATCGAAAAACGTTTCGATTAAAGTACCGACCAGGAACGGTTCGTGACAGGAACGTAGCGCATGACGAAATCATTCGAGCATCGTTTCTAGTCGAAAATTTGTATACAAATAAACATCAATTTAAGACCAGGAGTTGGACTCGGAATCTAACACAGAAATTTCGTTCACTTTAAACGATTTTATAGATTTTTTTTCCGGCTTAATAAATTAAATAAAACCGATACTTTTTTTTTTTTTAATCGTACAGAATTGGAGTAATGTGTTCGCGGTCGTCGAGATCGTCGACAGTGTAGACGTGTCAATATATATATATATATAGGTATATAAATTGACCAATGCGCAATAATTGATTTTTAACCGATCATACGCAAGCCACGGATTCATAAAAAAATATGCTGGTAAACCGTTTTCGTTCAATTTGAGCGCTTCATTTCAAATTTTAACCGAAAAAAAGAAAAATTAATACGATAATGTATAATATATAGGTAAGCGAATAACACGCGCGTGTCGTGTACAAACGTGGTCGGTCGAAAAAGAAAAAAATATATAAAATACGCGTTTGAATCGAATCTGTGAGCGGAAATAAAAGTTTTTCAAATGATTTACAAGTATATTATATAGATAAGAAGAAGTTCATTTTTAAAAACGTCATGTTATCCGTGTCTGCAGCTGTTCGTAGTGGAATCCACTCATCGTGCGTGTGTGTGTGGGAAGCGCAGCTGCAGGATTTCGTGCAGTGGCTTTTTCGACATTTTAAAATATTTTCAATTACTTATGGTCGTGGGGGAGAGGAAATAACAATAACACGAACAACTACTGTAAAACGCGTTTTCCAATAGAAAACACTCGTTTCACGCGGGACGAATTTTATATACTTTATACGAAACGGGATAAAATCTACCAAAAAAAGAAAAAAAAAAGGAAATCAATTTTTAAGATTAAAACGTTTGATTTACCGCGGACGACTCTATTTAATCGAAACTGTTTATGGTCGGCCCGCAGTGTTATGTCGCCAGTAATATTATGTTTTAGATTCTGAGCGGAACGATGAGGAACGTATTGGTTTTAAAATGATGTGTTTTTTTTTTTCTATGTCTGTACCCGAAAATTCTACCAGAAGGAGTGCACCGAACTATAAAGTCGTACCTTTTGTTTCCGGTAACGAATTGCGTCTGGTCGTAGTACTTAAGTGATATCATTTTTCGATTTTCTCAAAAGCGCCTAAAAAACGCAATTCGTTTATCGTTATTTCCTCGTAATTTTCAAAACTAATAATGGTTATAGGAACTTGAAATATTCACACCGAATGTGTAACTGTATGTTAGTAGGGGAGTGGGGGAAATCGTTCAAAAAAATTACATTCAAATTTCGTGCTATTTATAGCAAATTATAGATTTTAAGGTTTACACCGAAGTTCCGGTGGCCAGAATCGTTTTGTCGAATCTATCGCGATTTTTTTTTTTAAATCGAATTCATAGTACTTGAAGTAACGAAACTCTAAAATCTTTTTCCGTGTAATTCTGCACTCGAGCGACATCCACAACTGTAAGCCGCGCGGTTCGCTACCTTTTTGATTTTTTTATATACTCGTTTTTTAAAATTTCGAAAATAAAACGAGTATATTTTATAAATATATATATATAAAAAAAAAAACGTCTCAGTAATTCCGGTACACGGAATCACTTGGTGTATTATATACGATGTGAAAACTGAATACAGTGTCTGCTGTAGGACGTCCGTTTATTATTATCGTTACCGTTTTTCGAACGGGGTATAGGCGCATCGACGCGTTACAACGGCAGGAGCGCGGGGTGTGTACTTAGACACGGTTCATCAAACGAATATCCCATCGACATTCCAAAGCGGTCGAAAGCGTTTTCTCGTTGTCACCCCCCAAAAAAACGGGGTTTCGAAAAAAATCTTACTGCAATAACTCTGACAATGATATAATAAAACGGCGACGAAAAAAAATGCACTGAATTCGTGTGCTTGCAGAACGTGTCCGCGTTTTTAAATTCGAGCGATTTAAAAAAAAAATAATCTAAACGATTCTGTCTGAAACAGTTCTCTAACGGTCTGCAGTGGTACTAATCCGCGGAGTCAACCCTGGGACGGCGCAAAATCCCGAGGGAAAAAAGACAGGATTATCTACACTTCATGCAGATACATCGGTAAATGTATATATCTCATTTATTTTTTACACGCGACAAAAAGTTACCCATAGCTTAGTCCTCGTCTCCTCGTACCTATATCTATATCTATATATACGAATATATATCTATAGATCGCGCTACCATCGCCGTTCCGATGTAACCAGCAACGACGGTATAGAAAGTGGGAGGACCTGACCGGGTTCATGGCGTCGTAGTAACGCTCTCGGTGTCGCACAAACGTATAGAATGATCCCAGCCATAAGGCGCGTATACATGTCAATAAAAAAAAATTGGAGGGAATTTTTAAAAAAAAATTTCCACCTGCACCACACCGTCGCGATCTGACGTATGTAATGATAAGTTTGATACAACGCGCGGTCAAACTATATTACAGAACTGTCGAGAGCGTGCGCAGTACAGTTTTGCCGTTCCAACACACCGACAACGCGAACTCAAACTGTCAGACGGTTGTTATATACCGGTTTTCGGGATTCTTGGCGTCTCTCGAATTCTCCAACAAAAATCGCCAGGGCCTAATCTCGTCTTTTTCATCACCGCGATATTTCTGATTTGACCGGCTAAACGTTTATTATTATTATTATTATTATTTACGCACACTCGTTTTAATAAAACGAAAAAGTCGTTCGTGCAGTTTTACGTCTAAAAACATCCAATCCTAAGGTAAAAAATTCTGAAACGTTTTACTGAGCGTATATAATGTTTGATCGTACGGCGAAGCAATGCCGGATTCTCGTGGACGCAATGGCAATCCAAAAACGTTGACAACTATACGCTGCTCTAAACAGTCGAATGTCGTGCAGTCAAAACCGTAAAACAATTTCGTTTTTGTCCCCGTACACTGTTCCGTGACACCACGGGCTTGTGCGAACGTTCTTCGTTTTTTTATATATTACACACGAGTACCTACATCTGCTGTACGCAATATACAGAGGGACGTATTTACGGAGCTGCATTCACACCATAAAGATCATTATTGTACGCACCGCGGACCACATTTATCGGCCGTAGAAACTGCCTTAATTTCGCCATTTATACGATATTTTATATATAAAAATACGATAAAGGGGGACACAGCGGATTACGTTCAACGAAATATCGGCGTGTAGTGAATACATATATATATGAAAAGCGAAATATAAGCGCAAATATATTCGATACCCGAATAGTGGCGTGTTTTAAAGGCGATCGCCATTGTCTGTATATATAAAAAAAAAAAAAATACGGCTAGTGAGAGATTTTTTTTTCATCATAAACATGCCAGGCTTGAATAAAAAGCGAAAAAAAAACCTCTAAAAAAAAACATATATTTGAGAGGACGTTACCGCGCGCGAAAACACAGAAAATTTTCAAAAATTTTTACATCGAAATAAATTGCACTGTTATCTATACGCAATAACGGAGCTGTTTTTTAAATACCATTAATTCTCAAGGAGTTATACGAGATTTAAAAAAAATGGTAAAAACTGTATTTTTATAATGCTTATAACTTTTTTTTTTACGTGAATATTAAATATATTTAAATAATGGCTATGAGTAATTGCGTACAGGTAAAATTGTAACTTGTTTTGTGAAAAAAATTTGTTGTTTAAACTATATGATCGTTTGCGTCCTTTCAGAGCATTCTTTCCCGCTTGAAACAATTATTTTTATGAAAATCATGCGAGTGTCAGCAGCGTCTTCTTAAGAAATTATCCCGTATATAATTCAATCTTCTATAATCCCTCGTATCGTTTAATATTTTCTTTTAAAAATGATTTTTTTTTGGAAAAAATATATATATTATATACATGTTTTTTTTTTTGGAAAAATCGAGTTTTTTTTCTAAAGTTTTCGTTCGGAAATGTTCAAAGTATATATGAGTTATACCGTCTTATGTTGATCACGGAAATCACACGCGCTTTGACGAAACGTATTAAAATGAATTTCGCTCGGATGCGCGATAAATCGAATTTACAAGCCGCCGACTGCAATTTATATTTTAGTCGGTGTGCAAAATGCGAAGGGAAATTGAAATTGGACTTGAACGTAATACAAGGAAAATAAATTTTATCCGCCTCTTATGTCTATAACGTATAATTACTATCCGTTCGCACGCAGAGTGGAAAAATTCTCATTTTTTTTTTCCAAATACCTCCAACTGCACGCTTTCTCCGTCTTTAACCGTCATCATATTGTTATATACGTATACCAAGTGATGAGATGTATTAAAAACGATTTATTCCGTTCTATACGAACTGAAAGCTAAAATCGTAGAAACTATAGGTGCTTTTTTTTTCTCACCAATAAAACATCTCGTCGATAACTCGACACGCCTTTTTAAATGCGTGCTTTGTGTTCTTAAAATTACAAGCAGTAAAATATTTATAACGCTGTTTCTATTTTCGCGCTGAAAATACGTCAAAAATATGTCATAATCATTTACTCGAATCGTTTTTGAAACGCAAATTGCGTGTTTCTTTATTTCTTCTTTTACGCAGTGGCGTAGCTAGACATTTTTTTCTGGGTAGGCCCGATATTTTTATGAAAAAGTTTATCAAATACCAATAAATATTTTCAGCAGTGGGTTTTGAGTGACCCAATGGAACTAAAAAAAACGTTTCATTTTTCAAAAAATAGCGACTGTATTATAAATAAATAAGAGCACAACAATTCATAATCACGTAACCGGTACAGATGGTGCGCGGCGGTGCGATACTAACTATACAACGAAAGCTATAACGCAACGCAACGCACATCCCACACTTCTCTCGGTTAACGATTAAATAGTATTATTATATAAATACTATTTATAAACTATGATATGGTCTGTGATATAGTCGGTCGTCTTGTCATGATAATGCGATTTACAAATAGTAGGTAAGAACGTGAGGTATTTCGGTCGATAATTACCCATATACTCGTATAATTTCTTACGTGTACGGTGTACAAATTTAATTTTAAAACAAAGTCACACAATATAAATAAAAACCTTATGACAGACGTGTTTCATGAAATTTATTGAAAAAAGTGTGTAGACCGCCCGGGCCTACCAGGACTACCCGCTGGCTACGCCACTGCTTTTACGTTTGTATTTTCGCGAAAACCGTCACCAAAAATGTATAATAATAATAAACGATTTATATGTCATTCGGATAAAAATTATAATTGTTTCCACTCGATAATGACCGCGTCATCGACTGTTTTAATTTGTATTATGGTTAAGAAAAATTAATAGGATATATACATAAGTTACACCCGCTCTTGATCGATTATTACTATTGGCTCAGATGATGATTTGTATATAAATTTATTTTTACAAAATATTATATTAAATTTTTCCTCGTGCGAATTACACATGCTCGCGACTAATCGTTCGTATACAGTGGAAAATGAGAGAAAAAAACTATTCCTGACAGTTTACTGTATTGAAATGAACGTAAAACAATTGTTCCTCCTCCCTCCCTGCCGGTTACCAAACGGCAACGGTTTTAATCGACGAAATCGAATAAAATAATATAAAAAGTGTAGCTAGCCGTGGCTGGAGTTGTGGGTGTAGCTATTCAATGCAGAATTACTCGGATAAAGATTTTAGAGTTTTTTTTATTATTACTATAAATTTGAAAGCAGCTAGCGCGATAAATCACAGCACTCGACAAAACGATTTTGAGCGGAGCAACGGTGTAATATTTTATTTATTGTTATTAATACAGTGTGTATTGAATACAGTGCATTATATTTTAATATAACTTCTTACAATAAAACATATACAGGTAGCTGCTAAACATTTTCATAAATCGTTTTCGTTACACGTTTGGTAAAAATATCAAGACTCTAGGACCGTTAGTTTCGAGCAAACGTACAAATTTCCAATAAAAAAAAAAAAAAACATTTTGTCGAAAAATTTGGAATTGTGACGAACGGAGATTTTTTTTTTGAATATATAGTTAAATTAACGTAGGTCTGCAGACGTTGTGTTAAATTTTTAAGGCCATATAACCGTAAATTACCCCTTTTACGAATTAAATGCCCGAAAAACTATAATCGCTAGCAAAACAGTTCGAAAAAAAAAACGTTTTTCGGAAAAAAAAATGTCTTTCCCTAACACAATATTAAGTTGAACGTTTCACGTTTCTATAACCGTATTCGAAATCAAGAATAAAAATAAAATCGCGTTTTTTTTTTACCGTTTTTATGCGTAATTAACGGAGCATTGCTTGTGGCATAATTTTTGGGCACGGACATGAAAAAAAGAAACACATCATACCAGAACATATTTTAACATAATATAAAGTAGGCGGCACTAGTGCCACCTAGTGAAGAATTAGTGTCACCCAGTGGTTGGTGAATGTGCCGCATATATTATTTTATACGAATGCCTTTGTATTTAAGTGAATCATAAACTAAAAAGGTACCCGAGGACAGGCACTTGGCTTAGTCAGTGCCGTATTTAGGATTTTGCTGCCCTGGGTACACATTTTTTTTTATGCTCTATTCCTCTCACCGGTTTTTCATAGTGGCAATTTTTCTTAAATTTCATTTGTCAATAAAAAAAAAAAACTAACTAACGTTTTTATTATTCTTTTTTTTTTTTTACAACTGCTTAAATCATTATAAATCTGTTAAAAAAAAAAAAAAGCTCCCAGTTAAATTTGCTTCCCTCAAAAAAGTGCTGCCCGGGGAAATTGCCGTCCTTGCCCCCCTAAATACGCCACTGGGATTAGTCCTTAATTCATAGTTCCTGCATATTCTGCATGCTCTGCATCGTACCAAAACCAATAAGTATACGTTGCACGGAATCTAAAAAAAAAAATACATTTTTATTGTGTAATTTGATGTTTTTTCTTCGACGCTTCTATTTCTGTGAGTTTATACATTTTAGTGAATAAAGTGTACATTATAAATATACACTCTATTTGTTCCTCCATGACTTCCGATCGGCAGTGTTGTGAACGGTCGGCGGGAAGTGGCGACGAGGGGCATTAGGGGTTACCGCCGCCGCCGCCGCACGAAGAACGCACGTGCTCCTCGCATTTGTCATTCGCGTATGCTTACGTGACCGGTCGATTAGTCGCCATGGATTCCGCCGACCTCCTCCTCCTCCTCCTCCTCCTCCTCAACATCCTACTCCTCCTCCACCGATGGCAGCAGCGGCGGCGGCGGCGGCGGCAGACGGACGCCTATAGCGCCCCCGGTAACGACGACCGAAGTGACTGCGCGCCGTTGTACGCGCGGTTCACTTCACTCGCATCGTGAACAGCGTAAAATAATATAATAATCCCTCCTCGTCCCTGCAGGGTCGTCATGCGGCGGTGTTGCTGGTACCCTTCACGGCTGCACGCTCTTCCGCCGCCGCCGCCGCCGCCGATGAACGTTGCGACGAGTACAAAAAAAAAAAAATCACTTTGTTCGTGTAGAAAACGTGGAATATAATATAATAAACAATACGCGCGCCGTTAAGAGAATGTATTGAAATTAAAAAATAATTTTCCCTATTCCAACGAGTGTTTCGAAACGTTTTTTTTTTAAACGAAATATCGTATTCGGAAAAAAGCGTTTTAAACAAGTCTTTTGCGAGACGCATTTATTTATTCCGTTTTAAACTTTTTTTAAATTCCTATAGCGATGTCGGGAAGCTAGCTGTTGCGCGCGTTTTACAATTATTACGTTTATAATAATTTGTGATTTATAATTTTTTTATTATTATGACGTTTACTTATAATTATTTTCTGTGCACAGAATATTTTCGACCAGAAACAATGCTGGGACGATCTCTACACGGGTTACATATATATATATATATATGAGTTCCGGTAGCGAATATCGTGTCCTGTCGGCGTTATTTTATTTATTCGAAACGTTTTTCGAGATTTTCTCGGTACACAGCTATTCTGTACGCGTCCTAACTCCGAAAAAAATTTGAAAATTTGCAAAAAAAAAAAACTGATTTCTACGTATTTTTTTCCAAGAAAAAGAAAACCATTAAAAATAAATTATTGTCATATAGAGTCTTGATACTTACACGGAATACGTAACGTGGCACTATATTATATAATTTTCAAAGAATTTCTTTCAATTTTTCGCTATATTTACAGCAATTATTATGTGTTGTTCAAGACGTAAAAGCGATAATTTCTTGGTTAAAAATTTTATACGACATATAGGTTCTATGTTACTCAAATTATATAAAAAAAAATGTTTGACAATCCCGAGTGACGATTTTTTTTTTATCATAACTTTGAATTTTCCTACACAGTTCAGTGTAAATATGAAATATATTTCGATTTTTTTTTTTTTTAACATTTATTAGAATATATACAATCTGTAATACAGTTACAGAATGCATGTGTGCGTATTTATTATATAACGTGAATTCCGATTATTTAGAAAAAAAAAGTGTTTATAACGTTTTAATAAAATATATATTATATATATAAATGTATATACACGCGTTCTTTTATAACGTAATATGAGTTTTTATATGCGGTCGAAACGTTGGAGGAAAAAAAAATATAATTAAATCGTTTCAAGATTCAAGTCACACAATCGTCGCGGTATATGCGTGAAATATATATATATATATAAATATATATTTATATGATGGTTTATAATACTACTCGGCTAGTGTGTGTGTGTGTAAAACGTGTAACTATCTAACGCGCGCATTATACAGACACATTTTTTTCCCCCTTTCAAAAACACCACGGGCGCGCGCGCGCGTATTTCATAATAAAAACGTATACTTACACATATTATTATATACACGAGCACAATTTATTTGTTTAAATTTTCTCGCGCATATGGCTGGAAAATTCGACAGATTTTTATTTTTTTTTTTTAATTCGGTAAAATTAAATCAAAACGGATTGAAAAATTCGAATACACATCGCTGCACGGAGCTAACAAAAACGCCGTTAATAATACTCAGCTCGAGTGGATTTTTTTTCGAAAACTTGTTTCGATAACATTAATATACGTACGGAAATTTCGAAAATTCAAAATTAAATTATTGATTGACCGGAATAAAATTAAAAAAAAAAATGTTATGTTCGCGTCAATTCCAGGAAAAAGAACAGTGTATATTATAATGTATAAATAAAAGCCAAAAGTCATTCGTCGAGTACCTATAATAAAAAAAAAAAAAAAAATTTAATTGATTTTAATTCCCATCCGGTATATAATTATACGCGTAAAATATAATATGTACTTATATTATATCAAATAACTCATTTAACGCGTTAAAGTATACTTTTTTTTTTTTGATGGAAACGCTAGTAATTACGAACACCGTTTTTGTTCGTAAAATTAATCTCCACATATTTTTCACGATGTACGGTAATTGTACTATAATATGCGAGGCGGACGACATTGACGAATCGCTAAGTTTAAAAAAGCTACGGACCAACTTAACATTCTTTATCGCTCAACTCATCGGTTTGGTAACAATAACGACCGGCGGCGCTTCGATGTCAATTCAAGGTATTTTTTTTTTTTTTAAATGTTGAATCGTTTTAGCTCGATTTTGATTTTCATTGCCGATATAATCGATATGATATATTATAATTTATCGCGACGATAAAACTAAAATAAAAAAAAAAAATCGATATTGTTTCGTCGAATATCCCTCAAGTAAAAAAAAAAAAATTCGATAAGCGTAAGACATAATATTATATATTATTAGTTAATATGTTTAAAAAAAAAACACCACTTTATTTATACGTCGCGGAGACATATAATGTGTTTAGAAATCTAAAAAATATTAAAAAGTGATTTAATGTTAAATCCAAACCGTATGACCGCATCATAAACGATTTCTATATACGTTCTCGTTTAAATACGTTATAATTAGGGCTCGGATTTGAATGCACTAAAAAAAAAAACATCAAAAAATGCCCTATCAAAAAATGCATTTATGACCTAAAAACTCTAAAAAAAATGCCCTTTCAAAAAATTAATTTAAACGTAAATTTACATTAAATCGTTTTATTTTTGTATTAATGAAATAAATAAATATTAAAATTCAGAAAAAAAAATGTTTGTTTAAAATGTGAAATCACCGCCGATATAAACGATACAACAATCACCATTATCGCTCGATAAGAAAATACTCCGATAAAAGTTGTATGCAATTAAATCGGATAATTTGTTGGTGTGACGTAATAGAGATAAATTTTAGCCTTGTCTAATTTAAAACCAGATTACAGATGTCATAGATGTTTTATAGTTCAAAATGAAAATAATTTATGAGCTTATAATGAAGTCAATTTTTCTAGTCATAATACGAGAAATAGGTGAAAAACGTCTTAAAAAATTTAAAAAATGCATTAAAAACGTCAAAATGCAAAAATGCAAAAAAATATTTGCGTTTACAACATGTGGAGTACTACTATTGAAACGCATTTGTAGCCTGGAAATAGTATCGCGTAAGACGTTCCGGAAAAAAAGATGCGAATGCATTGAAATCCGAGTCCTAATAATTATAATCTATATACTATATATTCATTAATTTTTTTTTTTAATTCTCTATTGATTTCTATAGAATAATCGCTGTTTTCTTTTTTTCTCGTAACTACGAATATTTATTATAAGGTGTAATAATATAATACGAGAAAGGGGAAAAGTGCGTCGTTTTTTCCCCGTGTTTAACTCGTCGTTCAGAGATTTTTTTCCAACATTTCACTCGCGTTTTCGTGTAATAAAAACCGCGATTTTCTCTACGACAAACGAATTCGATCCGTGGACAGTAAAACGCTCGTGCAATATGCAAAAAAAAAAAAAATTCTACGAGTTAAAGCGCTATATGCTTTTTCTTTCGTCCATAAAGTCTTATACGAGAATGAAAATTTATAATATTACAAGAACGCGAAAATACAACGCGTGAACAGCGAAAACGGTTTGTATTAATTACATATGGTTTGAAACCGACATATAGGTCAAAATATTCGCCGTGACGTATTGAAGACGGTTTATTTTTTTTTAAAAACTCCGAACAAAGCGCGTGTATATATACGAACGTATATTGGTTTTACGAGACGTGCTTTTTTTTCGTGAACACTTTTTTTCTCGCGAAATGTTTTATACAAAAGATTTTTTTATTTCTTTTACTTTAAAAGGTCGTTTTCGAGAGAGCGAGTGATTGGGGGGGGGAGGGCGAAAAAACGAACGCTCACTTCTATATTTTTATACGTTATTGATATATATATATACATATTATTTTTTTCCGCGCTCAAAATTATCCTTCTCTTTAAAATGCGGATTAATCGATTTGCTCGAAAACCGCTTTAAAAAAAAAAAAAAAAATAATAAAAAAAATGTATCGTAATAATTTTCGAATTCGTCCGTGATGTACATTATAATACGTTTAAATATTATAATATACAAATTATTATTATTATTAATTTAATAATTATTATTTTTTTCGTCGTGATTTTTCGAGAAAAAAAAAGAAACTTTGTCATAAATGTATATGTACTGTTTAATCATTAATAATATTACTCTTTTTTCTTCCTAGTAAATCTCGCTTTAAAAAAACGTATATTCGTTTAGTTCGCACGGTTTTTTTTTTTTGGAAATCGATGAAACACAAAACGAACGTATTATATTCAATAATAGTCAATAGATATATTGTATTTCGTATGATTATTATTATTGTAATTGTATAGTTTTATTAGCGCTGTTACGTACACGATCGTTAGCACGTCTCTCGCGGTGTAATTCAACGTGATTAATCGTCCGTTTTAATGTGTATATGCGTGTGCGTATAATACGAGCCGTATCATGGCCGTATAGCTCAGCGCGGTGTGTATTATTGTAATATCGTTGCGCTGCGGCCGACAAAAGTTGACAAATGGTAATGATTATATTATTATTATTATTATTATTAACGCTTATAATATTATAAATGAACAATATTCGTTTGGAGTTCGAGAAACGGATGTTTCGCGTTTTGTATATATATATATATATATATATATATATATATAGTGCGATGAATAAACGTTTTGCGAAACGAAATGATAATAATAATAATAATAATAATAATAATAATAATAATAATAATAATAATAATAATAATAATAATAATAATAATAATAATAATAATAATTAGAATAATAATAATACGAAATACGAAGTAATGTTGTAATATTATATACAACGGTTTATAAAAATAAAAAAATTTCAAAACGATTTTTCGAAACAGCGAGAAAAAATCCTTTACAAGGATGTATGTTTTTCCGTAACACTCGTACGCGTAATGCGAGCCAATACGGTTTTACGAGATCCCGAGCGCGAAAAGAGAAACGATATTTATTATTATTATTGTTATTATTAATATTATAAAATTGATGTGATAATTTTCACACGAAATTTATATAGATTTAACGCGTTATTATTCTTTTTTTTTATAACTTTTTATTGCGATTCTCCTCCATGTTTTCCGGCAGAAAATCCTGTGTCAGGTACGTTTCACGATTTTCTCAGTATACAGTTGCGTTTTGAGCACAAATATGAGGAATAAAGGTATTGAAAAATCGCCAACACGCTTCTCCTATACTTTTAATCAAAAAAAAAAAAAAATTGTCGGAATTTTTTTTATTATATAGTTTATAGTATAAACTTTATACATATAAACACAGTGATTAAAAAACGCTCGAAATGTTCGTTTTGTATATAAATAATTTTTTTTTATTATTATCAAATACGATTTCGCAAAGCCGGGGGTGTCAATGATTCATTTTTTTCAAGTCGCTAAAATTAATTTATTAATCTCTTTTCAACCGAGTTCGAATTGAAGTCGATAAAATTGTATTATTATTTTTTGTAATCGTTCGTTTGATTTTTTTTCTCGTGACAAAATTAATGATTTATTCGTACAAATGCGTTTGACTACGATTTATATGAAATCTGAAACCGTTTGTCACCATCTCATTTTACCCCACACATTATTTAATATTCTTCTCGGACGTGTTCAGGTAAAATAAACTTTTGGCAATGAAAATTCAAAATGAAATTAACTGGTAAAAAAAAACAATTTTAAAATACTCAAACGCGAGGGAGAATAATTTTGAGTTAAAACTGAGTTAATATTGGACCAAGAGTAATCCGTTAAGTTAATTTAAACTTTTTAACTCAATAAATCGTCGCATATTTCGTTTAGGATTTTCATGTACATAATTTTATAAAACCTAAAATTTTTACTTTTATAGTCCGGAAAAATCTATAATAAAAGTTGTACGTAATAAACGATATTTGTATGCGTAACGATAATAAAAAAGAAAATTTTTAAAATCGTCGATTGACATGTTTTTTTTTAGCCTTTCTAAATTTCAAACACTACAATAATATTTCTATTAATAAACTGAATTGAACAGACATTATAATATGTGAATGTAACACCCGTGGCTCGTTGTGTTTTTAAAAAATTTTTTTTATATACAATTTAAAACGCGCAAGTATGATATTATAGTCGTACGAGTTTCAAATTTAATATGACACGTATACATTGACTTGTGTCGAGGTGAACGATGCGTGATTTTGTGTTGTCACATAATAATACACCGAGTAGGTATATAACTAACGTATACCTTACAAGTAGGTCGATTGATATCACGATGTTGAAAATACAAATATACCGTTAAATATTCATGATTCCCATGTGGACGATTATTCTTTTTTAATTATTTATTTTTAGATATGAACACGTTATATTTTACAGTTGCGTTTACGCGTTATGTTACAAAAAAATCACACCATTTACGATTTTCCTAATAATAGTTATAGTTATAATAATAATAATTACTATAGTATAGTATATAATATATACGTATATTATTTATAATAATAATAATAATAATAGTTTTCTTCGTCTGTGCAATATCAGATATGTGTTCGAAAACAAGTGTTATTTTACACTTTTAAATACGCTCTCATTAATTTTCTCAACAGTGGATCGTTTTCGATTCCCCATTTCACTGTGCCGTCCGTATACACTAATTATTAAAACGTATAGTCGGTATACAGCTGATATCCATATGTACGATAAATTAGACGATTTTTCGAATATTAATAGTATGTAAAATTATTGTAATCGGATCAGAAATATAAAAATGATTACGCGTTATATAAGCGCATATTATATTGTGTATAATATTGTATTACGTGAAGTATATCGAAAAATACTGGTAGCTATAATGTACGCGCTTCTTAAACCACTCGTATATTACACGTTCGACTAATTTAACATCGAACGAATAGATTAACGCACAGGAATTTACAACAAATATATTTAAGCGCTAATATTATAACGTGATATAGACGTTTGGATTTTCTTTTCAAATTTTTTTCAACCGGTAAAATATTATGAAATGTATGAGAGAGAAAAAAATCGTTATTCGAACGCTTTAATGCGTATACATTATATATAAGTATCTAAACGTTATTCACTTTACGTTTTTAAGTTTTAATACCCATTTCTGTTTCCGTCGCCCCCATTACCCCGTTCATCTAAATTCATAAGTAAGTATAGATAGACGGAGAGAGTTTAATTAACGAGAATAAGTCAGTTAATTATTATAAAAAAAATAAATAAAATAAAAAGCTTTAATGAAACTCGGAGATAACATTATAATATGAAAGTCATATTTTTACTTTTCCCGTCCATTATACGTATAAAATAATAACAATAAAATTATCAAAGAGTTACAACATATATATACATACGTATTATAGTTCCCTCGAGTACTGTTTAATACGCGTATACCCTGCAGGGGAATTTTAACATTGCGCTTTATGAAAATTTAATAAAAATTATTAATTATTTTCTGTTAGAATAAAGAGAAAATATAATATTATAACATTAATCTAATGTTTAATTTAATCTAAATTTTTTTTTTTATAGTAAAAATTAAATTAAAACGGGTAAATGTTAAAAAAAAACAGAATTTACCTATATATTATATAATATGGACTGATTAGCAGCATAGTTTGTGGTTAGGCCGTAGCCAGGGGAGGAATTTTCGGGTTCAACCCCCCGAAATTTTTTTAAAATAAAATTTAATTATTTTAATTAATATCTATTAAATTTGAAATTTGTACACGTGTAGATTTATAGATCGCACAGTACGGTATACCATTGACAACATTTTTTTTGAAAAAAATGTTTCTTATATGTGTATAAACAACGGACACCCTAATAAAAATATTTAGCTTGTATGTATTAATGTATATAAAATTTAAAATTGAGTAAAAATGTAAAATAATGTAACTACCTAAATAAAAAAATGCCATGTACTTAATTTAAATAATAATTTCATAAATTCATACTATATTGAGAATATTTATGTTTTTAAAAATTTTTCAGTAAAAAAAAAAATTATATTCTCAACCCCCCAACAAAATTTTTGGCTGGCTACGGCCTTGGTTTGTGGTTAGGTGGTGCCGATTATACCGATTATACAATATTAATTGACGTTGAGACGGAGAACGTCTGCGCGCTGTATGAAAAATTCAAAAGACGGATTGAATTCATCGCTTTGCTACGTATATACACACGATTCCGTTATTACGTCTAATAATTTACGTTACCGTTGGCGGCGCTGCGCGTTTAACGTGGCCCGAGAGATGGAAAGACGATATTACAGTGTTTTATACGGCAAATATTATAAGACGAGCGGTGAGTATATAATAAACTATACGAGAGTATTTTTTTTTTTTTCAATAGGTTTCTAGTGTACACTGCAAGAATTTTGTAAATATTTGAATTCGTGTGTATTTATATATGTACGGTATTATATAGCCGGAGTCGCTCCAAGTGTAGCCGCGCGTGTTATTAAATATTACATTTTATAGTGTTTCGCGGGTGTTTTTTGATTGCACTTATATTCCATACGAATCGCCTCCTTTACGTGGATCGGTGTACGGGGGTTTGTAAACGCGCTACTTCGAATAAACGCTCTCGAAGAAAAAGTCGGGGACCGAAGAGGCCACCGTCGGAACAAATCTCGAAGGCTTTTCATCGGAATCCTCGCAGCCGTGCACCGTTGTCCGTCTTGTCCACACCAAACGTCTGCACGTTCCGAGTCCGATCATTGCCTGCAGCTGACAGACAGGTGTATCTCGTAGTCCAGTCGACGCGTTTATTGTGATCTCTGAGCTTCAATCAATTTTGAATCCGTATAAAAGGAAACCGCGGTATATCGCCCGCCACAATGTTCCCGTGTAATTGACTGAATGGCATACCTCGTAACGAACCTCCACATCACGCACCATTCATTGTATATAATAACACATAAATATTGCGTGTATCGTTACACCTATTGAATACGTTTCTATATCGATATTCTCGTTGATTTAATCAAGTTTTTGTTAAATTAACGATTATCACAATTATTATTATCCGTCGAAACCAGTGTCCGGAACGTTCGATATCGTTTTGTGACTAAATAACGTACATTTTAAATTCACAGATTTATATGATAGCTTAACTACTTAAATACTATTTCCGCGACGTTTCCATTGATTTCAATAGGTGATATTACAGATATCTGCTGCATTTCTGCAGGTACCGATTTTATATTGGTGGCTGTCGTAGAAAAAAAAATTCGTGTTGCTGAAGACATTTCCACCCAACCAGTTTCGGACTCTCGTTAATTTTTTCCACAAATCGGCCGTACCTTATAGACAAATTGTTCTTTACAAAATTGACGATTGTGACGAGCATTCTCTATTCTCACGTATACGTATCTTTTTTTTTTTACTAGTCAACTATGTATTAAAAATCTATTTTTTATTTTTTTTGACATTAAGTATTCTCTACAGGACAAAATTTTAAATTTTGAATTCGGTATAACAAAAAAAATCACTTAACACTAACACAATAGTAACAATTTATACCTTTTTCGGGATTTAAAAATACTCATTTCTTTTAGCGGTATTATATGATAATTAAAATATAAAACGGATTAACATTAGCGCGCAACGTTTCTAGCAAATGGCATTGTTGTTATATGCACACTGCATGATATTGCACTCGCTAAAATAAATAAGACTTATTTTGAAAAAATTATTTCTATATTACAAAAACATATTAAATATTGTTGTAAATTATAAAATAATTGGCCAATACTGTACTCTGTTCTGTGAAGTTTTTAAAAAAACGTTTTCGTGTTGCACATGAATTTCACTAATAAGTCGAGTAATTAATGTCATAATCATTTACGTTGACTACCCGGAATCTATATCATTCACCCCGTTTTATAGGTTTTGCTGAACCGACACTTGAAGAATATGATATAGCCGCCGCTGTGTGTTAACTAGTGACTATAAATAAAATGTTCAAAGTGCCGGAAACAAATGATTTATTGAAATTAATTATAATTTTACGTATAAAAATATAGGAAAAACAACCCTCGTCTCTAGTAAAAAAAAACGTGGTCATAAATAAATATACGGAAAAATTAAAGTTAAAATACAGTAGGTCGGACGGTCATGGGGGTATGTAAGGGACGGGGTTTCAACGCCGCTGCAGGCCGCGCATCTAAATGTGTGTGTGTCGGTGTTGTATAGTTTTCGGAAGTCGCGGTCGGGTCGGGTGCTGTTGCTGGTTTAACGCGAGGCGCGTGGAAACGCCGTCGTACGCGCGCACACACACACACACACACACACGTCAGACGGCACCGCAAACAAAATCAATAATATAATAATTTCCTCCGCGTACATTGTACTAAATGTACAAGGGCGACGGACCCTATATCCGCGTGTATATATTATAAATATATAAAAATGTACTCAGACGACGAACCCTTTTAACAGCTGAATGTCTTGCATCTGGCGCGCGCGCGCGCGAAGCTGCGAATCCCACGCAGGCACGGACTAGGCGGTAAGATCGGGAGAACAGTCGAATTGTTAAATCCGAGGGGGGTGGGGGAGAGGCCGTTTTGAACGTGAGATCTCACATCACTGTCGTAGACAGAAGTTAATTTTTTTTTTTTTTTTGGGAGGGAGAGCACTGGATTTTGTATTTCTAGTTGTTCTAAAATACACAGTGCTAGAACTGAAAAAAAATTAGAAGGGGGGGCAGCAAAAGTGTAAAAAAAAAAATGTGCGTCTCTGAAAGCTATAATGTCTTGAAAATTCGTGGGAGTTTGGTTACCCCCTCAGCCGTCACTATATTTTTAATTGAATATATCTATTAAATTCGTAATATCGACACCGAATCTTTTATTATTTTTGCGTTGATAACGAAATTTAAAGACATTTCTATTGTTTTCGTCGATTCGACAAAATTGTAAAAAGAGTCCTGACCTTCCCATTCCGTTCCCAGCCTTAAATTATGAAAAATTAGAAAGTGTACGTTAAAATGTTTTTTAAAAAAGAAGAGATACTCCGTTCCCTCCCGATTCAAGCGCTGAAAATACATCATCTCATTGTATTTCCCTACTTGTACATATAATTTTGCTCTTGATGAAAATTATTCAATACAAAAACATGCGTTATGTATTATAGTTGTATATTACAGTTTAAAATTTAATCGTCTCTCCTTTTTATCTGCAAAAATATCTATTGAATTTACAATAATTACTTATTCAATATCTTGGCGTGTAGCGTTGAGTAGAGCTAAACCGTCTATAGGCGATTTTCACCCATACTTATTTATATTATGTCGTTTAAGGCCAGATTAATTGTCGAACTTAATAGTATATACTAAGAGTTCTAAATAAAAAAAAAAAAAAAAAAAGGCCAGAGAAACTTCTTTCAGCTGACTTTAGCCCGTGAGTATACTTTTAATAATGTTTTTTTCTATCTGGTAACATGTCTTCAGGGGCAATTCGCTAATGCATCTGGATTCTAGGGCATTTATTTGGAGCTGCGATCGTGTCTGTCTTCCACTTGGTTTGCCATAATTGAAATTTTCTCTTTAAAATAGAAGTATATTCTTTTAAATCGTCTTTATACTGGGCTTAATATCATCAAATGTACTTTTACATACTTTAGAAGGTAACAGACAGTGAGAGACAGTGTGAACGACTTTATGACTTTTACAAATTAGGCCACGGATTAGCTAGTGGCTTAAATTTATATATATATATATATGTATAAAAATATCGGGGGACACGTGCCTCTTGTGCCCCCTTAGCTACGTCACTGTGACTTACATATTTATCGATAATAACGAATTTTATGTTACATAAAACAATGTGTCGCGACGTTGATTGTGGTCTGTTGACGATTTCGTATGAAATTCTGTGTTAAAACAGGCGTTTTCGATTTATTATTTATTTATACTATTATATTGTTGTTTTACAGCAGTATACGTATTATGGTGATTTATAAGCGTTTTAATAAGGCAACAAAGGAAATCTTATTTTCTACCGTCGACTCTAATAATGCAGTCAATTCCGGCCTTCTATTCCTCCCCCAGAAAAAAAGCGGGACATCACGTATTACCGATTGTTTAAATAATTTCTGCGTAGGTGATGATCACAGATAATTATTAAGATTAATAATAATTTAAAATAACTACTTTTTTTTTTTTTCAAATAATACGCGGCGTTATAAGAATATTTTTTAATCGTTTTTATAAGTAGGTGTGTATTAGAGAATGTTAAGCTGAAAACGAAGGTTTTTTAACAAAGAAAAATACAATATTGACTATATTGATCTGCTCCGAGCAAACACTCTCGGACCGTTCCAAAGGGTCCAGTCCGCCCCACCCCAGCTTGGAGACGACTTTCAAAATGTAGACGGGACCCGCTATAGGGTAACGGGGTGAATCATCGATTTATTTATTATTATGTTCGGCCTCTTCCGAAGTATTGAGTTTTGCTTTAAAGGGTGGTACACTGCACACGTGTATATACGTATAGCGCGTGTGCGTGTTAACGGTATCGTGAAATAATCGAATCATCTGTACCGCGCGCGGCTGCCGGTTACTCGAACAAATCAATTATACGAGTACCGCCTACACGCACGTATTGTGTACAGTTAATACGCGATTGCGCATACAATATGTGCTCGTGTTTTATTCGATGCAAATGTGCTGTTATTTCTTTCTTTTTTTTGTTAAAAAAAAAAATGATACAATCGTTTTTTTTTTTTGGTCATAAGTAGAAAAAAAAACATTAAAAATATCTGGGGTAAACGAAATAAAACGTTTTGGTTGTTACTATTGATTCAACATTTCTAACTCCTTATACCTACTGAATAACATTATATCAATAATGACTATAATAATCAGGGCTCTAATTTGAAAAAATAATAATGTTTAACGTTTTATTAACGTTTTTTGTCGTTATTTACCTTTTGCGTTTATCGTTATGGTATATTTTGGCGTTATGGATTATTTGTGTTTAACGTTAAAGAAAGTTTTATCGTTATGTAATATTTACGTTTTACGTTTATCGGTATTTTAACGTTATTTGGTTTAATATCGATTTTTTTTTTCCAAATAAATAAATCCATTCATATTCCATAGACTATAGCACGTTTTCAAATCTCATAAACGTAATGTACTTCATTGAACTTCATTAATTATAAAAGTCCTAATTTTTTATACTTAATTTTTTGATTTTATACATTTTTTCAGTGAGAACTTTGGTTTATTTTTGACTTTATATTCCGGTGTAGAATATTTTTCTTAAAATGTTGATTATATTACCAATAGAAACTTTTCTGACTAGCTCACGTCTTCTCAGACACGTATCTTTGAATAATTTTTACCATCAAGTAAACAAAAATAATCTAAAAGGTCCAGTAACAATAAACAGTATTTCAGTTCGCGATATCACACGCAGAAAGAAAATTTCCGCGAAAGACGTCTAGGAAACCGTATATCTCAATACACGTGTCTAGCTGATGCGCGTGTACGCGTCCATGTGAACCCAGCCTTATTATAGAACTATAATAAACCTACACAATACGCTTATATTTTCCGTAGTAAATTGGAAAAAAATATTAAAATAACGGTAATTCTATTTTTTGTTTTTTGATATTTTGATATATAACGTTAATACATTATTTCGTTTAATGATATGTTTTAATTTGTGATAGTTTAAAATTAGTGTTTATTGTTTTCCGTTACGTTTTTTGATATTCGTTTCAATAGATATTTTGCAATTATAACGTTATAATCAAAACGTTATTATAACGTTTGCGAGCCCTGATAATAATACGTTTGTCCCCGTGTATTACGGGAATTATTTTAATCGAGTTGTCTTTTTGGAACACATTTCGTACAATATAAATTATATTCTCAATCGTAAGCGCGCGTTAGGTTAACTACGCGTTCAGTGTAAAATATATATTGTATAGTCACACGGTCGCACCACGCCTGGACCGCAATCTCTTCATAAACTGCACGTGAACGCACTTGGCGAAAACGATAGCGCCGTATAATATTATACGTATATTACGCGTATTAATTACCGCGTATATTATTATTCGTTACGCGGCGAGAGTTTTGTACAATAACAATAATTTCTAAAGGAAAGAGTTTTCTGATTCGTGTTCGTCCAATAAACGACAATTTATATTTAAAAAAAAACAATTCCTCTGCAATTGCGGTTTTCGTAATCGATGTGCAGTTAGACGACCGCAGAAAACGCTGAAGTTTCTTTCAGCCGCGAAACGGAATTTTTTCCGTTATAGATCGAGAAATCCTTAAAGATTTGACATTATATTATTATTATCTTATGATCTCGGCCGATGATGATGATGATGATGACGAGTATTCGTAGTTGGTCGTCGTGCGTGCTAAATCCAAAATGACGCATTCGGTGCACCGAAACAATTTGGTTTCTTGAATCCGGAACAAACAGCAATATTATACAGTAGCGAGTATCAAACGTTTGACGCGAATTTTATTAACGGATTTGGATTTCATCCTGAAAGATATTTATATACATCGAATGAAGAATATATAACTATGTAGACGTCAGAAAGCGGAATAACAATATCACTTCTGGTCAGAAAAAAAAAAAAGATAAATATCCGGTACAAACTCGTAATCTCTGCGTTTTTAAAATTTAAATGTCGCTCGTTTATATTTACAATATCAGAAGAGTTTCTGCGTATCCGGCGAATGACATTGTTTTTTTTGCTAAAGTAAAAAAAAAGTGTTTAGAACTAGAAAATTAATAAGATAAATTGAGTGCTGCGAGGAATCAAATAAATATTAATAGTGTCTGGTGTAGTGGGGCGGGTGGGTAACTGTAAAATGTGACCCAAACCCTAAAACGAGTTTAACACGCCATTGCGCGTACACCGACTATAAAGAACAGTTCGTTTTTACGAGGGCGGACTGATAAGTAACGCCTTCACTTCTCTGAAATAGGTATAAATAACGATAATCGAACGAAAGAAATTGTAAATAATTGAAAAAGTGTATTTTCGTAATATAATAAATTGTTTTTCGACATAATCTCCGTTTACTGACGCACGTTTTTCCAAACGATTGACCCGTGTGTGGAAACCGTTGAGAGAGAACTGTTCACTTTGATCTCGCAACCGAGTCGAAATTGCGAATCGAATTTCTTCGACGGATTCAAATTCGATAGTTTCTCGAATAATTTTTTTCGACTTAAGAGAAAGATGGAAATCGTTTCGAACTACATCTGGACTGCAGAACTCCAGTCGATCAATTTTTTTCGAGTGTTTTTCTATTTCTACAACGAAATCTCGCGTTATCGCGATGCAAAAGAAATGTCGCACGAGAAGGTCTAATGCGTCGAATGCGTGTCACAATAGGTTTCTGAATTAATAGCAAGTGCAGATTTTCCCTGCAGATGACCGAGTCTCATATATTTCGGATGTAATATTTCTACTCTCAGAACCCACCGTGCAGGAACGCATCAGATGTCCATGGTGTCGTCACCGTAAACGGCGAGCGTACGGACACGGATTTCAATTATTGGTTTGTAATCTTCTGCGCTCGAAAACTCTGTAATTTAGTTATTCTATTACAAAAGGGAGATGTTTTTTTCCATACACATTTGTCATGCAGCTTCCGCGCGAATAACATAAACGACAAACACACGCTGTAAATCGAATTACTTATTCCAGAAAACGACAAACGGAAACATCTTTCACGGTGATAAATAACGCAATCGTTACTTATCAGCCTTTCCACGTAATAGACGAGAGTTTTTTCGGTTTGACTGCGTTATATACCCAATACGAACCTTTAAAATGTTAAAACGCCGTGTGGAAAAATTACTAGATACGAAGACAATTTTTTTCCTTACACACCTCGCGACATCATATTTAGCGAGTATTTTTCTATTCTCCGGGAATCCTTTACGGCGGCTGACTGTTCTCGCTCGGAGCGAGTCCTGCAAAGGCCTTTTTTCTTCTTCGGCAGCCTTTATTCGTAAAAATTCTCCATCGTCTCCATGGTCATAGTCCAGTAATATATCTTTATGACTTCGGATCTACTTCTCTACAGCATACGGTCGAAGAGTGAAAGCCAATTTGGTGTTTTCGCAAAAGTCAATCGACGGGCGTACCTATAGGTCGAATTTCCTTTTCTAAATGAATTTTAAAGTCCTTTCTCGTTCCACTAGATCCAGGTCTCTTTCTGTCGTTCCGTCTCACATTACTACTGACTAGGTGGTACGATACGTTTGGGGGAACGAGCCTTTTCTCTAAGTCACTCTTATTATTACCGCCATCTGTTACACACAGTTGATTTCGTATTATTTTGTTTTTCTTGATTGTTGTCAATTGTGTAGTGTGTTATAATATTTTAATGTACTGTTATTGTGTTTATTTCATTGTTCTCTCGCAGGGCTCCAACGCCCGCTAAATAAATATTAAATACAACATTTTATGATGATTGTGTGTACGGAATCGAATTTTAAAACGAAATCTTATACGCGAGACATTGCGCCGTTACGTCGTAATCGGTATTACTAGTGTTTGTAGTTTTATACGAAAAAGCGTAAAGAGAAGACAAATCGATATCGTTCTCGCGGAATTAGAGGTATGGTGAACGTCTTCCGTCTATCCATTAGAATAATGATTAATTTTAATATACATTTCGTGTATTCGTTGAAACGGCTTTTTAATGATGTCGTATACGCGAATCAGAGACGCGTGGTTATAAATCGTGTTTTATTACCGAATTTTCAAACGGCAAAAGTGAATTTTCTTCCGTCGTTGGAAATGCTTCGAATTCCTCAATCCGCGGGCAACGCGAAGAATAATAACGTTTTATTTTATCAAAAAAAACCGCGAATACTCCTGTTTTCTTTACACACACGGCTCTTATTGATAATAATTTATCGTTTTGTTTTGTCTCTATACTACTGGTTCCCAAACTGAGGGGCGTATACACATTGCTGGGGAGGCGCAAGCAGTTATTACGAAATACGATTTTTATTGATTAAATTATTTTTATTTTAAAACGTAGAGAAAAAATACTAATTTTCCGGTTCTCTTTATCCTGTTTGATTGTTCCATTTTATTATTTACTATTATTTATGTATTTTATAATTATTATCATCGAAATAAAAAGTAGTCGTTCCGAATATTGTTTAGTTTATTTGTAAAGTACACAAAAAAAGATGATCGATTTTTTCAATTTATAGGAGGGGGGGGCGCGATTTTTGAAAATCTACAAAGGGGGCGTAGAATAGAAGAGGTCGGGAACCACTGCTCTATACGATTTATATCGGCGAATCAGCGTATCGATATCACTCGATTAGCACTGAAAAACGTTTTAAAAGTCGAATTTCATTTTAATATAGTTTCAATTAACGGCACGCCGGCTTTTTATTATCGCCGTAGTCTCGTTCGCGTTATATTTATCGCATGAATTTATTTCGTGTCATAGTAGTTAATGTTATTTGTTGAAAAGTCACGTAGTGAACTAGTGGTAGTCCGTTGTACGAGTTTGAAAACCGCAAATTATTCCAGTCGGAATTCACTTGCAGACATGTTATATAGGTTACGTTATAACGGATTGAAAATTAAATTTCAATTCGCTGTACCTACGGTTTATTCAATACGTTATTATAATAACCGATAACACGCGTTTATTTGAACACCCGAAAAATCGACCGAAATCGCAAAAAAAAAAAAAAGTATTACGCGACATGAAAAACGTCCATTTTTTTTTTTTTTAATATATCGAAAACGAATATTTACGTCATAAAAAAGTGTTTTTGACATTTATAACGGTGAATTATTAACATAGTTCGAAATCCGTATAGTGTACGCGGACGGAAAAGGATTTTACGGATTAAAAGAAATGCCAACTTTTGTGTATAGAATACAAGGCAAGTGCAGAAAAAAAAAAAAGATTTTCACTTTTTTTTTCTCTTCGTGCGAATTAAAGATTACCGTAAATCAGTGATTTAACAATTGTGTGAGATCGCCTCGATAATATATTTATTAATAAATAAATGTGGAATCTGCAGTCGAATAATGGAAAAGAGAGCCCGGGAGACGCGAAAACGCGTAAAAATCCTTTTCTATTACGTATTACAAGACATTTTAAACGTTTTTAATATATACAGCAGCGAATACGTTCATATTTGTAAGATTCAATTTAGGTATCGCAGAAAATCTTAATCTTTCCTCACATCACGATTTACGGACGACGTTTTTTTGACGACGCGAACCGGTGAAAATTACGTGAAATTTTTGCGAGAAAAGACATCTTGTTTCGAAAGTCGCGGTGTATTTAACGGGGGAATAAAAAAAGAACAAAAAAAACAAAATCGATATCGTCCCGCGCACTCTGCAGAATCACAAAAAAACCGCCTCCCCCACACGCGTATATAAATAAAAATCGGTTTTTTTTAACCGAAAGTTATTCTATTATTTCAGTATATAAACGTCATTATAATATTTTATATCAGGGGCGTATTTCGGGGGGCTGATGGGGCTTCAGCCCCCTCGCCGAAATTTCAGGAACTTTCTTTATGTATTCCTATGTCCTATGGATGTGGGATGTAATATTTTTAATAAATTCCTAATATGTAGTTGTTTTTAAAATGTTGAGAATTTGGTATAATTAGTCCTGTTTTTAAGATTCAGTCTTGGAATAGAATTTAGAAATAATTCAACAATGATATTTACGCAATGCCTCAGTCCCCCCCCCGAAAAAAATGTCTAAATAAGCTCCTGTTTTATATTATTAATATTTACTAAATATAACGTTATTTATCGTACGGTTTGTATACCACTGCATTTTGGCCTATAAAGAGTTCCATTGTCCTGTTTCTCTGTTTGGTAAATGTTACGCTATGAATTTATTAGTTAACAATTAATGTAAACATTAGTGAACACAACGCGGGATATAACAAATATACAGTAAAACACAATAGAGAAAAAAAATATGTATATAAAATATTTATCCGGAATATTTTGGCAGTTATCCGTGTCTTCAGTTTTCGGCTGACGTTTCGGACTTATTGCATAGTCCGTCTTCAGAACGACAGTCACTGGTCCGAGGCTGTAATTATATATTGTCCGAAACGTCAGCCAAAAAAAAAAACTGAAGACACGGTTATATCTGAAAAAGTTTCCGAATAAATCAACAATCCGTGAAAGATTTCAACGCAGGGCCGGCGCAAGACAAAATTTGAGGGTAGGCAAGTATGCAATTTGCCGCCCCTTATACTAGTTTAAAAAAAAAATATTTTAAGTACCAATACTAAATAAAAATACAATATAATGATAAAAACTATTTTTACATTTTATTAATTTTAATCGTGTTAAACACTTAATACGCTGTGTATATATATATACAGAGTGTATAATAAAGTGCAAAATTTGGAGTCGACGAAAAAACGTTTATTAAAACTATAAGCACTAACATTTTTCCAAAAATCAGTTTTACAAAATGGCCATTTTGATTTTTTTTTACAAAACAATCGAATAAATTTCAAAACATTATTCTGAAATATTCAATCGTTTTGTTCATTGACAATAATAATTAATAAATAGTACGTGAACAATTTGATCTAAAATGGGTACTTGTGTAAAATTATTGTAAAACGATCATGACGTTATTTCCTCTAGACAGACGTTGGAAAATATTAACAGAACTGAATCGTGTACGGTAAATAATTAAGCTATTACAAAAAAAAAAATGAAATATGAGCTTAAAATGGAGGCATATTACTGTTTTTTTTTTATGAATAGAACAAAATATTAATTTTACGAACAAATTTTAATTATTTTTATATACGAACGCGTTGAAATTCAACGCATTCGTATATAAAAAAATAATTAAAATAGATATAAATAGATAAAAATATGATTTTCAATAAATGTCTCGATGTAATTTCAATAATATTATTAAAAAAAAAAAACACTCGTACGAGCGCGGTGGGAATTGTCTACGAGCACGTACGTAAACGCTCGAACAATTCGTTCGATTCCGTTAAAACGGCGATGTAATTATTTGTTTTCACGCGTAGAAACGGGTTTTTTTTTTAGAAAATAAATTCTACGAACGAATAATGATAATAATAGTCGTATACTGCGGCAGTATTGTTATGAAAGAGTTATGAAAATTTTCGGTGCTCCTACGCGCGCGCACAAAACCCACGAACATCTGCAGCCCTCGTTTTTTTAACAATATATATTACACACACGTCGTTCCCCACCTGTCGGTTTATGCAGGGGATAGGATATATTATATTTCATATTCAACGAAGCCCGGTTATTGTGTGGATGAAAAAAAAAAAAAACGAAGAAGAAATTATACGTATTTCCGGTATCGCGGGGGGGGGGGGGCATTAACCGGCGAACGAGTTAAAAAGTTAAAATTTACTTTTGTAATTCAATTATAACGCGTATTTTCACATTCTACGGAACTGAATTTTTTTTTTTTGCTTTCGTCCGTACAACACGTTTTATTCGAGACGAACGCCGTGCACACGTTTTCGGCATACGAAATAATCGACTTTTTACTTTTTTTTTTTACATTTTCCCTCCTATTCTCTCCCGTTAAAATCCACAAGCCCGAAGAATTTACAGGTATTTTAAAAACGAACGCGACACACTCTCCGGAATACGGACAAACCGTATTGTACGCACGCTTATAATATACGGAAAGCAATTATTTTGTAGACTAACTTTATCGGTGACGATATTTTCAATATTGATCGTGTCGTTTAAACGGTTAAGTGTCTGATACATTAAACACATACTTGTGGCGTGTGAAACGTGAAAAAAAAATATGAAAAAATGTTTGCCTAGAACAGGGGTCGGCAACCTGCGGCTCTTTCGATCTAAAGTTGCGGCTCTCCAGTTTCATACGCAAAAATTAATTATTTTATTATCAAAAACAATATTTTATTATATAAAATATATATGTTACGGTCCAAGTGGATAAATCGGTCATTGTAATACAATATAAGATATTTGGGCAAAGTAAATAATACGTATGTAATTCCCATATATAGACTAGTCGTTGTAATACAACGCCCAGTCATTGTATACAACGCTAAAACTGGTGTGGGCAATGTGAATATTAGAGTTATTTTACAGTGCTATATTTTATAATTTCTTTTAGGCACTGCGTCCTACGGGTTACGATAACTTTTATCAGTAGTTTTTTTATAGTGAAAGACGGAAATTATAAATTGGGCACGACCAAAGGTAAACTGTAACATTATTACAGTAGAAATCAATTTTACCATTTGCAAGGAGAAGTTCGTGAGTGTTGATGAAGTACCCGGTATTCAGTTGTCACTAAGAGAAGAGTAGCTAGGCTGTTTTCAAATCTAGGAGGTCAAGGCTATTGACCGCTGCGCTTGTGGCCAAAAATGCGGAACAAGGAAATGTAAAACTGCTGGAATTTTATGCAACTCTAAATGCCATAATGGTGGTACTTGTAAAAATAAATAGTTTCAATATTTAATAAAAATTAATATAAATAAAATATTCTCCATTTTGTTTACTAATCAAATCTGTTAAAAACACGTTAAATAAAATTATGTAATTATATAATTTTGTTGTTCACTCGGCACCTTCTCTACTGGCCGTTGTATACAATGTCTGGTTCATGTGAATAATTATCTACATTGCTCGAATAACTCGGACGTTGTAAACTTTGTCCGGCCAGTGTTTACAACGACCATTTATCCACTTGGACCGTAACATATATACATATATTATTTTACATTTGAATATGTTTTGTGCTACAAAAATATTTGTATTTTTTTTTTATAAATGAATACATATTATTATTTCGCGTTTAAAGTCGTTTATTTCAAATCGATAATCAAATATATACAAGCAAATACGTAATATTGAAACGAAAAATTTTAGTGGCTCTTGAAAACTGGGAAATTTTGTAAATTGTAACTTTTGGCTCTTCCTTCTCAAAAGTTTGCCGACCTCTGGCCTAGAACGTGTCGATCTCGGATTCCAAATGAATCGTTTGGAAAGCGTGTGCGAGCGGAATTGACCCGTTTATTTATACAAAAAAAAAAACGGATTAAACAAAAATTCAGACAACTCGGGCATAGATATAGCTGCAGTCAACTCGACTTTTTAAACACTCGCGACCGATTTGAAATTTCGAGTAAAAATATATATTTTTTTAAAAAAAACTCGGTCGGGGGGAAAAAACAACAAAAAAATTAGTCGACTCGATAATTTCCGGCGAGTAAAAAAAAAAAATCCATTAGCTCGCCCGGTCTTGCGGAAAGCGAAGGTCGTTTCAATAATAACGACGTCGCGCGAGCAATCAATACACGCCATATCATATTCATCGTAAACACCGCGTGTGTATATACAAACAATATAATATATTATTATTATCGTATTGATTTTGTATATATAAAAAAAAAATAATATACACTTTTGGCTTCTTCTTTATACATTAATATTCTACACACGCCGTATATTCATTTTTTTTTTTTGTACTGTATATACAGGCGACGACGGACTCGCATAGACGCAGTACGAGTGTAACGGAATCAATGTCGGTCGGGAGAGAAATCAAAGCGAGCCGAGTTGAGACGAGAGCGGAGCGTGTGGCAACAGAGATTTTTGGTCTCTGGCCAAACACGGCGGCGCGGCGGCGGCGGCAAAACGAAGAGCTGTGGTGTATACGAACGAGACGAACGATTCGAACGGGCTGAGTAATAAATGATTGCGCATTACAGTTTATGGAATATTGACATCGGATCGTCACAAGTCGAATTATACAACAATATACCGCTTGATCATGACTCGTTATTATGACGCGTATATAGTATAGTACTTTTGCAGTAAATGTCGAGCGAAAACATTAAAGAATTTTATTATTCGTTTGCACGCACTAAATTCGAATGAAACGTATTGAAAACAATATTAATCGATGCGATTATATTACGTTAGCTCGTACTTTTTTTTTTTTGGCTATCAGTCGAAATGGAACGACGCGGCTGTCGTTCAAAACAACGTGGAATAGAATTTCATTACCTATACGTTTGTCGGATTGAATTGATGTAAATTCAAAAAAAAAGAAGAACTTAAACACCTTACCTATCTGAGACATAAGTCAGTCGGGAACCATTGAGTGTTGTACGCGCAATTAAATCCGCTTATGCGTCCGATCGCGCGTTGACAGATGAACTCCGTGTCAGCGGCGGATTAAGCAATTTGCCGCCCACAAGCAGAAGGAAATTTGCCGCCCCTTCATTTTCATAAGTGTTTTTCTAACCAGCAAAATGCATTATTTAGCAAAGTATATTATTAATTAAATTATTATTTATTATTTAAAATATGTAGAACAGTTAGACATCAAAACATAAATATGAATATATTATTAAAAAAGTTTTCTTTGCCGCCCCTAAAATTTCGCCGCTCCAATCACCTGCTTGTTCTGCTTGTAGGGAAACCTGACGCTGCTCCATGTAATCTATACTGTTATAAGTCGCGTGAGTAGAAATCAATATTACAAAGACCCGAGAGAATAATTTCATAGAGCTCGGAGAGAAGCACGTGGAGGACGCAATCGCAGATTTATTTATTTTTTTTAAATATTGATTTTCATTGCAAAAACGACGTGTGACGATTAAGGCGTTTTAGACGTCATAATTAGATCTCCTCCGGCGGCGGTGGCCGTGCGAGAGGAAAGAGAAACTAAACTGAATATTAAAATGACACGGATTCGGACAAATCGAGACAAGAAGGTTATCGATACGCGTATATAACGCGAAATTACTAAGAGTACAAATATTTAAATTGTAATTTATACGTAATTTTATATATGTGTATTTATATATAGGGATAATTCGCCCGAATACTGCAGTCCTCGTTTTAGGCGCAATAATATTTGATTACCGTAATTATACGGAATCAGAACCGGGAATATCTTTTTTTTTTTTATATATTACGCCTAATCACGCGAATGTATAAAAATGTAAAAACGTAAGAATTTTACCAACTCGTTATACAAATATTTAACGTTTGGACACGGAATTTATAATGCGTTTCTTCTCTTAATAAAAAAAAAAAAAAAAACTCCTTAGGAAATAATAGACTGATTTAACGCGAGATAAGTCAATACGATTCAGAACGTATTTGAGTGATTTATAAACGCTTATAGAATAATTTCCTAAACAGGCCATTCGTACGGACGTTTCAATTAGAAATACCGAAATACTTCACTGAACTCTATATTTAAATGTTTACATTTATATGTTACGGTGTCTACGTTATCCAGTGTTTCGACATAAATTATTATAAGAACGAGTAATGATTTCACACCGATCTAAAATCGGAGTGTTATTACACCGAAACGAATTCGTTTATCCGCATTTATTTTATGATATTATTGTGATACAGGAAAATCACAAAGGTCGACAAAAAGAAATAAAGGAAAATCACGCGTCAGTGGCGTCGAACCGGCAAACGTTAGAAAGTTTGGCGGAAAAATATTTTAAACGCTTATACGCCAACGGAGTGTTTAAAGCTCGACCGAGACGGAGGGGGACATTTGAATAATTTCGTTACATCTCACATTACCGCGATGGGTTGGCTCCGTCCCTTTGACAATAATATAATAATCGTAACAGGACCGTGTAAATGATATCTAGTTACACTATAGTGATTTTTTTATACCGATAAATAAATTTTTATACAACCGAATAACGTTTTAAATGTATATTTTCGTACTCAAACAATGAGTGACAGACGATGAAGCGTTAAATTATAATGCTCAACGTTTTTACTCGAGGTTTATGTGTTTTATGGAACGCTTAAAACACTCGCGTCTCGGTAAACTTTATGAGCGCTACAAACACACAATTCAGTCACGAGTGATTTTATGAAATACTCCTGTGTCTCGAGATTTATTTCCAATCGCCAAAACTTATCGAGTTTCTCGGACCATCTATATCACCGCCGTTCACCCGATGAAACATGACACCATAGCTGGCGTGTTATACGCGTGTGTAACTGCATCGCGTTATTACGTGTACTTGCAGGAATATCCATTTTTTTAACCCGTCGGTTCTTAAATTTATAATGTAACAAAAAAAAACACGTTAAAAGTGAATTATTTTTCTAATGCTACGCGTTTGCTCGCTTCCTACACACGACCGTTAAACGCTTACAGGAGTATTTCGTTGTACTTTTCCGGTCCAATACACACACACACACACACACACACACACACACACACACAGCTGTGCATATACCTACACGAACAGACAGTTCGAAGCGCGCACAAAATTATAATATTTAAACCGAAATCACAATGTGTGTAGAAAAAAAAAATCGATTATAATTATTTATCGAAAACCGAGCGCACAGTAATTCTTTCGAATTTAATCGATATAAATCCACGAGTGCCGTATACACGCGTATTCTATTAAAAAAAAAATATATATAAAACAAACCCTCTGCTGTCGTGGATATTGTATTATCGATTTTGTGCACGGGCCAAAGTTTTACTATAATATTTATGATATTATATTGCGTATCACCGCGTTTGGTGTTTTATAAACGAAAATAAACGTTATAAATGGAAATGTGCTGTGCCAATAATCTTTCCGGATTAATTTAACCTCGGTTAAGTCGCAAAACCGAGAGTGTTTAGGCATTTTATTCTACAGGCCACCGTAAAAAATTCTTTATTATCGATGTATTAGCACGTGAATTTGAAGAATTTCGCGGTAAATGATATTCATATATATATATATATATATCATATATATAATAATAATAATAATAATAATAATAATAATAATAATAATAATAATAATAATAATAATAATAATAATAATAATAATAATAATAATAATAATAATATTAATAATAAATAAATAATAAAGATTGCATACGTGCGTACAAACGGTCGCTAGGTCAGCGTCAAACTAAACAACCGCGTGGCATGGCGCGTCAACCGACCGTAATAAAACGGGAAAAGAAAGTAGTCACCAGATAGCGCTGCGACACAACATAGAGGGCGTGGCAGAAAGGCGCTTATAAATAGCGGTCCGAAACCATCGGACCGCTCAGTTTAGTCGCGGCGGTCAGACGTAAACAATCGTAAACAATCTGATTGCGATGTGTGTTGGTGTTTTCGAGACTGACCGCTATTTATATACGCCTTTCTGCCACGCCCTCTGTGTTGTGTCGTAGCGCTATCTGGTGACTATTTTCTTTTTCCCCTTTATTGTCATTTCGTTTACGTTCTACGCACGCTGTTTACAGATTGATTTAATGATACCTATTATACGAACAAACGTTAGAGAACAACGTCATTTTAAAAGGAACCTCGTGTTACAAAATATCATTCAGCAAAACATTTACAGAGACTTAAAAAAAGTAATATTCACAATATATTATGCGTAGCGCAAAACGCGTATGAGGTTCCCTCGAAAATATCATCCTCTATAATATTTCAAGTGTTTTGTTTCTTAAATCGCTTTTAACGGGACTTCTTTCTGTTTTTCTTTTCTTTTTTTTTTGTCGTTTATCGATTCTAGTTTTCGTCAATCAAGTGCTGCTACCAGTATTTATACTGTTCGTACAGGATTATTTCGCAAAACGACTTTTAAAATGTATTTTAACATTTTTGAATCCGTCGGATTTCGATTTTTGCTTAAAAAAAATTCATAAAAATTTTCATTTCAAAAACGTTTAAAAACGCGGGTGTATAAGCGGCGTCCTATTAATGAAAACGACAATTTGGTACGGGGAATACGTAAAAGAAGGATCCCGAAATAAATAGATTTCTTCTCCGTGTAGGTCAACATAATATTTTCTTGTTAGCATTCACGTGGCGCATGGCTGTCTGTTTACCGCGCTCGGCTTTCCTAAATCCTATGAATAAAATATCGTTAGCGACCTAAAATATGAAGATTTGTGTTGGATTTTAAAATAAATACGCCTATATACGCTGCAGGTTTACAACCAGAACGTTAAATCCGTAAACATTTCCAACTGGCCGTTTTGAGTTGAACGCGCAAATAAATATAGTCGACTGTGAAAACCGCAGACAGCCGAACGAGCAGTACAGACGTTCGAAATAATAAACATTATTTTTGTAGACATTTTAGAACATTTTATTTAGTCGACCCACTGGTGTTGTCCGCGACAAATTTTATTACTGTCTCGTAACGTGTATAATATAAGTTTGTGTTACACAGCGAACGTGTTTTATTTAGGCGTTCTATGTAACGTCTCTAAATGCATTTCAAACAATACCGTTTGTAAAACTAATCGGTTTTTTCAATATAAAAACAAAAAAAGAAACTTCACTAACACTCTGTACAACGCGAAGACAAATATTCACGTTTACGTAAAAATCACATTCGAAAGAAAAAATTCGTTAATATCTTATGTGATGTATATCACTTATATTAAACAATTCTGATGTTTGAATGGCCTTTTCCACTTTCATAAATTACGCGTTTATAAATTTATACATACACATCCCGTGAAATTCGACGAAATAAGTATTTTAAATTGTAGGAAAATAATTTTTGTTTAAACGCGTTTTCTCGTTTAAGGAATAAAACGCGCACGCTCCGTGTCCGCCAGGACCGAATTCATAGCCTGTGTCCTACTCGGAGGTTATTCGTGAGACGGGGACGGCAGTACTACGGCGGAGTGTAAAATTAGATCGCGCGTTTATAATTTATAGAGCGTTTTCAACGTTAAAACGGACGAGTTGTTGTTGCAGATCATTAGTCGGTCGAATAAGGCTCGCTGCTATACGGCGAGTATAATTGTGATGTCTAACACAGCACGTGTATCATGCTATAAATAAATTTACTGTATCCATTATGTGTTTAAAAAAAAAATACAGGAAAAAGACGTTTAAACACACCGAAAACGTGGTTTCAGCGATACTATTTTCCAGTATATTTTATTTAATAATAATAATAATAATATATATATATGTACAATTCGATCTGCAGTACGTTTAGCGACATTATTTTTTTATTGCGTGTTTTCGGACGAGTATATAATATTACATAGTCGAATTCGTGGTTTACTCGTTTGTTTTTTGTCGAGATATTTTTTGTAACGAATATTATTAACAAATATTATTCTAAATGAATTGTCGACGAGACGTTATAGAAAATCTGCCGAAAGACGATTAATATCGTATCTGTAAGATAAGTCGGATTTCAACAATACGTTTTAAACAACGTCGATGATTATTATTATTATTGTATGACTAGGAGGTGTGCCTCGCTCTGCTGTGAATAACGTTTTTGGTAGCGATTATTGGCCCGTATCAAAGTAGTAGTATATGAATTAATCCTCCCCCTCCGCGGTTGCCTACGGCAAATATGGCGTTCGCAGGCTAGGCATCATACCATGTTTTTTGTAAGCTGCGTTAATACAAAACCATTAAATTGAGCATAAAACTTTATTCTGTGATAAAACGTTGAAATAGGCATATTATAGTTATGATAATAAAACATTACCACAGATAGGATAAAACCAGATGGTTCACTCTTTAAAATTTCCTATTCTGCCCATGTAATTCTCAAATATGTAAACAAACTAAAACCCTCCTGAGATCAGTGTCATCACTGAGAGGGGAAAAAAAAATTTTTTATGAGTTCCTTAAATGTACAGCACTGATTTTTACTGTTTACTATGCGTCCCGCTATTGTACCACAGATAAGATAAAAGTTATTGGATACAATAATAATATTATTGTAGAAAAATATGTACAGTAATTTAATTTATCGTATATGCACAAACTGATCTCAGGAGGGCCGAATTATCAGTAAATCAAAGAGTGAACTATCTGGTTTAATCTTATCTGTGACATTACCGTGGTCTCGGTCTTAGATAGTCTTGATTATGATTATAGAATATACAGTGATAAGACAAACTGTAAATAAATGAAATTGCGCTCACGATACAATTGGATAACGCGCCGACGAATATAGGCGACGGAAAAATGAAAAAAAAAAAACGGACCGACGGAGACGGATCTACCACGAATCGGCCGCCGACGGGCGGGAATCGAACCGGAGACCCGCCTATCACCTACCTACCGAGCCAACGGTACCGAGTGGAAAACCACAATCAAGGTATTAAAACGTCTTGGAAGAAATAATACTCGCGATTTTTTCTGCCACATTAATTTCGGTCGACGGACTCTGGACCCACTATTCTATTATATAATAGATTGTGACGATCATCGGCGGTTGCCGGCAGAGCGGGGCACACTGTAGCCCGCGGGGCTAGTCGGACGGACCACCGACGAGGCGCGTGATGGGATAAATGCCGTCGTCGTCGTTGCGTATGTTATTTAAACGGATTACACGAGCATTAGTAATAATCGCATTACAAAATATATTATTAAACCGTTGACGGTGCCGTGGGCTTACTACTACGCGCAGGATAACAATATACATTGCAATCGTCAATATCGTTTTATAAATTAATATTTTTGTTTTCAACTCGCTTTTATAAGTCCAATTAATACGTAAAAGTCACTTTGCGCTGAGTCGTGAGCGAACTGAGAGAAACAATCCCCGTTACAATAAGACATCGTGACACACTGCGTCCACGAAAATGATTGAAATCTACAAATCCAGACAGATCGTCTTTGTAAGAGGTGTGCAAAGAGTCGGATGTACGAAATGACGCGTTCGAAACGTCCCGCGCGCGGGCTATGTGGTCGATTTTAAATGGATCCAGAACGGATCGGGGCAGAAGCAAAAGCCTTGTGTATACAAAACATGGACTTTTCGCTCGCGTACTGCAGGAGTCGAGCAAACAATCCGACGCATCATTTTGAAGCGTGCCGTATTATTATTACCAACTTCCGAGGTGGCATCGAGTGATCGCACCACGGATAGCTAAAAGACAGTGACTTGGATGACGAAGGGAAGATGCGGCTAACAGATTTACTCTGGTTAGGTACCTATTGTTACACTACTATGACATTACCCATTATACCGTGTGATATTATTTATATTAATTAATTTGTATATGTGTATATGTGAATACACTGCAAATGAGCCAAAGAGTATTAAATATGTTTAATTACTACCGGGTTTCGACAAAAAAAAAAAAATCATCATCGGTTATTAAGCAAAAAGCAGAATACAACAATTGAACCATAACAATAAAAAGACGTAGAATTAAAAAAAAAATTTAATTAAAACATTAATAAAAATAAACAGCGAAGAAATTGGGTATATATAATGAGTTCGTTTGTTAAAAAAATGTCGTGTTATTTATATTATCTAATATATATAAATATTTGTATAAAGTATTACCTTTTTTAAATCTGTACATTCAAAATATTTTTAAATTTATTTTGTTCAATTTCTTTGTATATGAAAATAATAATTATATATTCTCCAAAACAGAATTTATGTGATTAAAATTATGTTTTAAAATATCCGGGTCATTATTTGCTATATACATATACGCATCACGCAAATATATAACTGTTTATTAAAAAAAAAATATATATATATTTTCCCGACGCAATTCACCGAACCCGATATAAATGTAACGAAAACCGATATATAAATATAATATAAAATATAAAATATAATATAATCGATAATTATATATATATTATATACAAACAAAGCGATTATCGCGCGTTGTGAAAAATTTATATAAGACGATTTTATTTCCGTTTCGATTCGCGTTCTCGACAACAATCTATAAATACTTATACACTTGAACCTCGCCGGCGTTTGCATTGGCACGTATAAAGTATATTATTATTATTATAAAATTCACCGATCGACGTTTTTTTTCTCGTCTATAAAAAAAAAAGAAAGAAAAAAAATTCGATTTTAACGTAACTATATATATATATATATAAATGTTATATATATATACGCGGTCTCGAAATCATAATATTGTATTCGGACGTTTTCTCCTTTCCTAATAGTATTTAACTCTTCGGCACGAAAACCGAAGAAAAATACGATTAAATTAAATTAGAATTTCATTATTATTTTTTTCTTTTACGCCTAACAAATATTTTTAAAAACGTACGACGCGCTTCGTAAGTATTTAAATAATGTGTAATCGTTTTTTTTTTGTCCACACCTCGTACACATTTTTCTCATACCTAATTTATCAACGCCTTACGCGCGTCATATTATCATTAGGTATTGTTATAGTTTCTCACGCGTTACGGGCCGCAACGCGTTCTTGAAATATTTCCTCCGAACAACGCTGCAGCAATACGCGTTGTGTATACCGACCAGTTCTGTATAATATTACGTATTTGTAACCGCTTCGGACTTGCAGAGCGATCAAGGTACCATCTAAATAAAAGCGATTTCGACGACGACACGGTATTTTCTACCCCCAAGACGGACACGCTGTTATTAAGGGGATTGAAAGTGGATATTTTCTCTCTTTGTCTTACACACATGAAACATAGCAAAATAGACGTTTCGTACTTCCAACGTACCGATCGATCTATTGGTGCGATAAGAAATCTGAAAACAGATTTGAATTCCTCTTGAATTTTACTACAAAACGACTTTCCCACTTTTTTTATTTCTTTTTTTTAACACCTTCAAAAATGAATTATTAACAATTTTTTTTTAAAAATTTGTTCGGTTAATTTTTTTAAGGGTTTATGAAAAAAAAAATGAAAAAAGTGGGAAAGTCGTTTTGTAGTAAAATTTACGAGGAATTCAAATGTGTTTTCAAATTTCTTATCGCACCAATAGATCGATCGGTACGTTGGAAGTACGAAACGTCTATTTTGCCATGTTTCATGTGTGTAAGACAAAGAGAAAAAATACCCGCTTTCAATCCCCTTAACGAAAACGAAAAATTGTATAAACGCGACGTTTATATTGTATTCAATTATAATAGCGGTTGTCTTTTAAAAATGGTACTTTTTTTTTATAAATTATTAATTTGTTCATTATAGTTACTGTCGTATAATTGAACAGCGAAAGTCAGCGATTCCAATAATAATCATAGGATTATAACGAATTTTTACTATATTGATCAATACAGTAATAAATCATTATTTAGACTCCGAGCGAATCGAAGAACGTATTTTGGTGTTATAAAACGTACGTAATTTTTTTTGTTTATGTCAGTCCACGGACACGTGGACAATTTTTCATTCAAAGGGAACGCTCCGCCGTCACATTATACGCGCTATTAATAGCCATACGTTTCTAAACAGAGGAAAAAACGTCTACAGAAAAAAGGGGAAAAAAATAAAATAATTTTATATACGCCTAACAATGTCAAAAATAAATATCGCGGAGTTTATATTGTAATGATAAACGCGCTTTAAAACAAAAATTTAATATTTTAATATTATTACTTCAAAGTATTTTAAACAGTTTTGAACTATAACAAATGAAGAATTTTTGAAAATTCCTAAAATCACAACAAACCGCGACAATTGGATATTTAAACGGCAACGGGAAATATCTTTATTATAATTTAACGGTATTTAAAAAAAATGTATATATTTTAACGTCACGAATTGAAAAAAAACAGCTATTTAAAATTCGAAAAATATTAATTTTCTTAAATGCACAACGTTTGCGATTTTTAACGCTTAAAATTTTAACGAAATATACGCAGACTTTTTTAGGTAAACGACGAAACATAATAGTTTCCGTGCAGCAGGTCGAAGAAGTTTCGCGATGAAGTTTTTTAGAACATTCGATGTGGCCAAAGTGTTTTGAGTACACATTATCAATTAACGAGTCCGGCATATAAATGTATCCGGTGGCGTATATTGACGGGAAGGGGTCGGATTAACCCTCTCCCTAACAGGTCCAATAGATCGATTAAAACTATTATTGTGCTTTAGTCGATTATCCCACTCGAACGTGTCGACAACAGGTACTTAACTCCAATTCTACTTGCTCGAGGAATCCTGCGTTAGAAGCGTTGCAGATTTATAGCGAATACATTTTGTTCATTTCTTTTCTTTTTTTTTTAAATAAAACGTTAATAATTGGTTATTATTTTTAACGAGGGAGACTCGATGGTTTTGATATGTGTTCACACAATTGGCGGAAAGAACGTCGCAAATCCTGAAGAAATTCTCGCTGAACTCTCCAACGAAAGTAGACGTTTGGAACTTTTGTTATAATTTTTTGAATTCTGATAAATATAATATATATATCAAAATAACCAAGTTCTATTACCCGACGAGCGATTTATTACTATTTCTTTGATATATGGTTAAATATCCGTTTAAATTTATTAAATAAAAAAAATTAATTTTAATATAAACTATTATATAAAATCGTTTATAACGGGGGGAGACGAATTTTCTAAGTTTTATTCTAAAACATCCTCAGCTGCCGTCCGAGAGAAATCGAAAGTACGCAATTGAATGTGCCCGTATAATATTTATATTATATAGAGACACCCCGGTGACTCGAACCCCGTGTACCGCCGCGTTATACACACACCTTTAGAGAACATATTTTATTTATTATTATTATAAAATGTAATAGATTGATGATATTCACACGTTGAGCGTAACAATAATTAATATAGTATAATATGATGACGTTTAAGTATTGTATAGCGTGTGACTAATCAATGATCATAAATCGTCAAGAGAGTGTTTCGTTCCCGGGCCCGAGTATTTTTCTTACCGGCGGTTCGTATACAATTTCAGTGCGTAAAAAAAAAAACTGAGACTGTAAATTTGTAAACGACGAACCGATTTACTCGCCGGTCACCACCTTCCACGATAACATTTTATTGTAGAAAAAAAAAATTGTAAAAAAAAGCCCTTTTATTCGTGACCGTATACGATAATTTTATGGTAAATCGCAGTTCGTATTTTATTATTTTCGGGTGGAAACAGAGGCGTATTAATGGGGGGGGGCTGTATTCCTATGCCCTATGGCCATAGGACGTAATATTTTTAATAAATTCTTAATGCGTAGTTGATTTTAAAACGTTGAGAATTCGGTAATTTCTCCTAATTTTAAGATTCAGTCTTGGAATAGAATTTAGAAATAATTCAACAATGATATTTACTCAACGCCTCGGACCCCCTCGCCCGAAAAAAATATTTCTAAATACGCCACTGGATGGAAACCACCGTCGTCATACCGGTGAACATTTGTGATTGTGTCCAAACGTATTATGTTCTAATATATAGTAAATTAATAATACCAATTGGTTTTAAAACACGTATAGTTATATTTTCAATTTCTCTCTGTAAGGGGAGGGAGAGAACTACAATAAAACAAAGAAATATCGTCCCCTCTCTCCACTATAAACAATTTTCGTAGAACGTTTTGAATTAAAATATCATTCTAAACGATAAATTAAATAAAACAGATACCTTTATTTATGTAATGAATATAAATCGAATGGTAAATAATAAATCACTGATTTATTAGAATTTAGAAAACAAAAATTATAATATAAATTCCAATCGTCTATACCCTATATTATTGGAGTGTTCAGTGAGAACTTCTTCGGGTTTCTTTCCGCCAATCGTGTGCACAGTCAAACCAATGAGATGGTCTTCCCTGTCAAAAAATAATAATAATAATAACCTGCAAAATTTTAAATTAATCTTTTATTTAATGGATAATACCTCTGATATAGAATTCTTCATCTAAGTCTTTTCGGTTTCCTACCACATACTCGCTCTTATGACACGGATAATACCGTACCGTTAACCGCATTTTCATTGGATCACAGGGAATTGGATTACCGCGTTTGTTGTCGCGACTGTATAGTGACGTTAAACGAGTCAATCAATGTACTATACATATTTCTAATTGACCGTTTGGTCCTGAGGGGAGGGGTAGTTAACGCCACTGATTGTGGTGTGTTGTAACCGGACAATTTTGAAAATATAATCTGTCCAGATAAAACCTCACGCGTGAATATTATGTAATTTACGAACGCGTCGATAAATCGATATCGAATCGCTCGTTATTTGAATTTAAACGATACTTTTTTTTTGATATTATACGATAGGGTTATTGGCAGTCGACCGACGAACAGTATCGTTCGTATATTATGGTAGTTTGCGGTAACGATTTTCACGGGTATTGCCGCGCACACCGTCATTGTGTCAGAGGGAGAGGAGATGGACCGACCGAGAGTGAGGAAGGAGAGCCCGAAGCAAATTGCATTATTCAAATCACATGGGTTTTGTGTGTGTATAATATACAGAATCGGGTGACTCCGAACACATTTGTTTGGCTTCGGACAATATGACGATATTTTAAATTTTTAGCGGGTAATCATACACACACACACACACACAGTAATAAGAGACGATAAATTCGAAATATTTTCTCTGGGGACGTTTTATTTCGTGTCGATTAACAAGTGTGCTGAACTTGAAATTAATTCATTTACGAGTGATACGTATTTTGTATATTATTTAACATTAATTATTAATAAGTGTAATAAAATATGTGTAATAAAACGGGTCTGACTAATATAAATAATACAAATATTTGTCGACACACTGGACAAATGTTTGGATTATCTGATTCTAAATATAAATTGTTAAAAAAAGAAAAAAAAAGGTATTTCGGATCTTTCTCTTCAGTTGTTCCAGATAGATCAGATATAACGTCGACCAGATGAAGCTTGCGAACAAACAAAAACGTGAGAAGTATGCTATTTTTTATTTAAAATAAAATAGAATAATTTTGTTTTTTTTTTTTTAGATTTTAGATAGAATTAAAATTAATTATTAAAGTGGCACTGTGAAATGTTAAACGGGCTACACACACGATTTGGTCGGCCCGACAGTCGGGTTAGCCGTATTATCAGGTCGTGTGTATAGATGTGTCGTATATATATATAGACTTATGCTACAATTTATTTATAATCTTAAAAAATAAATTGAATATAAAAAATCGATATAGAAAAAAAAAACTGAATTTATAATTTGAGTTACGGCCCCAGTCAAAAAATTAGACCCGGGCCTCAAAATTCCTAAGTTGGGCTCTGGCTATAGCACCCTCCTCTGATCTATAAACACATTCGAGACGAAGCACACGGAACGAGTGGCGGCGACAAACGTCTTCAGGTCTCGCATATAAATTGTTGAAAATTCTGTTCGTATAGATAATTATAACGGTTAATTTTTTCCGTACAAAAAAAAAAAAAAATCCAAACAGACGATTACAACGTCATTGTAGTGTTTTTTTTAATTCCATTGAAATATTTCGTGTTTTTAATTGACGTTATTCGGGTTAAAAAAAAAATATTGATCAAGATAATTTTAGCGAGTCAAAAAAAAAAAAAATACCATCAACTCGCCTAACCTCGCGCTTCATAATAATTACCATTTCGTAATTTCATAAAAAAAAAAAGCCTTAAAACGTCCTAAAACGCATCCGATAATCGTGTAAAGTTAAAGTCGTGTATCCGATTTACATTTTCGAAAAATCACAATAGTTTAGAAGAATGCAGTGCGGTCTAGGAAAATGTACGTGTACTCTTTTTTTTTTTTTCCATTCTCTCTTTTCTCCCCAAAGCATTTCTCAAATAATTGGCGTGCACTCAATAATTTATTTACCGCTACAACACACGTCATCGGACTGTTGTTTAAACATATTATTCCACGCGCACACACACACACACAAACTAATCGACTGCTGCAGTGGTAAGAAATTATTTTTAGAATGTACACGCACTGCAGACGCGCATAGTCGACAGAGGCTGCAGACGGAAATGAGAAATCGTCTCGTATTAACATTATTAACGTAGTATTAAAGCCAATAATGACGTTTATTGCGACTGACTACGTAAATAATTGTTATTAACGAAATGAATATAACAAAAGCGATATTGTTTTAATATTATACATAATTATCGTATAAATATTATTACTGTAGAAGTTTATCCACAGGTTTTCGTGACACGTACTCGGCTGTATTCGATTCCGCACAGCGTTATTCGAACAATCAATTACATTCGATTGCGCTGTATTTTGTTATAATCGTGTTCTGCTTTAACGACACTCGTCGTTATTATTAATTCGCTTATTAGATATTGTGTCGATATTTATTTTTTTTTATTAAACCCCCTAAATACGAATTGACGACTGTCTTTAAATTCGATTAAACAACGATATACAGTTACCGGATTTGAGATTCTTATTAAGTCACTGAAAAACTAGTAAACAGAAAAAAAAAATTATCAAAGGGGATTGAAAGCGGGTATTTTCTCTCTTTGTCTTACACACGTGAAACGTAGCGAAATAGACGTTTCGTACTTCCAACGTACCGATCGATCTATTGGTGCGATAAGAAATTTGAAAACACATTTGGAATTCCTCGTGAATTTTACTACAAAACGACATTCCCACTTTTTTCGTTTTTTTTTTTTTCATAAACCCTTAAAAAAATTAACCGTTAATAATTCATTTTGAAGGTCTTAAAAAAAAAGACTCGCACGAAACAATTGAAAAATCTTTTTTCGCGCGGCCGGAAAATCGTGCTAAGAAAAAAAATAACCGGCACTTGCAGGTGTAACCGAGAAAACGTGTGTATTCCTGAACTGTAATGTCCTTTTAACCGACGGAAAATTTCTTGAAAAAAAAATCGCGTTTGTCCTTTGGTCGTTCGACGCCTTTTGGAAAATCGTTACGACCTTGACACGGTATTACACCGAGCTGAAAACGACTGTATCGATTCGAAAATTTACATTTTATACATTCGAATTACTAAACTCGGGTGTTTCTTTTTTTTCTCTCTATTAATTATAATTTTTATTCGTCGTGTTTCGCAATAACTGTGTGTGTGTGTGTGTGTGTGTGTATAATAATATTAAATTGTACGCGCATGTAAGCGACGACCGAACAAAAGAGAAATAAGCAATTATTTCGGAAACCCGAAGGGTTTCTGCCGGCGCGCGCGGATCCCGAACTCGCTCGTTTTCTACAAAGGTCTTCATCGATTCGGCGGCTGCCAAGTGCGGCGCGGTACAGCCTTCTCCCGCCGTCCAGCCAGTCATCCCCCAGCGACCAGCTGCACAAGCAGTAACGTTCAACAATGTTCGTTTGCTTTCACGTATATAATACGCATACGAATATTTCGCCGAGACACTACAGGAAGGATGGGAAACAGAGCCGAAGACGACCCGGGGGGCGTTAACGCGAGAAAGAGAATATTAAAGCATTCCCATTATAAAGTATATAATCCGTGTTTTGAAACGGGTAGAACAAAAATTATTCTCGTTAAATAACGTTATATCGACGCTGTCACATCGCGGGATCCGTCTCTTAAGTCTGAGATCTTTGTTGGAAACCGAGGTCCGTTTCCCTGACATCCTGGCCTCGGACATTTTTTTCGGCACTCGCGTGGCCGAACGTTCGCACTTCGCTTGTACCCGATCGTAAATCTACATCCCGTCGTTTTCGCCTCAACAGATATACCATTTTCATTTTGAGGAATTGAGCCGAAGAGATGCTTGCACCCCCCAGTTTGGAATTTCGGTTTGTAACGTTTCGCCAATCGTTCGTACCTCGAATCTCGTCGTTTGCGCTTCAACAGTTTCATATAATCCTATTCATGTATTTGTTTTGATGTACAAGTGTAATTATAACGTAAATAGAAACGTTTGAGTTCTGCGCACCTATATACGTTCATATATATTTATTTATTTATGTAATAAGTGATTTTTATTTCTCCAGCAAAATCGGTTTTTATTTATTTTTTTAAAGACGTGTAATGTAGACGGTTTTATATTGAAAAAATGAGTATTTATTTATTTATTTCGGAAACTAAACGTGTATATATATATATATATATATATATAAATACTATCGCGGTGACTTTCATCTCGTTTTATTGACTCGAAATCGATTCCGCCGAACAAGAGTTGAAAATGATGTATTTCACGTTGTGTAATATCATCGTAACGGCGTTATTTTCCGTGTAGTATCCAAGTGTATAGGCCCAGGAAGTCATAGGAAAAAATCAATACGAATTCCAAACGTTACGAAGAAATGATATATATTTTTAAATCCCCATTTTTGTATACACGAAATCCAATTAAAAGTAAATAAAAAAAAAAATGTACGCGTTTAATTGTGGTGTACGAACAGCGTACAAGGTGTTTTAAAAAAGAAAAAAAGTAAAACTATAAAAATATATACGTGACGGCTGTTTAACGAGTGTACAAAAAATAAAAAATAAATGTCTCATTTTTAATACATTTTTTTTCAAACGCACTCCGTAATATTACACGTATTCGAGGTTATTACTAAAGGCCATATAAACATAAATGCAGTTACATTATCCTGCTTTTTTCCACACATCATGAATCGCAATAAACATAAATAGCGTTTTGAAAACTAAAAGAATAACAAATAATTGATTGTTAAATAATCCGTGAAAACCAATGAGTTAAAAAACGATCGAAAATAACAAATGCAGCAGCAGCAAAAAAAAAAAAAAATGAAGAAAAGCGCGTAATATTTGCATTTGTATTTTATATTTAAAACTTTTGTACAAGCTTAAAAGCTTGTAAAGCTTATAGAGCTGTAAAAAAAAATATTAATTATATTTTAAACGAGCGGATACCGGAGATTATTAAGTTTAGCAAATACACCTATGCAGCTTTTTCTCGATTGATATTCCTGCACTTCTTCTTTTTCAACATTAAGTACACCCATTATCAAAACAGGCCAATTTCGGGACCATATTAAAGGAAGGTGCAACGGCACACCGTGCCTTCCCCCAAATTACGTCCCTGCTCAGGCACGGAAGTCATAAGTGTTACAATAGTCGAAATTACGCGTGAAAAACACAAAACTTAAACGTACAAAAAAAAATAATAATAATAATAAAAATAAAATAATTTTCGCGGATGTTTTGCAAAATAATTATGTGTAAATCGCGCGCTCATATTTCGCATAAAATAAGTATAATTACACAAGCGTCGCGTTTTCTGCGTAAACACTATACATAAACAAAAATCAAACCTCAGTAATTACAATAAAATAACGTCGTACGTGTATTAATAATTTTCAAATGTTTTTTTTAACGATATTGACAACGAACTGTTGAGATTATAAATTTTTCCAATAGCTAATAATTATACATATTATATACTGTTCGTGAAACGTTTATCGGTTTAATACAAATTATTTTGTTTTCAATCCGAAATACGAGTGTTTACGCGAGTTTTGTACACGAAATAATAATATATAAATATTATATTCTTGTGTTTATAGGCGATAAAATAGACGGAATAAGAACAAAAATAAAATAAAAAAATTTTTTAACTAAACACGCGAAAAGAATCATTCGAAATTACTTTATGTGTGTAGAAATAATTTTTTGTGAAATCCGGCGAAAAATTAGGTTCGGCGGTGGCATTATTAGACTAAAAAAAAAAAAAAAAAAAAATAGTATACCGGTAATTATATAGTAGAAATATACGTTTTCAAATATTTGCGAAGCGAATAAATCACAATGTTTTTAATTTACCCGATAAGTCGTTTACTAATCAATCACAAATATTTTCTTAATTATTACGTTAATATTACGGTGTTTATTGCGCGATAAAGATTGAACACACCGCACCGTGCCGGTGTCGTTAACAATAATTAATAGTCGACAGCGCGACCGCGGTGACAATAAATAATTGAATATTAAATACACAATCGTGATATAGTAATTAAAGAAAAACGTTTTTTTTTTTTTATGTATATATAAAGAAAAATATTAAATATTCTTGAAAACACACGAGAATTTGCGAAATACGCTTTTTCTAAAAATTACCCGAGTTGCAAAGTGTCTGATTCGATGGTGGTACTATTTGGAGACAAATATTTAAACGCGATCCGAATTATTATAAACGTAACACATATTTTAGAATATCCCGGTTAATTTCTTGTCATACAGAGTGGGGCAGGGAAGTATTCCTACTTTTCAGATGGCGTTGTGATTGGAGGGAACATGTTGGAGGAGTGGGAATAAGCTCTAATGACGCAGCACCATTGGAAATTTCTGTTAGTTGTAGACATGGCTTGGTCGAATGAGCAACGCACTTTTGCCGTCGAAACGTATTTTTCCCAAAACAAGTCTATCATTGCGATGTAGCGCGCGCTACGTACTCGTTATCAAATTCCCCCGAAATGCTGTTCCTGATCGAAAATCCATTTTGTTATGGGTGGAGAACTTCCGTGCCTGTGGTCATGTTGTGCGAAAGAGAGTTAGGGCTCAGAGAACCATTCGAACTCCAGAAAACATTGAGCGTGTTAGAACATCAATTTTCCAGTCCCCTAAACGTTCTGCTCGCAAGCATGCATCCGTTCTGGCGCTTTCTAACCGTACTGTGCGTCGAATTCTCCACGAAGACCTTCACTTCCATCTGTACAAGATGGTCATTGTTCAAGAATTCTCACAACGGAACCGGCTAAATCGACTACAGGCATCCGAAACTTTAATTCAAAACTTACCTCGAGATGCACGTGTTTTGTTCAGTGACGAGGCGCACTTCCACATTTCTGGGGCGTTTTTATGGGGCTACCTCAAGAGGGAGGTGTTTAAACATCGAACCAGAATTCTAGAAGCTTTGGAGCATGCAATACGTGTTGAAGTTGGCCGCATTCCGCAAGAGATGCTTCGCAGAGTTATGCAGAATTTCAAAAAACGGCTACAGCAATGCATTGACAATGAAGGACATCACTTAAATGATATCTTGTTTAAAACTAAGTAAAATTAACTTCCAATTGTACTCTACTGGTGCCACGATAAAGTTTTGTTCTAACATTTTTTTGTTATTTTTCTATTTACTTTCAAAATTAGGGATACTTCCCTGCCCCACCCTGTATAATATGTAGAAAAAAAAAATCATATTTCACTGAATTCCAAAATAATTCTGAATGGGTATAAACCGAATATTCTTCAATATATTGCGGGAGGGAATCGGATAAATACGCTGAAAAAAAAATTTTAAAAATAAGCGTTAAAAAAATTATAGATAGATTACACTATAAATGCTATGAAAAAGTAGTAGTAGTAGTTTGTTTTTGTTTTTTATTCGACGGGTGTGATATAAACAGGGGAGTTTTTGTTTTGGTTGCTGCACATTTACTGGTTTGTCGATATGATTTTTCTGTTCATTTAATTCGCAAATCTTGTAGAGCGATGAAGCGCATTATAGATATCGAGTTCCATTAGAAAATGAGAATTCTCCAAATCACTGGTTTCACAACGATGCGGTTTATTCGATCGTTCCGGTGTTTTTCTGTCGAACGTATACGGAAAGGCTACCGACAAAGACAAATCGACCAAAAAAAAAAAATTTTTGACGTTTTCGTTCGTATTAAAGAGTCGAAACTCTAGACGCATATATTTTAGAAAAAAATTGTTCTCAAAATCGTTATGATCTGAACGATTTCGTTTAAGTGTTTGAAATTTGAATTTCGATAAATTAACCAAGAAAATAATAAAAATTGTTTGTATCACGGCAGTCGTCGTTTTTCGAATACGACTATAAAATTTATTATCGATTTCAAACTAAGAACATTATATAAAACTACAAATCTAATGCACACTACTGTCGAGTGATCCGCTCGAACCGACATCCATAATGCTGCTGCGTCTTCTTTTTATTGTTATTAATTATAGACGTTTAATCAGTATAATTTTATCACTATTACCGTTTTTTTTTTAAAGTACGAGTTATGATTTTGCTCGAATGTTTTTACTGAACCAACGGTAAAATCGCACTCAACAAATAAATAGTAAACTATATAATATACCGTTTTTTATAATGCGTTTTACGATTAATTTAGCTTCCTCCTCCCTAATTATACGTATACACGGTCCGTATTATCGAAAATTTATTTGTTAAATTGAAAACGATCGATCGGGGAAAATGTTTTTTTCTAAACAGGAAAAAAAACAATATTCTGCGTGCGAATAATAAAATAAAAAAACAAGAACGTAGAGAAAAAAAAATTAATTTCAAAATCCAATATAAAATGTGTCGAGTAGTCGAACTATACTTAGGGTGGTCGCAACAAGTGCATATATTATAATATATATAATAATGTATACAGAATGAACGTTAATCGGTTTTCATTTCTTCCCCCACCCTCCGTTTGAATACACGTCGTGTAATTTATTATCGTTATGCGTTATCGAATAAAGTACAAGCTTTATTTTCGTTATTATTCGGTATTCGAATGATTGAAATTATTCGCCAAACTATTTACTGAAATATTACACGCTAGCGTAACTGAGAACGGGGCACTATTTTTTGTTGAGTTTTGAAGAAAGAACAAAAAAATTGTGTTGTCCGTTCGAACATCAAACGGCGTATAAATAGAAAATAAAACAATAATCTAACAACACGAGCCTACACAAGCGTTTATTGTTCATACAAGTTTTTATGCACAGTAAAAAATATATATATATATACATGAACTACATACGAAAAGGCAACAAACAGGATTATATTATAATATTATCACATAATTCTCTTAGATAAATTTCGATTTTTTTTTTTTTTGTCAAATTCCGCATCGCCGAAAACCGAGTGTCCAATAAAATTCTTTTGGATTCGAGGAGAAAAATCGAAGCTACAGGATCGAAACGAGAAGTGAGAAAAAAAAACGTATTCACATAAATATGGGTTATACTTTTAAACCCTTTAGTTAATATATGTATAATTTAAAAGGGTATTTTTTTTTGCGCGCGCGCGTATAAAACGCTTTTTGCGTCGACACTTACGTTTCGCGAATTTCGCATAGCAATAAAGCGTTATTGTGATACAACCGACGGTAAAAAACTTCGCCAAATTATTTTGCGCATTTATACGAAAATAATATAAATTTCGACATACTAAACGAATTATACGAGAAGAGTTTAAGTGTCGTATAAAAAAAGAAAAACGCGTATAATATACAAGTAATATAATATATGCCGAAAATATGTAAAAAAAAAAAAAATCTTATTTAAACTCGTAGGCACGTAAAAGAAAAATTGCGCGTTTATTTCGCTTTACAAATCAGAGTTACGTGTATATTAAAAAAAATTCTACATTTTGTATTCATAAATTGTGTAATATAGTTATGTATAAACCATTATACGTATATAAATAGATCACATATTTAATCGACATACTCGAAAACCGCACATAAACGCAAGGAATTATTAATAATAATTATTGTGCTTTAGATATTAATCGATTATTACACCGCGTTCGTTCAATTTTTAAAGACTATAAACAGCGTAACTAATAGAAAAAAAAAATTTATACATAAGAGAAGCACATCGCCTAATTCAAACCGAGTAATAAATGCGCGTATAACACGTGTGCCGCGGGTCTTGATTATTTCTAGTCCGTATAATAATGTCCAGTGCTCGGTCGCATGCGCGGATATATTCCTAGTCCGATTTCGGTGCCGTAAAATTTGCGGTTTATCGTTTAAACACATTTTTTTGCGATAGGTACTGAACGATAAAAAAACCTTTAAAGTTTTCGGTGTCTCGTTAATTACTCGAAAACAACGAGTCGAACGGAAATTGGTGGTGGAAAAATAAACACTGAAGTTTAAACGAGTTTCTCACTGTATACATTGTGTGTACTTAGTATTCGTTCTGTTCGTTATGCGTGACGAAAGTGGCGAAAATTTCAATTACGTCATTTGGAACAAATTCCGATTATTTCCTGCAAAGGTACAATTACGTCCATATACACGTACGTTTACCAGTGTAATGGACAACGCGAACGCTTTACAACTGCAGAAATAAAAAAAAAAAAAATTACCTTTTACTACTGTAAGGTTAATCGTAAACGGGGTGTTACACGCCAGGAGCGTATTTAGAAATTTTTTTTTTGGGGGGGGGCTGAGACATTGAGTAAATATCATTGTTGAATTATTTCTAAATCCTAATGCAAGACTATATCTTAAAAATAGGACAAATTACCAAATTCTCAACATTTTAAAAACAACTACATATTAGGAATTTATTAAAAATATTACATCTTATAACTATTGGGCATAGGAATTAGTAAAGAAAGTTCCTGAAATTTCGGGGTGGGGGGCTGGAGCCCATCAGCCCCCCCATAATCCCTGTTACACGCTTATTATTAATAATAAATAATATTACACCGAAGCTCAGAATCGTTTGTTTTTCTTCGAATGCGATTGAATTTATCGCATTGTTTTCAAATATATATATAGTAATAACAAAATTCTAAAATCTTTACCAGTGTAATTCTGCACTAAAACGATATCCACCGATAACACCCCGCGCTAGTTTGTTTTTTTTCCCTATACTAGCATAGTTAATCGATTTAAAACTCGTAATGCGTACGCATATATAACAAGTGTAAAATTCGTAAATTTTACAGAGTAAAATTTTCGCAACACATCAAAACGGTATTGAAAAAAAAAATATATATATATGCCCGTAAAATATACACGAGGCTAAAGGGGGAAACGCGTTTACCTTTGTGCGTGTAAATCCGGATTTTTTTTTTTTCGGCCTTTTTATTTTTCTCCCGGATACTTTCGACGGAAATTGAAGGGGAGAAACGTGCCAGTTAGATCTCACCCTCGTCGCGTCCCGCGCCGTGTCACGAGTTCCCAGACCCGGGGGCGCTGCTCTCATAAACTAATGCGTTCCGAGCGTATAGTCGCCGGGCCATTGTTAACGTTAAAAAGAAGACGAAGAGGAGGAAAAAAAAAAATAATAAAAATAAGAGAAATACGCTCCGCTTTCTCTCTCCCGGCCGCGCGGTAATTTAATTCGTTCTGTTTTTTAACTCTTCGAGGTATTTTTTATATATATATATATCGTATTATATTCATTATATTCGTTTTAATGCGTACCTATACGCGCGCCGCTCAATCGCGGAGATTCGATTAATTCCGTGCCGCACCGTAATAAAACGTTTTCCACAACGGATCGTTTGTCGCCACGTTTTTGTCAGGATCGATAAGCCTACGACGATTTAAACGTATCGTAAATCATCGAATCTATCGGGCGAGAATAAACAATCGTATCAATAATATTGTTTTCTTGACTTCAAAACGACGTCACTGCTTGATCGTTTAAGAGAATATTCGAATATTAAAGAACGAATTCAACGTTACTTCGTTCGCTATATTTGCAAAGCGTTCAATAACAGAGTCTTCTTCTTCTTGTATTCAACCCTAAGGTCGGTTTTTGCAGTGTTCCCTAAATTTCTCCGTTCATCTCTATTACTATAACTATAGCCTCTTTAATTCTTTGCAATACGCGCTAGTCCCGCATCGGACATCGTCTTTTTGACGTGAGCCGTTCTCGGGGTCGTCCTCGGTCTCTTTAGCCGTTTACCTTCTCTGCTATATTATAATATGTAGCAGCTTCTCTTCGTGTGTCTCAAAACAGAGTCTACTGAAAATGAATTTAAAACCGATTGACCGTACTAAAAAAAAAAAAAAAAAACAAACCGATAAAATCACTTAAAAAGAGCTCATGAAAAAAAAACACGTAGTGATTTGTGTAGTGCGGTTTAGTGGTCAAATCGCGAACGCGGTTGTCGATTGTGGAGATACGATCCTATGGTTGTCACCTAACCGTATACCACGGCTAAAGATATCGGTCTATAACGAAATGCGACGGCAGAATTGTCCTTATCGAAATCCACAAAAACCTGAGCACTGTAAGCGCTCGTGTACGATATCTATAGATATGATGTGATATTATGAATACGGTCGATTAAAAAAAAAAAACAATTGTTAATAGGAATTAAAAAAAAAACGTGTACATTTGTTTGGCGTTACGGAAAAACTAAGGCACTGGTCAAAATAAAAAAAACCGCCACTGCCTCGATCTTCGTATCAGAGTGCATTGCAACAGCCCAAAAGTAGTTAAAACGTATTTATTAGTTTTTCTAATACATTTAATGTCTTTGCGCCGCATTTAAATACGCGCGAATTACGAATACGACATCATTATTACCAATTAATGTTTGATTCGATTTCGTATCGACTGGTTTTTCTCGTATATTTATTTATTTATTTTTAAATTAAAAATTATAATTTCTATAGTAAAAATTCATTATATATATATATATATTTTTACGAATTTTGTATTACCATTTATATGCTATAACAAGGATTAACACATTAACATACGCGATAATTATTCGTTTATAATGAATATAAAATATTTGTTTTTAACTTAATTAATATAATAATAAGTAATACGCGCGCCGACTAATCGGGTTTCGGATATTTGCATAAACATTATACTCGCCGTTCGTATAATGAAATGTAAACGAGTAGAGAATAATTTTCGTCAACATTTAAAACGATAAAAGCAATACAGGTATGTACATATTATATGTGTATGGAAAGAGGAGAGAGATGCGAAATCGAATTTCGGTTTATAAGATATTCTTTAACATCCAACGATTATAAATCTGTTGTATATTATTATAATCGTTTAATTATGTTCGTTATTATACGCGTAAAAATAAATTATATTATCTATTCGTTCCGAATCGTCGTACGATCCCAATTAACTCTATACATAGTTTTATATTTAATATATACAATTAATATATATATATAAATACATTGAATATATTAATATATATATAAATACATTATATGTATATATAAATATATATATATATGTATTACTCGAGAACACTGTACGAGAACGACTATAAATATATTAAATTCGAAAAAAACACCGATAATTCATCGGGGGCCTCCTCGTGTTAATCAGTTTAGTCGTTATCGAGTCGGTTAAAAAAAAAAAAGAAGAAGAGAATGATAATAATACGTATATACGAGTAAATGTCTGCCACGTACACCCCTCGGGAGATTTCTGAACACGGTCATTAGTGTGTTTTAAAAGTCACAATGTGTTTTTTCAGTTGTTCACACACACACATTTTACAACACGTGACGGTTACCGAATAGGAAATGGTAAAACATAATAATAATAATAATAATAATAATAAATAAATATCAAGTGTTTTGTAGTATCGTTTCTTTTTCATAGTAAAATAGGCATTTAATTCGGTTAAAAAACGCTAAACTTTGCAATGAAATTTCAATGAAATAAAAAAAGCAATTTTTAATATTTTAATATAATAATTAAAATTTAAAAAAAATATATATATATATATATATATAAAATTCGTGAAAAAAATAATGTCATTTTAATAAAATATGTTAACTCGTTCAAACGCGTAGAAATAATATTACGATATAGGTAATTTAAATTTTTCAAATACGAGCGCGACCTTCTGTTTGATCTTTAGAACCGGCGCGTGCCGTTTTAATCCCCGTACGTTATTATACAGTGTAAAATCCGAAACGATTAAAATTTTTCATTGAAATTCTCTCCTCCTGTTCGCGCGAAGAGTGAATAAGGGATTGTCGCACGAGATATCCGTCTCGTTTTCAGCATGTACTGAGAAAAATATTCGTTTCGCTTAATTTTAACGTTGAAATCGAACGTAATAGTGTATTCGATCTGCTGTTTAGACGAAGAGCGAAAATTCTAGTTTTGTTCGCGGACGGAATGTCGATAAAATTATCACGGACAAGTTTTGCCGGTAGACACGCGCACAAAACGAGAACGCGAACAACGACTGGTCAAACTAAAAAAAAAGCTGCAGCACTCGATCGTTACAAACCAACTGAGAGGGGTGGAAATTAAAAAAAAAAAAACTGTTTTTTTTTATACCGTGAGCACAGACTTTTCGACACTGTTCTGCTAGCCGAGATTTTCAAAATCCGGTTTAGCAACAGTTTTTTTTAAAGGGACCGGTCAAATAGTTTTAATCGGGGACCGCTTTAAACGTGCAAACCTATATTTATCAATACATTATTTAATAAAAAATGTTTCTTGTTAAAAAAAAAAAAATAGCTACTTTTTTTCGTAGCCTGTTTTCTATGAAATGATGTGTTAAAACACAGGTATTTTCGATATTTTATTTCTCGCGTTGTTATCTATACCATTGTAGTGTATTTGTAAGTTTAGGTAAAACTCGTCTATAGAAACAGCTGCAACAGTATACGGCATTCAATGGCGACGGAGAAAAAAACATAATATTTTAAAAATACCGTCGACTCTTAATATACAGTCAATCTAGACCAGTGGTTCTCAACCTTTTTGAGCTCGCGGTACATTTTCATAAAAAATACGTTTTGACGGATCATTATAGTGTATATAAAAAAATTATAACGTTTATTTAAAATTAAAATATATTTATTTTTATAATTTATTGTTAAAATATTATTATATATATAATTATGAATTTAATGTGATATTCGGCTCTGTTTGTCTTTTGTAATTCGACTGATACGAGGACGAATAAATGACAGTGCAACTCTCCTTTCTTCTTCTAGTCCTAGACATTCTCGGTTTTATGTTTGTAAGAGTCGTCTAAAAAAAAAAAACTTCTTGTACATACGTACATAACTCTAGGTTTTTTTTTGCCGAATCAATTATTGTGTTTGAATTCCCGACGCTATTATCCTCAACACTGCGTTTTGTAATACTACGTTTATTCGTTTTATTGAAAACACTTAATTTTTAAACGTATATTACTAAAAACTCGGTCGTTATAAAAACGTTGACGTCTGACGACTGAACAGTCGTTCATAATATACCTCGGCCGCTAAACGATAAGTGTAATAATCATTATTGACATGATAATATTATTTTCAATAATATCGTCACATCGTCGCGGCACACCGGTTTGAGAACCGCTGATCTAGACCGTCTATTTCAAAGAAAAACAAATCAATTACCGATTGTTTAAATAATTTCCGCGCGGAATAATTATTATCAGATTGATAAAATATACTTTTTCTCGATTAATACGCAGTGGTTCGGAGGCGTTTTCTAGTATGAACGGTACAATTATTCGCAGTGTATCGAGCCGTTGCAGTGTATCGGGCTGCTTCCCAGCAAATTCTAAGGCTCTAAAGCACGGGGTCGGGAACCTGCGGCTCCGGAGCCGCATAATGTGACTCCTTGGCATGCAATCTGCGGCTGTTTGGAGTACGCATCGATCTAAGAATTTTTTACTCTTTTTAATGCCTACCAATTCCCGATGAAATTGTTTAGTGAAATATATTGAACGTTATTATTGTACTATGGAACGTTTTTTTTTCATCAGTGCGGCTCTTTGAAAATCGCGATTTCGCAATTTTAAAAAAAAAACGGCTCATTTACACTAAAAGGTACCGGACTGCTCTAAATGATCTTGGCTCTCGTGAATTCGTCTACGCGCCTCTAGAACCGTTCAAACAAAATATAAAAATTATATTTATATTTATACGAATACGTATATTACGTTATATCAATCGCGATAATATTGCGAAAATCGTTAACGTCGATATCGTAACGGGTTTATTAAGCGAGTGTGTACACATTATTATTATGCCAGTGAAAGAGGTGGTTATCACGAACGGTATAAATGAGTGCGTGTAACCGCGTATCGTCATTACGGTGATTATTATTAAAATCGATAAAGATCACACGACGCCGCGTGATGAATCGTGCCGATTATAATGAATTAGCCTTTTATTTTTTATTTATTTAATTTATAATACCGTTATTACGACTCGCGAACAATTATTACTCGGTATGATATCGGCAACGACGAATAAATCGCTTAATATACAATAATATTTTGTAATATCGAGCGTCGTTAGAAAAAGGAAAAAAAAATAAAATACTCGACCGATTTAAACGCTACAGTGCCGGTACGTCGTGAATGCAAATGTTTCTCGTTTTATTCTAATAATGAATTATATTAAGCCAAAACTTTTTTTTATATAAACGACGATAACCGTTGCAGAAAAAAAAAATAGCGGTCTCATTACTCGTACCTATATTATTTAAAACGTTTATTTCGTTTTTTTTTTTTTTTAATTTTCGAAAAAAATGTTTATGCTACGTAGCCGAAATGAGACTGTTATTATTTAAACGCGAGCGTATGGGGGGTTTTTTTTTTTAATATACTCGGAGAAAAATTTACCAAAACCAAAAGCATTTGAAATGAAACGAGTCGATTGAACATTAGGAAATAATATTATACGTTCATCGATCGAAAAATAGTTACGGGTCACAAAATTTGTGTTTAATTCGGTGTACTCGGAATACACGGTGCTCCACGATTCGTTTAACTGCATTTCGCATCGCGCTAGGGGGAGAAAAAATTGTTATACACGCTTTTTTTTCTCTCCCTTTTCTCACACTCAAATTATACAGCGATTTATGCGCGGTGTAACTGAACCGTCTATCTTAGGAATTTTTTTTTTTTGATGTGTAAACATCTATTACGGCGGTATGACGGTAAATCTCGGAAATGGGAACGGAAATGTGTAAGCTGTTGTCACGACAACTATATAATAATAATATTTATATATATATGTCGTAGGTATATAGTCAAATCAGGCAAATAGTCAAAGAATTTAATTTGTATGCGATTTTACCGTAGATTAGTATTGATTTTACTGTCCGCCTAGTCGTTTAATTAAATGCCTAGACGTTTAACTAAATGCCTATTTCAGGTCAGGCAAATAATAAATAATAATATAAAAATCAAACTACATTTTCTTGTTCACCTTATAGTATAAATCTTATTTTATTCAATTTCGTGTCCATGATAAAATATAAAATTATAAAGTGTATAAAAATATAATTTCCATAGGTTTTACCTTTGGAAAGTAGGCAATGTTGAAATAGGCATTTATTTAACTAAATGTCTAGGTGGATAGTAAAATCGCATAAAAATTAAATTCTTTGACTATTTGCCTGATTTGACTGTATGCCTACGACGTATATTATATTAATAATGTGTAATGTGTAAGCTGTTGTCGTGACAATAAATAATGATATTTATTATCGGAATTACTTTGAATAAAGATACCAATATTCACAAATCCCAACCGCAATTCCGTTCCAATTTTACCGCTCACGCGACATCAATGTCTCGGGCACTAGCAGACTCGTTTTATTATTATTATTATTTTTTATGAAATTAAAATTGTTAGCAATCAGCGGGATATTTATGAATATTTACGTTTTAATGATGGTGATCCCTGCATGGATGTAAATGGAATTACTGATTTTTCGACATGTTGTAATGGATTACAAACCGCTCCTCTGCGAGCATTAGCGTGTTCAAAAAAAAAAATGTTTCGAGTTCAATTCCCAATTTGATAGTACGCCACACAGGCAAACGAATCCGTGCAACGCCCTGTTAATAATAGTATTGCGAAAATATAGAAAATTTTCGAAAATTGAAATGTTTACCGTACAACCTCTTCGCGGGGAAGGGAACACTGCAAAGTCCACAGTTGTACTTAAAACAACAAATTTTTACACAAAAATAAATTACAATATTTTATCTATATATACACACAGCTGTTTTCGTTGAACACCTTGAAATCTTGACCCCGTGGACGAACCCACGTGGATACGGTTACCAACTATTAAAATGCGAAATGTAAAATAGTTTTTAGGCATTAGGTTTTAACGGAGCCCCGACTCCTGGGATGCAAAAAAAAAAAAAAAATATAGACATCAACCGTTTTACTAATTTTTTTTTTTAAATCTATTTTTTCACGGACCTTGAATATTATAAGGTCCGTGTATTGAAACGCAGGATTGTCCTACATAAAGTTCAAAGCGTTTTTGTACGTAGGACAAATCAAATAAATGTTGGACTGTCCTGTCCAATGTATAGGACGATTGGCAACACTACCCCCGGATACGTCACTGCCCATCGCCCGTATATACGATACAGTAACCGCTCCTTAAAAACACGGTTCGCCACGCCACTGACGCGTATAATGCGCGAAGTAAACCGCCGTTTCGGGTGCGGGGCCGCCCGGCCGGCAAAAAAAAAAAAGAAGGCAGCTTTCGTCACGTACACCGTCGCCCCCGTGCCGGAATCGCGCGTGCGTGCAGTGCGAACACACCTTTCTCGCGGTGGCGATGGTGTGAGGGGGGGGGGAGGGATTCGCCCTCGCGCGTAATTAATGACCTCCGGTGTCGGCGGCGAAGCGACGGTCCCTTGCGCGCGCGTGGCTAAGGTCGGTGGAAGGGTCGGTTGTGTGTGCGGCGCGCGCGAGGTGCAGGGTCCTGCAGATGTACGAAACTTCCTCGTCCCGCGCGACGCGTTTAATACCCACCACGTGGTTACCGGTATATAAGTCGCTGTTCGGGGAAGGCGTGGTGTGGCTGGACGGACGGGGTTGGTGCACCGAGATTAATTGACCGGCAATTTTCGCGGATTTCTGTCGGACGCCGCCGTAGACTGTCGCCACCAATTTGTCTCTGGTCCGCCGTCCACGCGCCTATCTCGACGGTTTTACAAGGGCGCAGCCGGTCCTCGAAAGGGGGCTACGGCGCCCCCCTTTCACCCGTTGACCGCGTTTTTTTTATTTCAGCTATTTGTTTTTTTTTTCGACAGTGTTAATCGTGTAATTTCGCTAATAATATTCCGCGCGGGTCGTAATATATTGTTGTTAAAACGTAAAATACGCTTGTAACATTTCGCGATAACGTGTTATCCTGACTTTGAGCGTTTAATTATTTAACTCAATGAAGAATCCGTTACGATTTGTGCATTGAAGGCACACAAAGTGTGCATTTGTCCCGGCCGCATATGAGCGTTCCGGGGTCCGTTTGGGCACCTGTATTCAATCACGTTCTCCGATTGGTTGATTTTAAATTTCCCGCCTATTTAATACCTGTTGTATAAGGACGGGTATACATTCCCGTGATAACCGATTTTCAATGTGCAGAAAGTATAAATCCGGAATTATATTATGTTCCACGACATCTGTGATGTCAGTGTGTTATCAGTGTATTGTTATTATTATTATATATTATACTCGTCCTAACAAGTCTGAGCGAGCTACGCTCGCTTAAACACCTCCACTCGCTCGTTTCGCGAGCTCCTGTCGGAACTCGAACTAAAAATATCCATTGATTTGTTCGGAAAACTCGCCTAAAGTTACTGAAGTGCTCGTGTTTGTTTTGTCTGATAATAACACACTGATAACACACTGACATCACAAATGTCTGGCGGGAAATTTAAAATCAACCAATCGGAGAGCGTAATTGAATACAGGTGCCCAAACGGACCCCAGAATGCATATACGCGTCCCGGGCGGCGATCGTGGAAATTCGGAATTTCGTATTATACAAAAAAATATTAAAAAAAAAAAATGTATACGGTTTATTAAATGTGAACTTTAAAAATGTGATAGAATACTACTGAATACCGTTAAAAGAAGCAAGTAGATATTTGAAAGCGTATAAGCAATTAAAAATGGTATTTTTTTTTTGGTGGAGGGGGGAGGGGGTAGAAATTAGAAGAGGTGCATTGAATAAGTTTATTGAAGATTCGCTAATAACGTGCGGATGGTAAAGTATATAAAAATTATGAGTTATAAATGTCTTTTATAAATATTAGATATAGGATGTGTTAGAATATTTTTTTTTAAAAGGTGTACGCCATTTCATTACAACCCCTCCTAAAAAAAAAACACGAATAAAAATATTTTCAGGGGGTCTCCCCCAATTTTTCTCCTGTGTGTGTGTGTGTCGTTAAATTATATTTAAGGAATTTTAGCCTGTAATGCAAAAGTATACTTGTTTCTCTTCCCCACACATTGATTTCCTGATGCGCCCCTGAATTCTGTTATCGAGATCAGTGTCCCTTATCGTCTCTACCGTTAATTGTCATGTATTAAATAAGATATTATATGTATTATGTCGAATGTACATTTCACTAATCGTTGATTTTTAAACGTTTATTATCCCGTTGCGAATTTATTACAATCGAATTTAATCGACTTATATAGTCACAGCAATCATAACGATTTATACAGAAGACATTTTTTTATATATACGTTTTAATAACACTGAAGGCACACCATACACGCATATGTGTGTGTGTTTTTTTTTTTTTACATTATTAGACACTCAAAATCGTATCGATTAACATTTGATTACCGTTGGAAAAATAAAAGTTATAGCCAATCTGAATAATAATAAGAATTTAATATTTATTATGTAGTTGTAATATATTATATAAAATATTTCTTTTGTATATTGTGCAACGTCATAAAATAACGTTTTAGTTCGTGAGATTTTATTTTATTTTTCGCGTTTTTACGAATTTATGAAATATTTCGAGCGAACGACAGAAGTTTATTATTGTTTTTTTTTTAAACCTTTAAACGACAGCATATATTGTAATTGCCGTTCAAACAATATTATAATATACACGCGACGACTGCGCATTTTACTGCCAATCATTGTTCATTAAATTCAAATGGACTTGTCGAACGGACTCCTTTAAACGCGTGTGTATATAATAACGCGTATTCGATTTCCGAGTGACAACTGTTTTACACAGGACGATTAGGGAAAAATGTCTAATGTTTCTATTTTGTTTTTTTATTTTGTTCGATATTGCGTGTCGTAATCATTTACATTCGCAAACTGCACACACTGTTTGTACGGGTTAGTCTACAAACACTGTTTATAAAATACTATTGTACAGTTTCGAGGACTATAAAATATGTACACTGTTCGAGGTACGTAAATGTACAATATTTGCAACGATCCAATCTTCGACGGGTTTTATCGATTTTTTTTTTAGAGCGTAATTAGAGCTCGAACGAATAAAAACGACGATAAAAAACAAAAAATAATTCTATAAATAAAAGTCTTTAAATTCCTTTATAAAACGTAAAAAATTTAGGTATTATTTTACGTTTATTCGTACTTTTAATTATCAATCGTATACAAATTTGTGCAAAAATTACAAGGGAAAATGTCTTAATCATTATTTGTTTACATAAATTAGAAATTTTATTTCTACAAATGGTATATCTTAAAACTTTTCGCTCGTGGACCGTTACTATTAAGTTTTCAAACGATAAATGAATTGTTGTATTGCATATATTATGACTTTGTATATGAACTTATAAAACAGCCGTTTTGTTGAGCTTTTCTCAAGTCTATAACTGAATATCAAAACGTTCATAAAAAAAACGATTTCGATTCATTATTAGTCTCCAACAGAGTCGTCCGAAGACGACGGTTCCGGAAAAAATCGACTTCCCATAACATCGTCGACATTTTTATTAAATGAAAATTGTTCTTGTTTATCAACCAGTTTTCCGGCAATTATCTTTTATTATTTTTAGATCTCCATTCAACTACTCTTATACAGCCATTGCTATTGGTTTTGATCAAATCGGAGTCATTAATTTTATTTGAAATTCCATCAGTTCCTTGGCGAATCGTAAAATTACAGGATACAAATATCGTGACTTTGGAATTTCGGCCGGAAAACGTTGCGCTACCGGAGGATGAAGCCAGAAAAGCGGCGATCGTGACATGTGCGGAGAGGCGAATATTAGCGTTCAGTGCGATGGTGGAAGAAATCTTGGAGGAGAAGAAGAAGGACGAACGAGAGAGATAGCTGAAGCCAGTAAACCGAACCGTATAACCAACGTGGTTAAGAACAGGATGTAGCTCTTCCGGCACAAACTGAGGTTAGAGCCCTCTATTATTGCATTTGTATCTATGTTAATTGCTTGTATGTCGTCAATAGGGCCGGGGCGAAAGCAATGCGGCAACACGGATACCCGCCCTGGTTCATGTTTCCAGAAACGTAACCAACGTGCATTGTCGTGTATGATACTGATACTAATTTAGTGAGACTGTATTATCACCAGGGTCGGCCTGGCCATGGCCGCTAGGCCGCGAATGCGGCCGGGGCCCCATCAGTTTTTTTTTTTTTATACCAATATTTTTGAACGCCATGTCTCTACCAGTTTTGAAATCTTTGCGCCTTATTGTATTATTATAATGTATAAAAAATAATGCAAAAATTGATTTGAGAACAGCGGTTCGAACCCCGAACCGTACACGTCAAATCGTGGTATTTATCCATTGGACTACTATAGTACGAGCCAAAAAAAATAAATCTATTAAAGAAACACGGTAAAATTGTCAAATTTCAAATTGTTTTAACTTAAAAATTAAATCCAACTACCAAATTCTGACTTCACCATAGATTCTTTTATTAACCCGTATTAATTCTATATAGAAACAGAAGGCGCAAGTCCAACAAAAAAAAAATAAAAATTAATTTTTTTCATAAGTGGCCCGGAAAAATCTTATTTGCCCGGTAAGAATTTTAGAGTCACTCCGCCCTTGGATCTGGGACACCCTATATAATGAATTGCTTTTCATTGATATGTATTTTTTAACTTCATATTAAACCAAGGGGTAGGGGGCCCCAAAATAAAAAGATCCAGGGGCCTTTGGTGTGCCAGACCGACACTGATTATCACATAATAATAACATGTATCGCATCTGTATCGTATCGAGTACGAGCCATTTTATAGTTTGAGCTGGTCCGGCCCACTCGACTCGATTGTGTTTGCTGTTAGGACTCGATCGTTAAACGTGACCGCGGTGGACTGGCAGAAACCCGGGCGCGATACACGCGAAACCGTGTCGCGGCCGTAAATAATAATATTTTTCAATGCGTTCACGACAACGGACGAGGTGTGCTTCCGATGAGTGACCGCGATTTTATTCTGTCGGCCGTTGACGTTAAAAAACACTACGGTTACTAGCGTATAGCACACCGATAATACTTTTATGTCGTTTTGTTTTCGAAATAAAAAATATACATATTTCTTACTTTAAAAGTGTAGGCATGTGACGGTGAGTTTATATTCTTCATTCGAGTATAACGATTTCGTACGCACAGCGTATTATGGGAGGTATACGACCGCCCATTACAATTTACTGCGTAATGCACCGTGTACCCCCTACGGTTTGCTGCAGTACATAATATTATTATAATTATATTAGGAATATTTTCCGCCGCCCCCGAGTTGTCGTAAACGCGTACAATAATATCGTTTCAGTTGGTCCGCGGTACAGCGTTAAAAAGTGTTTATTCGTTTTTAAAACGCGTGGGATTAGAAGAAAAAATTTTTTTTTTTTTTAGCATAATTTCGCAATATTTTATACACGGAGAAAGCAATGTTGACTCGTCGGGGAAACGTCAAAATTTCTGACCCCATCCAAAACTCTCAGAAAAATTACCGATTGCAATCTCGCTTTTAACACTGCAGACTTGCGTTTAAAAACCGTGTACATAAATTTCTATATATAATAGTACATATTATAACAGTTTCCGTTCGTTGGCGCTTTAATCCTCTAATCGTAAACGTCTGGCAATGACAGTTTTTCCCGGCAAACCTCCTCCTCCTCCTCCTCCTATAGACGCCTTAAACGTAATTGGTGTATTTATAGAGAGACCTATTAATTCGGAATAATAAAATAATGTGTACGTATAAAAATGCTTAAAAAAAAAAAAAAAAAATGATGATAAAGTGACACTATTAATGAGTGTGGCTTCTTCCGCGCGCACGTTTATCTTTTTACATTTATTTCGTATATTGCAGTATACGTACAGACTGTGTATTACTTTTATATATATATAAAAAAGTGTTAACTCGCGATTTGTAATATAAACTATTTAAAAAAAAAAAAACAGGTAACAATCAATTTTAAACTCACGAACGACCTCAAATTGTAAATATATCTTAACAAATTATTTACGTGCAGCGGTGTATAATCCAGTGTTTGCGACTGTTTATATAATGAGTTTACATTATACGAATTTACGTCGTAAATTTTCTATAATACGTTGTATTAGGAAAAATCGATAAATTTCTGCGCGAATTTATTGTGCAACGCAATCGGTATACCGCGCGCGTAACGAATCAAGTAAACGATTAAATAATTGTGATAATTTTTTTTCATTTTCGTTTACAATAATAACCGCGCGAAAATTCGTGTAAAAAATTTAATAATTGACATGGCTAGACGTGATACGCGTAGCGTGGTTCGAACCGAGTGAAACGAACGAAAAATAATATTGTTTTTTTCTACAGACAATTAATAATTAAAACGTTCGGAATAAAAAAAATATTGTAGACGGTTTTTTCCTTCTTCGATACGTTCGTTTTTTACAATGAAAATATAATAATTTTTTTTTTCTAGTCATCTGTCGCTCTATTTTTATTTTTTTAATTTTACTGCGAGATAATTTTATGTTCCGAGTTCGAGCGGCAATCAAACAGAGGAAAGTCAAAACAAAATACACGCACGCACACACACACACACACTGTGGACCTTGTAATAATTTGTTTATATGTATAATTAACTATCGGAACGCATAAAAATGCATATACATATTTACTCCGTGCCATTTTGCTCGTATTACGTACGCGGTGATATTAAAAAGTTTATCTACTACTATAAAAACTAAATGTTGAAGATTTTCCGCCGCATAAGTTTCTATAGCAAAGAGAAGTTCATAACGACATAATGATCGAATTCGTGTAACTCATCCGCATTCAAATAGCTTATTATATATTATGTGTATATCATTGAACACAATACATTTTGTAATCGCCATATGCATTCCGTTTCTGATTTTCTGTTTTTGTTACCAACTTCATTACGTAAAACTAACCGACGTTGGTGCTAACGTCGATACTACGACTCATAGTCTATGAACGCGTCGTTTTGTGTCCTGTTATCTCAAAGTAAATAATAAAACACGATAAGTATCATGGAAAAAAAATTATATTTCATCGTATCCTCCATGACTTATAGAATGCGTATGGCGACCTCTTGTCTGGGATTATATATTGATTGATATACGCGTTCCACGTATTGATTTCAGTGCTACATATTGAGTCGCAGTGTTCGCGTAGTGAAGTAGTAGGTAAACGTTTGACGTATAGAAATTATAAAATGTACTCATTAAACGCGCGGTTAACGGGTTAAAATTGCGGACGATATTGTAATTGATTTTAATGGACTTATAAAAAAACTTTTGAATAAATCGCGTTCTTGCGTTTCATTGCTTTTATACACACGTAATATAAAACTATGTATACGAACGGAGAACATTATTCGTTTCGCCTGTAGGTATTCGTAGGCAAATAACGTTCGTCGAACACGCGATTATAATGTCGTCGGGAATAAATCTAAAAAAAAAAAGCTATTATGCTCGGACCGATAAAATAAGCGTCACGTTTTTTTATTTTTTTATGGATGACCGACCACGGTACAGTAACTACTGCTGCTAATAAGAATATTATAAACGCGTATTACTTTATGCGAAAATTTCGCGTTTTGGAAGCTCGTCAAAAATGGAAATTAACGTCGTTATTTCATTATGACTTATTCACTTACGACGTCCCGTCAAAATTTACACGCCTTACAATATTATATTCTACACAATAAATTAATTGTTATATAATTAATAATACGCATGTAATGCTTTAATTATTTATACATAAAAAAAAACAACAGTATATGAATAATATTATTATATTGAGAAAACTACACCCGTGAGCAAAAAAAAAATCGACTCAGAGTCAATTGAAATTAATGAGCGTTATCTTGTGTTTATCGGATAAAATATTTATTGTAGGTTAATTTAAAAGGTAAGGCTATCATATTTTACATTTTTTTTTTTTAGCTAAAACGTAGCATTTATAGATTTAAAAATAAAAATTGTATACGAGTTTTGGTTTTTGTGCCAGAGACATTTCACTGCGGATTTGCGGTCTGAGTCGATTTTTTCGTTCATGCGTTTACACGTGATGATTTTTCTCCTTTAAATTCCTCCGCGGGACTGCATCCGTCGACTCGAATTCATTGCGTTTTTAAAACCGCATGGTTTATTTATAAATCGCGTTTTACTCGTGTTACTATCGTGTAGATGTTGAATACCTGTCAACAATTACATGTTATATTTTATATACGAAATAAATAAATGTATTGGTTTATAAAAAAAAAAAAAAAATAAAAAGAATTGTCACCTCCGTCGGTTTCTACCCCCGGACGCGCCACGATTAGATCGGATGAAGTTTACCGCCGTTCAACTCGAACGCGATGTATATTAATATTGTTTAATAAATTAATATCTGTTTGCATTCGAGCATTTTATTATTATTTTTCAGTCCACAATACCGAATATCACTTTTATTACGTATTACGAATATGATTTATTATTTGTTTTTTTTGAGTACACTATTAACAGAGTGAAATATACCTATAAACAATACATTATAACGCACGCCAAGTATAGCTAGTAAGTACGGCAGTTTAAATAATTTTTTTTTTAAAGATCACTATTGATTCAACTGTGTTATAATTATTTTCATAAATTGTTACTTTAAATTCGTTTTTACAGTATTTAATACATATTTACGAAACATCGTGCATTTCAAAAAAAAAAAATATATTTACGCGTATAAAAAATAATTTCGACGAAATCATAGAGCACCTATCTTGTTTTTAGGATTTTAAACGCGTATAAATCCGGTTTCTAATTATTGCGTATAACGTATCACTAGAATAGTTCAGTAAATATCGCGTGTCAACGTTACGATTGTGTTGATTATATTTCTGTTACAGTGAAATATTTAAAACAATACACGCGATATTAATAATAAATAATTAAACGAAACGAATTGTGCGGGTTTTTTTCCTCTGTATAATATAATACGAGTAGAGATATTTTATTACGGAATTATTTTTATTGCTGCGCGGGGACGATGGAAGAGGATGGTCGGGGCGTTTTCCCCCGAGTGACGACTGCGACGGCGGCGTTAGGGGAGAAAATGTTCATTTCGTCAGATCGCCGTGGGAGTAAAATAGTAAATTATTATTATTATCGGAGCCGAGAGAGGGACTATACTATTCTGTTATTATATTATTATTATTATTATTATTATTATTATTGCAGGGGAGTTTTGTTTCGCGTGTATACGCCGCGGCGAGAGATTTAATTTCTTTTCGCAAAAACGCGTTAACTATTTTCGTAATTCGCGCTTTTTTTTTTACAATACGTTACGAACGACTGTAATATTATTTGTACGCCAACGCGTTTTTCTTCAATACGTATAAATATAATATGTAATATCAAAGGAAACTAAATTTGTCGCGATAATTAAATATTAAATTATAACGAGGCGTACGCGTTAATAACCCGTAACGCGTGCACAGACTTGGACTGACTCGCGTTTTCATATAAATAAATACGTATATATATATTATAAAAATTTCCGATATTTCTTTTTTTTTTTTATGAAAATATTCACGACGAAAAATTATTCAAAACGTATATTTATCGCGTAACGTTTATATGATAAGATATTTTTTTTTATATAATGTAGAAACATATTCGTTGAAATAAACAGATGCCACAGGCCGGTTTACGATTTTTATTTTACATTTTCGAACAGTGTCTCGAACGATTTTATTTAGTCTTACGTATAACAGCGGAAAGTCGATTTTAGACAAATTATTACGTTACGTTTTAAATATTATTATTATAATATATATATTAGCATATGGCATCGGCATGAGTTATTTTAGTAAAGAACACACTCAACGGTAGTGATTATTATTACACACATTAATAACATCAATAAATCTCGATTGAATAATAGTTACGAGTAAAATATACTATAATAATATAATTAAACGTATGAATTCTCACGAGTAGACTGTAAGTAAAACGTATTGGAGGATTTAAGTGAAAAAAAAAAAATAGTATAAAACGTTTTGAGCAAAGAAAAGTGTACGCGTGTTTTCAAAGTGATTTGTATAGAGGTTCCGAAACGAATTTATTATACGAGAAATTCTTGTGAATAAATGTGGGAAAAAGGAGAAAATAAAAAAAGAGAGAGAAAAAAAAATCGTTTGTCATAAAAGTCGTTTCGAGTTTAATAAAAAAAAAAAACACATATATACTTATATCACTATAAAAAATAATTGCACTTTTTAAAACCAGAAACAGTGTTAAATGTAACAAGAGTTCGTTGGCATCAAGCCATACGATACGTTGGTACCTACGTAGATTAATGCAGTCGTACGAAATACTTTAACCCGTTATTTAAGTAACAAAGTATTTATTCGAGTATTTTTCCCCGTTAATTAAATAGTAAAAAGACGGTTTATGATGTTAATATAATTTTTTTTTTTTTTACACGGAAACAATAAATGTTGCGCATTACGGTGATCATTAAAAAAAAAACCATTGTTTTTATGAATAAAAATTCATTATAATTAGTAAAATAATCGTTAATATATGTGTAACGATATCGTTTAATATTCGCGTAATATTGTTGTTAAACGACTTTTTTCAGACGATTATTATAATATATATAAAGAGCGAATTGAACACACGAAATTATTACTTATGTATTATATTACGCGATATTAATTGTATGTACTTTGTGTAATCATTACGTTAAAAACATACTCGTAGTCGGTCTATATAGAAACCGTGTAAAGAAACAAAACCGACGGATTTAAATATTATAACGTCGAACACACGTTTAATACGTACGCGTAGTGTTCCTTTACACGAATAATATTTTTGATATTCAAATATTTGAACGCATAACGAACTGTGTTATAAGACGTATATAATGTGTATACGACACAATCCTCTTGTTCGTTTCCGACAACGAATATAATATGTAATATAATACGCGTTATCGATTTATGGCAAAAACAAAACACGTTTTTGTTGTAAACTCTCGCCAGCCATAATAACCGATGAAAATATTTTTAAACAGCTCGTATTCAAACGGTACGCATTTTACACGACATAATTTTTTGTGAATATACTAAATATAACTATACGTACTGTACGTCATAATATAATATTTAATATCTTTTTTTTTTTTTGTTTTTGGCTAACGTTTCCGTATGATTTTTAATAAACGGATTGTCATCGGACACGATGAGCTCTGGACGGTTTTTATAATTCGTATATACAGACAGTGTTTGTGGAACGGACGAATATACTCGTGTATAGTACTGTTATAATAGAGTAGAAAAATATGGGAATAAAAATATAAAAAAGGATTCTCACGACGAATCTGATATGATAATAATACGCGGTAACGCGCTGATCGCGTCGTAATGGAAACAACAGGACTCTGAATTCGTCAAATCGCCCCCGATTATTATGTAAAACGTTTTTAACGGGATTGAAAGCGGGCATTTTCTCTCTTCGTCTTACACACACACTGACGAAACGTAGAAAAATAGACGATTTCTACTTTCAACGTACCGATCCATCTATAGTGATGCGATAAGTATTTTGAGAACGGGTGTGAATTCCTCGCGAATTTCACTGTAGAACGACTTTCCCGCTTTTTTCATTTTTTTTTTATCTAATGACCTTTAATAATTGATTATTAGCATTTTTTTTTTAAAATCGGTTCAATTAATTTCTCAAGGATTTGTGAAAAAAAAAATTAGATACGTGGGAAAGTCGATCTCGAGTAGACTTCACGACGAATTCAAATCTGTTTTCAAATTGTTTTATCGCACCACTACCGATCGATCGGTACGTCGCATTAAGAAAACGTCTATTTATTGCTATGTGTTTCGTGTGTGCAAGACAAAGCGGGAAAATGTCCGCTTTCAATCGCCTTAAGAGGACGTTACACGTCTCGAATAATAGACTGGTTTACGCGAACACAAAACGCCGGGGCTACAATCGAAATAAAACGATCGAATTTTCGTATCACATAGAAGAGAACCCAATCTGCGTCGTAGCGTTTTTATATACAAGTCGTTTTAAATTAATTTTACGATTCGTGTTTTTTTTTTTGTCTACGTATATATGTAGTATGTAAAATTGAAACGAGTTATGAGAAAATTAATAACGCTACGACGTGGACTGTGTTCTCTTCCGCGTAGTTCCGCAAAATATTTTTCTTTTAATCGTAGCCCCGGTGTTTTATGTCGGCGCAAACTAGTTTCTACCCAGATTTACGGTAAATTGCGTATTATGTGTTTTACTTTCAGTACAGCGTCCGCTTATCGTGATAATATAATGGAACGTATTCGAAAAAAAAATTTAAATAAACCTACGCGAAGATACGCGCATGTCCGATTCCAGGTGATCGCTGTTATATAAGCTTTTATTTTGGAAAACATCGGGCTCCGGCCGCGGACTGTCGATCGTCGAACGGATGTGGCGGTGTCCGTCGCGAAAACGGACCGCCGACAACGTTTACTGCAAGTTATGTATTATACACTGGGCGAGATGAACGGCGTATATATTTTATATATATATATATATATATATGAAGGAGGTCGAGAGAAATAGCGTGGCGGAAAGGGTGTGCGAGGGAGAGCTTCCGCCGCCGCGGCCGTCTCGTCGTCGTCGTCGAACAGCAGCATCTGGCCCGAGGGGTAGAGGTGACGGCTAATAATAAATTACCGCCACTGCTCGCCGTCCCCGCTCCGAAACCCTCTCGCCGCCGCCGCGACACCCGAGAAAGGGATGAACGCCGCCGCCGGGCAGCAAACGCACAATCGATACACACACACCGCCGTCCCTATTCGGTGTACACAAAAACTCGTCGGATACTGGAGGATTTTTTTTTTGTTTATCCCGTGTATTACTATTATGTACTGATAGCCGTTACATCGGTGGCGACGAGAAAAATCCCGTATTTTACCAAAACCCTTTAGACCGGCGGCGGAGACGCGAAGATTTTGTTCGCGGTCCACGTGAAAAGTCCAGTCGCGACGCGACAGGACCGATGTGCAGTCGATTTCGGCACCCGTTAGCAAAAAAAAAATGTGTAAATAATTTAGGTATCTACGCGGACTCGGATAAAATCCTTTTTAAAAGTGTTCGCGGAGCACTTCGAAAAAAAAAAAATAATAATTCGTGACACCATCGAATACTTCGTGACGATTTTTGAACACTCCGTAAAAAGTATTCGAAAATAAATATTTATTTTTTTTCACCGGTTTCGACTATCGAATATAGTATTATTTAATCGAATACAGTCGTCAATATGTATTTGAGGGGGGAGAATTATTAATTTTTTTCCGTTTAAATTCTGCGTTTGTAAATCAACACAATAACTAATAATATTTAATTGATAATATCAATGAGTCACGGAATATAACACAATTAACATAATGTAACTGACCGTTTGAAAAACTAGCGACGCCTGTAAAATGATAAACGCCATCAGATTTTTTTTTGGGTTTTTTTAAATTAAATTAGTTTCAATATAAATATTATATATAAAAAAAAAATGTTTAGAGTTTTTTTTTAATGTAATAATTAAGATCCTCCTGTGGCCCCTCAACTTGGACCTATATTGCGGGCCCCGGGACCCCGGCCTAAATACGCCACTGATTTGAATAAAGCTATAACACCAAATCTAGGAAGATTGGTGATAAAACGATTGATGTCGTTTTATATACATACAGCTGCTAATTGCTGTTAAATGTTTTTTTCTGAAATAATTAATTTTTACGTTTAAGTTGTTATTTTTTTTTATATCGGTAAGATTGAGCCGTAGAAACTATACGGAATACTGCTGTATTCAGAATATTTTTTTAATATTACCCGAGTCTGTGACTCGGTCGGCGAAAAGTCCACGTCGTATATAGTAGTCGTGCTGAGATATAATAGTACCGAACCGTTGCGGGCCGTCGATTTAAGCATTCTATAGAAGAGCGTTAGCGATAAATTCGTGAATAATTTAGCTTGCGAATTTCGCCAGTTTACTGTGCATTAACCCGGGAAATTAAACAGCGAGTCTTCCAAATTTTTTTTTTTAGATTCTGAGACGCACGAGGAATGTAACGGTTTTTTTCTTTTTTTTTCGTATGTCTGTACCCGAACATTTTTATCAAAAGAAAAGCTCCGATCTTTACGGTCACGCCTTTTTTTCCTGTAGCGAATGGCATCTAGTTAGTATTTAAGAGAGGTCATTTTTTGATTTTTTTTCAATAGCGCCTAAAAGAAAACACTAAAAAACTACCGAAAAATTACATAAAAATGGTAAAAACGTGATACATTACGTAATTTATATTGTGTTAAGGGGAAAATAATAAATGACATTACACCGAAGCTCCGTTCAGAATCGTATTATGGCATTGATTTATGGCAACGCTTTAAAATTTATAGCAATAAAAAAACTCTAATATCTTTATCGAAATAATTCACTTGACTCTTTTTTAAATGTAAATATTAATAATCGTGCGTATAAATATAAAAATGGTCGAGTACGATCGATTTACGTGTACACTTAAAAATAATACGTATATAAATTCTCTAAAATGCCGTTTTGATTGTAATTGTGCACGAATATTATTCGAACGGAAAATCGATAACCGAGGCGCGCTCGATATAACGTCGTTCGATAATAATAGAAAAAATGTCGAGTTTAATGTGTTTCCGATGTTTAGTCGTCCGCGCGAACACGCACGAAACTCTATACGGTTAATCAATTTGAAAAAGTATTAAACGCCTGTGTCGTGAACTTCGATATTATATTGTATTGTATAAATACTATGCAAAATACTCGCGGCGGGGTTGAATTTAACCGCGTTTGGAAAATCATCGACCAGTGTTTGCACTAACGGGTAGTCCTATAACCAATACGGTTAGTTCTTGATTAAAACGGGCAGTTTTAATTACACGTTCGGACAGTGCTTAAAAATTTTAAATGCACGAATATTGATTAGCTAGGCACGTGTTTTCAGTTTTTGAATTTTATTGTATTAAAACAACATCGACATTATTGTACACGGAAAAAAAAAAAAAGAAAATAGTAAAAAAATATATTAAACATCAATAGCCTCGTTCAGAACATATTAAAGTGGTAGGCGCGATGTCTTGTAATGTATTTTTCGCGTTAAATTAATATGTGTTATTGTATTTAATTAATAATATTTATTTCACTTGTTTCATATTTATGATTTACGATGAATCAATTTAGGTAATAACTATACAATAACGAAGTTTCGAAGAACGGATAGCAAACCAAGCAGACTTATTTACAGTTTATATTTTAATATACGAGAAAAACCAATAATATGAGAACTGCAGACTTAAACCGTTAAGAAAGTATTAATTTTACCATAAAAAAAACATACAAATAATATGAAACGAACACCCGTATTAACCCGATTAATATTGCGGTTATTAACGCGCAAATATCAACGAAAATTCGATCGATATAAAGTGGCGTTCAAACGTACCCGAACGCGACCGACAACCGAAACCCGAAAACCGAGTAAATCGTTCGAGTATACCGAGCCGTGAGAAATCGTTTCGTTAGCGACAAACATTGCTTTTAATAAAGTATTGTATATTATAAAAAAAAAAAACTTTCGCAAAACTATTACTAGGCGTAACGAATTAAAAATTAATAATATTACATTTTATAGATAGTTTCAATCGGTCGTATACGCGTATATACGCCTATATAAAGCCGTTAAAAAACTTATGACGATTATTATTATTATTATTTAAACTCGCGACGAGGACTCGTGTGATTTATGAATACGAGCGACTTGTTACGTTCGTATAATTAGTCGAAACGAGGTTATTATATTAACGGCTAGCGATTAAAATTAATGTTTATTTTCGAACAACACAAAAATGTAAATCGCATATTTATAAACACGGCGTTTCAACAATAACTGTGCTCGTACAGTATAATAGTATATACGTATGGGACGATAATTTATCGAAAGGTTTACGTGTATACGACGTACTGCAATGAACGAAATAATTTTCGTTTAAACATTAAAACGTATACGCAGAAGAATACCGTAGAAATGAGTTGATAACTCGTACGCGTTCTTTATGCCGGCCATAAAAATGTAATAATAATAATAATAAAAACGGCGTGACATATGAGACCCGTCGGCAGGGTTTTTGTTACACTAAATTCTTAAACAGACTGCAGCGGTCAGCGGACATAGGGGAAAAAAAAGTGATTTATAAAATACTCGTGTATGAATTGAACGGTGAGTCGTCAAATAAGAACGTCTGTGAACTCAACGAATTTTACATACAATATATTTTGTTTGGATTATAATGATTCATTTTTTCGTCCGTTTTGACAGAGTAAATTTTAATGCACGCTCATTACGGACCACTCGCTCCGATCCGGTCGGCACTCCAAACCGACGCCAAAAGCTCGGCAGCTGAAAACAGTTGGCAGAGAATCGATGAATCGGTTACGGACGCGTTTTGTGAAAAAAATATGCGAGTGAGAACGTGTCGACTGTACGAAGACGGACTGACTTTACAACGTCCCCGAAGAATGTCTAAATTGTTGGCTGCAGAATTTACGCACCTTTTGTGAAAAGTCGGTTTTCGCGAAATTTCCGAGTGTCCGTTAGAAACGTACACGATTTTTTTTTTCTGTTGTCCAACAGCGAAATAAAATTTTCTATACATTTTCCAACCGATTCGTTCTGATTTACTTTTTTCCGATCGGACAAAGCGAACGGTCCGTTCGCGAATGGAAATTAATCGCGAAAATTAACGAACAAAATTCTTATTCGTCGATTTTAATTATTATTATTAATATTATCGCCGGACTACTGCACCGCGGCTACGACCTCTCTGTATAATATATTATAGCGAAACGATTATTTTTCAATTATGACCGAAATCGCGGGTTACAAGGCTACTAGATTATAGTGTTTTGCAGAAAAGTGAGTATAAATATTTGTTCGTTAAAAAAAAACCACGTGCACACATCGTGAACGACTCGTTTAACGGAAATTATTAGCTCTGACGATAAATTGAACGCGGTGGATAATAGACACTTTTTTTTTCACGATCAATGGCCTTATTTTTTTTTTGCAACGTATTTCACCGTTTTCAACGGACGCGGTTTTCTTTCATTTCGTAAATACCGCGTATACACGCGTTCAGACACTACATTTTTATGAACCCGAAAAAAAAAAAAATAACTTAGCCGGGCTTTTTTTTTTTTTTTTTCTTTAGAAAACAGTCCCCCAAAGGACGTACAAGAAAATATTACTTTTTTCTTACGCACTATATCTCCTTAATTCAAATGTTGTTAATAAAAAAAAAACGCCGTTATAATCCGCCGGTCTACGACGGCAGTTCGCAACGTTTCACCTCTGTAAAACGAATATTAATAAAGCGCGTAACGTTTACATTTGGCGCGAATTCAACGCGTATGTATATACGAGTAATATAACGTTGGCTCGATCGTATTATATCCTTTTTTTTTTGTGTGTGTGGGATTCGAAACGAACCGTACTGTATAGAATATACATATATTATAATATGTAGAACGAGCGTGTCGTCGTCACAAATCGTATGAATATAGTTTTTTTTTTGAAAATAAAATCATTTTAGTTCGGCATATTTTTTTTCTTTTGCACACTCGTATGTATATTATATACTATGGACAAGAGCAATCGTATCGAGTACGTTGTGTAAGTGTTTTATATTTTGTACCGTTATGACGCGAGTATATAATATTATAATAATCGGTTTTTGTTTGCGACGACGTCACTGCTGATGAGCGGAACGAGGAATTTTATTGGTTTTACAGCCAATTTTTTGTGTCTGTACCCGAAAATTCCACCAGAAGGAGTGCTCCGATTTATTAACGCGTATAGCACGATTTTCCGTTTGAAAATTACATCTAGTTGGTATACTTTAGAGAGGTAATTTTTCGATTTTCTCAATATTTTTTTTAAGCGTCAAAAATAAAAAACTACCGTATAATTACATAAAAACGGGAAAAAAGGAAATTTCGTCAAAATCTTTACTTCTTCGTAATTTTCTAATTATTAATGTGTACCGGATATTGTAACATCGGTCTGTATTGAGGAGACAAATTTTTCAAAAAATTTCGTTTGAGCTATTTATAGCAATTGTAGTGTTCGAGGTATTCAATTCATATAAAAGTGGTAATTTTGGGTTTCAAAGCTTAAAAATTTTAAACAACATCAGACGTTATTGTTACTTTAACTGTATTAAAAAAAAAATCTTAAAATTCTTCGAGTCGCCATTTCTTTTAATAAGCATTTCAAATTTTTCCACAATGTGCGTATTACACCGGAACCTCCGCACAGAAACGTTTTATCGAACGCAATGATTTATTATTGCATTCAAAATGTATGTACTATAATAACTTACAAGTGATTCGTTTAAGCGTCATCCACAACATCCCGGTGACGCGGCACCTTTTTTTTTTTGATTTCAAATTTGCCGATAAAATATGGCTCGAACAAAAAAAAAAAAACATTTTCTCAAAATTATTTATGTATACACGCCTACGAATCGAGTATTGAAACAAATCGGTGTATACGCCAATATTTTGATTTCGAAAATTTCGTTAAAAATCTGAACGATTAAAATAATAATAACGCGAAAAATGCGGCGCCTTAAGAGGACGTGTCGATCACCGGCGCGGTATAAAAAAAAAACACAAACGAGAAAAAAGTGTGTTCAGAGCGATTTTAAAGACAAAAAAAAAACGTCGTTTCCTCGGAAATATTCTCCTCTATACCATTTCGAGTGTATTTTTCTGTTTTTTTTTTTTTTTTTTGTTTCGTCAATCTCGCGTTATAAAATATTAACGACTTTTGAAATAGTTTCGAATCGTTAGGTAATTGTTTTTTTTTGCCGAAAAAAATTCCATGAAAATCGCGTGTTCGTTAAAAAAAAAAACCGAGCGTGTAGCGTCTTCTTATACGGAAACCGTCCAGTAATCGACTCGACAATTACGTTTTGATTTCGGGAATTTATCGTCCGCGGAACGCGTTTTGCTCGCCTACGGAGCGCATATAAAAAGATAACGTGTAAATTCGTACACACACACACACACAGATCCGATTATATTAAAAACAATATTCGATAACGCGCAATAATAATAATAATAATAATAATAATTTCAGTAGAAATTTATGTGTTCTTTATATGGAATAGCGTATATCGTTATCGACTTAAAGCGTGTATTAATGTCCATCGCGAAACCTTAATACAGACGTACTACAGCAATCGTCTCGGACAGGGTGAAACGTTCCTGCACGACGGACGGGCTCTCCGTTTTCTCTCGATGGAATGTATTGAACGACGGCGACGCACGGCGACGGTGCGAGCGCGCGGGGACGACGACGGCGCCCGGCGACGACGCGGCGCACGTTCTCCTCTGCCCCGCGGAGTCGATTGGTTTTTTTTTTTTTTTAAAGGGTTAACAATTTCTATTGCGTCTTTTCTTCGGCCCCTTCGTGAACGCACGCATTAGCCGGTGTGCTGCACTGAGGACGTACCGCGAAACCAGATTTTTTTTTTCCACCGGCTACCGAGCACACAGATTAACGCATACAACAAAAGGCGACCGGTGATAAAGTGTACGAATCCCGTGGGGAGGGAGTTATTGTACGCCTCGAAGGCAACGAAAAAAAAAAAAATTAGAGTTCCTTTTGACCGTGGTTCGACTTTCGAGCGTATAAAGTAGGAATTTCGGTTTTTTTTTACATTTAAAGTGCTATTATTTATTATTCTCCCCGTGTAGGAATTTTTCATAAAACGCGTGTATACCGTTGGAAAACGCGTTAAAAAATAGACCTGTCGTGAAATTCTGAGTGACAAAAAAAAAAAAAAATCGTCAGGTAGAAGTGAACATTTTCCGAAATTTTATGATTGCCCTCGCGGAAACGTTTTTAAAAAAAAGCTTTTCAATACGGATTTTTTTTTAAATTTGCAATACGACCAATATTACCATAGAAACCTCAATTTTATAATATTCCGCATATATTTTTATTTGTATACATATAATATGAATCAACGATCCAATTATTTATTTTCAAACATTTAAAAAAAAAATACGCGTGCTCGTCGCACGTAATTACACGCGTGTTTCCTGCACTGTTGAATGTCAAATAGAAATTTATTAATACGTACGAATGAAAAATAAATAATTAACAATTTTCATGGCAATCAGGCAATCGCTGATTTAGATCGATTAATAAATAATTTCTTTTGTAACTTTTGTGTGTACCTTGAAAAAAATTTAAATGCGTATTTCAAAAAAAAAAAACTCATATAAATCCTAGCCCTGGACTAACGGTTCGCACAATATAACAACGCGTATCAATTTAAAATTAATTCGTTAATAATATACGTTAGACGGGTATTATTAGACACGGAACCCGGGTGACGAAAAATCACCGTCTTCGGTAGCCGAGAAAACGCGCGCGTTAACCATAAAATAATATATTCGCGATACTATTTATATGTGTATATTGTTCGACACGGATAGCGTTGCGAAACTGTTTCGGAAATGAATCCCTGCTGCAGTCAAAATCCCTGTTTTTTTTTTTTGAACCGAACACGTCGCGATATATACGCAACAACAATAATCAGATCCTTCCGAATCGAATAAAAAAAAAACCAATAGAAAAAGCAATTCGCCTGCACGCACGCGGTTTAAGACACCAATAATTATTTTATTAACGGATCGTCTCGGGGCGCGCGACGCGGACTTTTCTTTATTCTAAAACAATAATTTATTACTATTTAAATATTTATTTTTAACAATATTTTCCTCCGTTTTATTATTGCAATTACACGGTCTTCTACTTTTTATTTACGCGCACCTGCCATCCCGGCCGTCAAATAAAGCGACACTATTATATTATACGATGTAACGTATTACACACGCAGAGTTCTGTCTCGTAAATCGTATACGCGCGCGACAAGCGCAAGTCACGAAACAAATTGACCGGTAAAGATTTATAACCCCCAACGGCAACGCGTACAATTTTAACGAATCTGCTGCTCGTGCGCTCGCGGTTTTATACTTTCCGTCGACCGTCGTCGTCGTTAAAACGCTCTCACGCAGCCCTCGATATTATTTTAATAATATTGTGGCGGCAGTGTGCGAAATCAAATTAATATATTTTTTTTTGCAACACAATAATCGTTATCGATTAAAAATATTACATTTAAATATTACGATAGAGTTATATACGGTATAAGCGCGTCATAACGCCAAGACACGTTTTCACACTGCATTTCCGTATAATTCCGAACGATAATTACGTTTCATCAGTGGCGTGATCACGAACGTTATAATATGAAAGGGGGATATCAAATTGGATAACCCAAAATTGTAACAATACCCTTCCGACATTATAGTATTTAAAGTCAAAGCGATTGATACTCGTATTTGATTATTTTCTTTAATAAAAACGACGTATTTTTCAGCTTATTTATTGAGGATACTTCATATGTTTTTACATTAAAATCTCAATACGGATAAACCTTTCCATGGTGACCTAATCTAACCGCATCGTACCAGTTACGGATTAATAAACCGAGGAATATTATGAATTATGATAAATATTTTTAAAAAAAATTTTAACACAAAAAAATACTATTTTTACATTGATTTTTATTGTATATTATTTTTGAACATTATTATTAACACGCTTCGTAATAATAACGATTTCCTATAATTATTACACTGTTATTGTACCTACGTCATTACGTGGAATTTCGCAAAAACGAAATTTAGACAAATATTATTATACGCTGTGTGATTTAATCGTAATTAACAAATATTTTCCTTTTTTTTTATACACGTATATTGTAATAAAATAAAAAGCGTATATTAATTTTTTTAAATAGATGCAGCACAAGAATATTCTGCTACAGCAGTACACACTATAAGTAAATTCGAACGTTTTAGCGTTCACCGTGATCGTTATGAACAGGACGAGATGATGACACGAGATCGATAGTCAATATTTAATATTGATTATATTGTTCACTTTGCGTATTATATTTACGGGAATTTAATTGGAAATTCATTATACGAATTTATAGTTTTGCTATTTTATTCGTGCTCCGGTCGAAACAGTGCGGTTTGTTTGTAATTTTCCTATAATATAACTAATAAGTTTATGAGAAACTATTCGGATCGAACACCTTGCAGTCTTTACGCGATTAACCGCGCGTATTGTTTCCATGTATTTTTCTACGTGTTAATCACGGAAAATATTCTCGAGATAATAATAAAAAAAAGAAAAGAATATAATCGCCCGAGTGCTAAAGGATTAAGTAAACTCAAACATTATAATATACTAGTAAAATATTTATATACCGCTATACGAATCCAACAACGATATTTACACGAGTCGTTTGACGTTATTACGTATAATTAATGCAGTGTACACGTTAAAAAAAAATGTAATTATTTTTAATATCATTAGAGAAAATGTACGAAAAATTTTTTAAATTTTATTTTACGAATTATTGAAGTGTATTTGTGGCTATACGTTTTTATATTTTATATAGATTACTTTTTATTTAACGCAAATTTATAAGAAAACAATAGATTTGAAAAAAAAAACTGTTCGGCGAGCACTGATGACGTGTTGGTTAAAAGTCCCGTTACATATACTTATTAATAAATGTTTTACGTCCTTTTTTTTTTTATACTATCTAGCTCGTTATTTTTATTACATTTTTTTTTTTTACGGTTATATAAACGACACGCGGCGATTTCACGAGTGTATACCAACGTCTGGTAGTGTTCGGCATGCGATTCGCGCAAAATAATAACTTTAAACATTTTCTTAGGCGGACAATAAATTTCGTACAAATACATTTGTGGAATTAAAAAAATATATATATATATATATTCGATCGGTACCGTGTTTGAAGTGTATTACAAACGTTTTTTTTTTTTTTAGAGACGATAAAAGTATGTATACATTATATTATACTGTATACACTGTACGTATAACGATTTTAGATTAAATAAAAAAATATACACCGTCCAATTATGCGAAATTGGTACAGATTTATTTACCGAAAAGTACTCGGGTATTTTTTTCTTTTTTCATTCTCTTTACGCACGCAGCGAAAGTCTGAAAGTCGTAGGGACAAAAAGAAAAGAAACGACCCTTCGCGTACACGGAATTAATCAAATTAACTTCAAAACGATAAAGGGGTGGGGGGGGCGCGAAATGTTTTTGCAATCGAAATCGTTATTTCTGCAATTTACGTAAAACACATTTCAACAGAAATAATTACAATAAATCTCTTTCTCGACCGCGTAATAAATATTGTAAAAATAATTATTATACTCATTTATTCGCGGTCTTTACTTGTATATTTTTAAACCGTATACGATAAAACAACACGGTGTAAAACCGTTCGATTCGTATAAAGTCGTTTTATAAAAATAAAATAATAAATTATTTTATACGAACGATTAAAGGCGGCGGTTAATATTTTTTTTCTTGGGGATACGTCTCAGATACGTTCGTGTGTGTTGTATGCGTGTATTCGTTTTAATATACAGTAGAACCTCGATAAGTCGAACCTCGATAAGTCGAAAACCTTGATAAGTCGAAATAAATGCCGTTCCCTTGCGAAAACCTCGATTACTCGAAAGGAAAACTATAGATAACTCGAACATTCCGTGTTCCGAATATAGACGATTTATTAATGGTTTTTACAATTACATTTTAATTTTATTAAAGAACCTAACTCAAAGTAATATCTTAAATTATTTTTTGTAAAATTGTAACACTATACTTACACATTTTATATCATATTTTTTAAATAATCATTTAAAAATAATACCCACTGTAATTTATATAATGTTTGTAATAAAATAAATTTAAAAAACCCTTTAAGTCGAATTTTTTTTTCTTAAACCTCGATAACCCGAAAACCTTAGTAAGTCGAAAACTTAGTTAAGTCGAAAAAATATCACTTCCCTAGAATTTCGACTTATCGAGGTTCCACTGTATATATAATAATATAAGCTTTCCGTTGTAAAAATTATAAAATAAAATAAATAATTGATTTTTAGTTTTTTAATACTTTGTTGCGCCGTTAACGGGTTAACGTCACGAACTCGAACGATATTATTTTAATAATAAATGTCAATTTAAAATCGAAAATACGACGAGAGCCAATACGAATCGATATACTAAGCGTAAATGTATCGGAACACAATGCGAAACGTTGTCGTGAACATACAAAAGTCTACTGTATTATATAAAATAACCGACATAATTAACGAATACAGAATTTAACAGTAATAATTATTCTGGATGACTAGAAAACGTTTTATAAATAATATCCGCGGTTACGGGCCGCGTATAACAGACGAATTTGTTAAACGAATTTAAACAAGACGAGATAAATTATTAGGGAGTAATAGTAGCGAGCGCGTGATGGATGCGGCGACGACCGAGTAACCCGATTTAACCGTATATAATGTTAAAATCAATAAACGGGTACGACGTAATTCGATTGCGAAAATTGTGTTATATATTTTCGTATTTTTTTTTTATTAAATATTATACTCTTAAAAAAAAATGTCAAAAAACGAAAACACGGTTTTTGCCATTACTTGGTTTTTGAAGAATGTGCGCTGTTCGTCCCCGCACGCGTAAACGGTTAAACGATAGGGGCGAGCAACGTGAATGCGCTAAAGCGTGTATTTGCATTTGCTTAAACGCTATAAACTGGCGGCTAAAAAAAAAAAAGAGTCAAGAGCGGCTGGTGCGCCATCCGCAATATTATAAACAATATCGTCAAGTACAATAATACGGATTATTATTCGATTACACGTATTTAAATGTTCATAAATAAATCTAATTCGCAATAAATCGTTTTTATATTGTTTTTTTTTTCTTCTAATATATTTAAATCCAGTAACAGTGGCGCCGAACTAAAAAAAATGTTCACTATGGCGATGAGTTTAAAATTTGTGTGTAATCCACCCACCACCTGTTGAAAAATTATAAACATGACTCGCTTCGCTCGGTACTCGATTCATTTAAAATAAATAAATACTTGAAGGCAAAAATAAAATCTTATTTTCATTTACTTAGTTCAAATTTATTCACGGTCTTCCTTTAAGTTTACGAAAACTACATAGAAAATCAAAAAAAAAAAAAACTTCTGAAGTATCAACTAGAACGAATTCGCTATGATAAAGCTCTTTATTTGATAACTTTTACTCTACTTTTTTTTACCCAAAAAATTATATTATTTGCCGAAATATACGTGTTATTTTTTAGAATTATATACAACGTTGTTATCGCGTTTATAGTCTACCGGTGTTATCCGTGCCGACACTAGCAGACAAAACATAAATATTATGTTGCCTATATTATGTTCCTTCGTAAGCACTCAAATTCCGGGCTTGACTTAATAACTATATATTGTCCACAAAATATTTTCATGAAAAAAATAAAAAAAGAGTCTATCGTGCTTAACCTAGCTGGCCACCCACCACCACCAATTTATTCACTATGGCATTTGCCGTACTTGAATATGGGGTTCGGAGCCACTGTAACCAGTAAACGTACACAAAAGTCTTTCGCGAAAAATTGGTCAAAAAATATGACGATTTTTTGGACGTTAAATTATAATATTTAGATTACATGAATGCGTACAGTTCTCGATCTACCCGAATCACGGCGTCCGAAACACTAACCGCCCCCCGGTTACCAAACGATTATTTTTCACCTCAAATGGGTCGAAATACCAATTTATTATTGTAGACAATTTTTAAAATATTTCGTTAAAGATGTCGTAGTAGCGTTTGTAATTTTCGATCGAATTTTAATTCGCGACCGTTTTTACGCTTTCGTTTTTTTAATTCCACGCGAAAATTATCTAACGGAGCCTTTTTCGTATGCCGTTAATACGGATTTTTCACTGAATTTAAAAATGTCCCGTTTCGATTATTATTCCGCATTAGAAACAAATCGAATAAAAAAAAAATTGAACAATGACTTTTGTCACGTGAGTGAACGCGTGAATAATGAATTAAACATATCGTTTCGAAGCATATATGTTTATACAATAACAATCAGTAGTTTTAAAACGCGTTGAAAATATTATTTTTAGTTAATTTATTATTTTGTTTGTTTTATACGCGCACCCCTTCCCTCCTGAATCCACCATTTTTGCGTGCGCGAATAAAATATTATGTAAATAATTTCGTAGAAACTAAATCAATAAATATATTTATCGCGTTTTTTGTTTTCTGACGTGTATTGTTTATTGATATACGAATAATATTTGTTTCATAGTGTTTATCGCTATAATACTTGTATAAAGTACTGTATAACGATATCGCATTCGGCACAAAAAAAAAAAACCGAGCGTTACAATTATTTTTATATTATTATAATAGTACGCGAACGAACGGTGATAATCCGATCGTATACATTTCAATGTATATTCGTAAACGATGGAACGCTGAAAAATATTATTTCAAACATTTATGGAGTAAACACACGCATTTAATGTCTATACGCCCGTCGTTTTTTTACTTCAGGCCGAACCGCTGCAGCTGTGGCAGCGGTCTATCATAACGGCGACGTTAATTTATGCAAACACGTGTAATTTTTTTTTTTTTTTTTTGTACCAAACGAAAAAATAATATCCACTTAAGGTTATTATAATATGTTTGCTGTGCGGACTACAGTACCCGGTTGAACTACGGTAATATTTTTATTACCCGGACACTGTTATATCTAGGTAATAATATCATTTGGCCAACATTTAAATATACACAATTACAGAATTAAACCGATTTTTGTACACTGTACTTGTACAATAGCCGGTACTCGTGTATTGTTGAAACGCATCCGTTATTTAATAACAGCAGGTGTCCGTTTTAAATCGTGTATACAATTTTTATTTTTTCGTCGTACGTTACATGTACGACGTGTGAATTTATAATTATCGTGAAAATATAGCGAAACAAACGGAACACAACGCGTTTTAATTTTTTTTTAAAACCTCGTTACCGAGTTAGCGGAAATTTGTATGAATTTCCGGCCACAATTCGGTTTTGAATATAAACTTTACATTTTTTAAAACGATTTCAATCGTACATTATTGTTGGATATTTTAACGACCGAATAAATTTATGTCCAAAGTGAAAAACTCGATCACTTCAAATCAATAACAATACACGTACTTAATATGTATTTTTAGTTCGCGCGGCTATTTAACGAAAAAAAAAAAAATTAACAATAAAAATACGTAGGCGTTAATAGATATATATTACCAAACATGCGCACTTCAGTAGTTTTTTCATAACAAATCAATGGATATTTTTGGCTTAATTTCCGACAGGAGCTCGCTTAGACTTGTATTACGACGAGTACGATGATATAATAATAATACACGGATAACGCACTGACATCGCAAAAATGTCGTGGAACATACAATATAATTCCGGCGGTAAATTTGAATAGACCGATCACGAAACAGCAGTCGTGTAACGATGTGGAGAATGTTAATATCATAAGGTAAGAAATATATCGATAGGCCACTCCTATATTGAATGTGCACGGGGTAGCGATCAATTTTTAGAAAAAAAGTCACTATTAGAATGGTTCTCTTTCTCGCATGGGATATATTTCAAGGATATTTTAATGAAATTATCATATTTATTATCTTTGGAAATTATACGCGGTGATAACAGCCATTTTCAAATTTTGATATTACATAATATATAAAAATACATGCCGAAGTTTTCCCCGATGACTGGAATGCCAGCTGACTTGACTATATACATGTATACTTACTTAATTAGATTCGCTATAGTTATTATATTTATTATCGTAGGTTATTTGTTATCACATTGCGGCATTTTAGGCATGGAAGAAAGAGTGAATCGCTGATGGAATAAAGAACAAGCTACCCCACATATATATATAAAATGACCGAAAGATAAGACGTAATATTTATTGTATACGGTGTCTCAATCATAGACATATTAACATATGGACTGCGCTTTCCTACCGCCCTGCCTATATAAATGTGTCCGCAGGATAAACTATTCCTTTGGAAGAAAAAATTTGATATAAATTTAAAATTTTTCCATGGATTTTCATAAGCCGCTTTATTACCAAATATTACCAAATTACCTATATCAGTAATGAAGACAGTTCACATTTAGAAACTTTGTGAATGTTAAGTGTTCTTAATGACTGATTATCACTATTATAATATCACGGATGAAACGTTTTACACTTGTTTTATTTTTTTTATGAAAAAATAAAAAAGAGTCTATCGTGCTTAACCTAGCTGGCCACCCACCACCACCAATTTATTCACTATGGCATTTGCCGTACTTGAATATGGGGTTCGGAGCCACTGTAACCAGTAAACGTACACAAAAGTCTTTCGCGAAAAATTGGTCAAAAAATATGACGATTTTTTGGACGTTAAATTATAATATTTAGATTACATGAATGCGTACAGTTCTCGATCTACCCGAATCACGGCGTCCGAAACACTAACCGCCCCCCGGTTACCAAACGATTATTTTTCACCTCAAATGGGTCGAAATACCAATTTATTATTGTAGACAATTTTTAAAATATTTCGTTAAAGATGTCGTAGTAGCGTTTGTAATTTTCGATCGAATTTTAATTCGCGACCGTTTTTACGCTTTCGTTTTTTTAATTCCACGCGAAAATTATCTAACGGAGCCTTTTTCGTATGCCGTTAATACGGATTTTTCACTGAATTTAAAAATGTCCCGTTTCGATTATTATTCCGCATTAGAAACAAATCGAATAAAAAAAAAATTGAACAATGACTTTTGTCACGCGAGTGAACGCGTGAACAGTGAATTAAACATATCGTTTCGAAGCATATATGTTTATACAATAACAATCAGTAGTTTTAAAACGCGTTGAAAATATTATTTTTAGTTAATTTATTATTTTGTTTGTTTTATACGCGCACCCCTTCCCTCCTGAATCCACCATTTTTGCGTGCGCGAATAAAATATTATGTAAATAATTTCGTAGAAACTAAATCAATAAATATATTTATCGCGTTTTTTGTTTTCTGACGTGTATTGTTTATTGATATACGAATAATATTTGTTTCATAGTGTTTATCGCTATAATACTTGTATAAAGTACTGTATAACGATATCGCATTCGGCACAAAAAAAAAAAACCGAGCGTTACAATTATTTTTATATTATTATAATAGTACGCGAACGAACGGTGATAATCCGATCGTATACATTTAAATGTATATTCGTAAACGATGGAACGCTGAAAAATATTATTTCAAACATTTATGGAGTAAACACACGCATTTAATGTCTATACGCCCGTCGTTTTTTGACTTCAGGCCGAACCGCTGCAGCCGTGGCAGCGGTCTATCATAACGGCGACGTTAATTTATGCAAACACGTGTAATTTTTTTTTTTTTTTTTGTACCAAACGAAAAAATAATATCCACTTAAGGTTATTATAATATGTTTGCTGTGCGGACTACAGTACCCGGTTGAACTACGGTAATATTTTTATTACCCGGACACTGTTATATCTAGGTAATAATATCATTTGGCCAACATTTAAATATACACAATTACAGAATTAAACCGATTTTTGTACACTGTACTTGTACAATAGCCGGTACTCGTGTATTGTTGAAACGCATCCGTTATTTAATAACAGCAGGTGTCCGTTTTAAATCGTGTATACAATTTTTATTTTTTCGTCGTACGTTACATGTACGACGTGTGAATGTATAATTATCGTGAAAATATAGCGAAACAAACGGAACACAACGCGTTTTAATTTTTTTTTAAAACCTCGTTACCGAGTTAGCGGAAATTTGTATGAATTTCCGGCCACAATTCGGTTTTGAATATAAACTTTTACATTTTTTTTAAAACGATTTCAATCGTACATTATTGTTGGATATTTTAACGACCGAATAAATTTATGTCCAAAGTGAAAAACTCGATCACTTCAAATCAATAACAATACACGTACTTAATATGTATTTTTAGTTCGCGCGGCTATTTAACGAAAAAAAAAAAAATTAACAATAAAAATACGTAGGCGTTAATAGATATATATTACCAAACATGCGCACTTCAGTAGTTTTTTCATAACAAATCAATGGATATTTTTGGCTTAATTTCCGACAGGAGCTCGCTTAGACTTGTATTACGACGAGTACGATATAATAATAATATACGGATAACGCACTGACATCGCAAAAATGTCATGGAACATACAATATAATTCCGGCGGTAAATTTGAATAGACCGATCACGAAACAGCAGTCGTGTAACGATGTGGAGAATGTTAATATCATAAGGTAAGAAATATATCGATAGGCCACTCCTATATTGAATGTGCACGGGGTAGCGATCAATTTTTAGAAAAGAGAGAAGTCACTATTAGAATGGTTCTCTTTCTCGCATGGAGTATATTTCAAGGATATTTTAATGAAATTATTATATTTATTATCTTTGGAAATTATACGCGGTGATAACAGCCATTTTCGAATTTTGATATTACATAATATATAAAAATACATGTAACATAGCCGAAGTTTTCCCCGATGACTGGAATGCCAGCTGACTTGACTATATACATGTATATACTTACTTAATTAGATTCGCTATAGTTATTATATTTATTATCGTAGGTTATTTGTTATCACATTGCGGCATTTTAGGCATGGAAGAAAGAGTGAATCGCTGATGGAATAAAGAACAAGCTACCCCACATATATATATAAAATGACCGAAAGATAAGACGTAATATTTATTGTATACGGTGTCTCAATCATAGACATATTAACATATGGACTGCGCTTTCCTACCGCCCTGCCTATATAAATGTGTCCGCAGGATAAACTATTCCCTTTGGAAGAAAAAATTTGATATAAATTTAAAATTTTTCCATGGATTTTCATAAGCCGCTTTATTACCAAATATTACCAAATTACCTATATCAGTAATGAAGACAGTTCACATTTAGAAACTTTGTGAATGTTAAGTGTTCTTAATGACTGATTATCACTATTATAATATCACGGATGAAACGTTTTTACACTTGTTTTATTTTCCATATAGGGAATAGTTTTCGTTATCACAATGATGAGGACGCCGATTCCTAACGGAGCGCAGTCCATATGTCAATACGTCTACGGTGTCAATACGCGCGTCGGTCATACGCTAAAAAAAAAAAGTAATTGTCTAAAAGAAAAAGAAAAAGCGTCCTATTAGAAACGGAACGCACCGAAAGAAACGGAGCAGCAAAAGGAACGGAGACGACGGCGGAGGGACGAGCGGTATACATAGGTGGTGGTAACCTGCGGCTCGTATACCGCTCGTAAAATATTATGTCGCGCCGGCCCGTTGTCGGTTGTAATCCGAAACGGACGCGCGATACGGCCTTGGCCGGGCGGGGACGGGCGAACGTCGTGCGAGTGCGCGGCGGCAACGGCGATTACGGTTGAATTGGCCGTCGGACTTTTGACGAGACTTTGTTGGGCGGTGAAGGGGATCAGCAAAAAAAAATAATAATAATAATAAGAAAAACGCGGACGGTTTTTTTTCTCCAGAGCCGGAGGAGGGTCAATCACGTATACCGACCCCGGTAATCCGATCGGTCAGAGAGAGAGAGAGAGAGAACGGCGGCCGGCGCGCGTTCGGGTGCGGCGGCAAACGTCGCTGGGGCGGGGAAAAAAGACCCGTTTTCATCGTCGTCATCGTTCGCAGTGATTGCTGCAAACGAGTTGACGACGACGTTATAGGTATATACGGTTCCGTGTACACGTTTTACCGGGCCCGAACGTCGAAAAACGTAAGTATTTTATCGAATTAAACTGTAAATATAATATGAAATACACTATACGTATCATAAGCGTGCGCAGACATTATACTGGCAGGGTAATCATAAATGATACATTACACATTGACATTTAACATGCACAAAAATTTTTAAATAGGGTAACTTTATTTAACTGCATTTACCGTAGTAAAAAATTATTTTATAAGTAATAATATAACGTAATTGTATACCTAAATTAGTTAATAAGTAAAAATTTAACAACACTATTTTATATATAAAATATACGTTACTATGATGAAATAAATTAATAAAATAAAATTATGATAAATTTATTTTATCACAGCAGTTACTAACGACGATATATATTTTTTAATTTTTCCAATATTCTTATTTCTTACATTTTACCGTTTACGGACACGTTGAAATGGTCAAACATAATATTATGTTTAGGGCGGGGGAGTTGTTCGCAGAGTAGTCAAGTGCCTACCCTGACTACCCCGTGCGCACGCTTATGATACGTATATATAATACGAGCAGCGTTGAGACGAGTGTAAAATTTATCTGGATAAAGATAAAAGATTGTATTTGCTGAAAATCGTCTGGATGTACAGAATATGACGTGCACTTAAATCGTCTTGGATATGATAACGGACGAGTGAAATTTATCTGGATAAATTATGAATTATTTGAATAATCGTGCTATTACAATGGCCATATATTATATAGGTGCTGCGACGTTCGTGAAAGTTAAAAAAAATTATTATTTATAATTACAAACGTAATGTTCCCGAACGGACCATATAGGCGAGACTTCGAAATACAAGAGTAGAAAAACGGTTCTAAAGTCGAAGGCGTGGACTGCGAAATGCGTTTTCAAAAAAAGAAGTTAGAAAAAGAAAATGTTTTATTCGGGAAAAAATCCTCGTCTATTCGTATTGAATATTCATAATTTATTCGTAGGATAAACTGGGATCGATTAAATTAATATTTTCCGTTCAAACGTTTTACGGGTAGATTAAAAAAAAAATTAATTTTATTCGCGAAAACCGTTAATATAATATTACATATTACGATTTAAAAAAAAAATTTTTCGAGCACACTGCAGTATCAAAAGTGACATAAAAAAAAACAACAATAAAAACCGAGCAGTGAAACAACTCAAAAATAATCATACGGAAACGTAAATTGTTATCGATGAAATTGTCATAATGAGACGATCATAACTCGTTTAGAGCGTATGAAAAAAAAAATGTCCTGTGCAAAATCGAATATCGTAAGAATAACGAAGGAATTTTCTTTACATTTTAAGACGTCAATAATATAACGCGTTTATTTTTGCTTTTTTTTTTCCTCTTTTAATTCCAGCGTTAGGAGTGGTATATTGTAAAAGTTTATTTGTGGGTAAAATATTTAAAATTTCAAAACATGGTCACCATATAATATGACAATATCGTTATGTCGCGCGCTTATTATTGAGTTGTTTTAACCGAAAGAAAAATAATACCGATTTGACGTTTTCATAACGTCGCGCTTATGGGTTTAGAACTCGTGGAAGAATTTTAAGATTGTCCGTATATAAACTAGAAACGCTCACATTTCTTAGCGTATTATATTATTATATTAGACTGGTTGGACAGTGTGAACCTTCTGTTGAATTATTCACGCCGGGTGCGCGGCAGTACGTTTGGAAACGGGATACAAAGGAAATTATGAATATTGTAAACCGCGTCTTTTTAAAACGAGATCGTAGCAGCGGGACCGTGATCGTTCACGAAATCGTTTTCCTACACACCGGACGTCGTAATGAAATGTGTGTTTTTTTCAATAAAAAAGAATTTTTGTTAGAATTATTAAAAATTATGGTGTCGGTAGTGGAGGTAGGAATCACGGCGAGTCTTACGCAATAGCCGTTTCAGTCCTCTTGCAACGCGAATTCCCAATATAGTCTGTCTATACTAATTGTTTTCCACTTCGATTCGCTAAACACCGCAATTAAATGTATTATAAATTATTACACTATATATTATGAAAAAACGAATAATTCGAAATAATTACCAGCCGTTTGCGGTGTTTTTTTTTCTTCACTGAAACCGTGTGGTGTTAAATAAGTAAAAAAAAAAACATGATATGGAAAATTCGAGGGTTCTATATGAACACAATAAATCCCGAGCAGTTTAATAGAAATAACATTGAATAATAATGTGCGTTTTGTTTTATCGTGAGAACTTTTCGTTGTAAAAAAAAAAAAAAAATTATGAAAAATATTGTAAAACAAATTATTATACAGTACTATACCTATACCGCAGTCAACGCGTTAAGTAATTAAATATACATATATTTTTTAAAAACACCGTTTAGTTAAAACGAATTTATCAATATTGTGTAGTAAATATATTATATATATTCTTATTATTTTTCCTTAAAATTACGCATTTTCATATAAAAACCGCGAATACGATTATGTGATGTCATACCTATAAATATCACCGAGAACCCATCGTTTTACACGCTGCAGATAAAAACAAAACGTTCAAAAGACGATTTTCACGCAGTTATTTTATAATTTTTTTTTTTTTGTAATAAACATGCATTTAATTTAATCATTTACAATGAAAACCAATACGAATCCGTAGGTACTGCAAGGAAATTGTTTCGCGTATAAAATAATAGTGTTTATATCGATCCACGAGATTAACGTCTGATTTCCGCAGTACAACTGTATTCGTGACGCGCTTTAATCCCACCAACGTTGTGCACGTGAACTGTGAAGGGACGAAAACATGCATTTCGCTTCTTAACATCTGTCACCCTTCGCAATATATTTTTATCGTGTAAACGCAGCTTTTTCAAAATCAATAAAATAGACTTTGTTCCTCGGGCGCACGTTCGTTTGTACGTATATATCGTTGACTTGGACGTTTCATTCGCGTTTTCCCGAGCGACGCCATTAAACAAATTACTCGTTCGCGTATTATGCAATCGACTTTCATCTCGGTCGGTGACGAAATAAAAAATCGCAACGATATAAATGCGACGCGATATGAAATACGCGACTCCAGGTTTTTCGTTCGCATTTATTCGTTGAAAACAGCGCGCGAAATCGAATGCCTTTGACGGGCATATTCGTTTCAATTAACGGCAATTTCTTATGCAGCCGATTTCACGAAATTTCGTTGCTAATTATTATTGACGTTTGCCAACAATAATCGGGGAAAACTTTTAATTGCGTTTTAATATACCTACGCAACATCGGTGTATCGATCAAAACGCTGTATCGACGTAAACGTATTCTCCACTACATAAAACTCGGCGAAAAGTTTAAAATTATTTACAACATCGTTTTGTACAAAAGATCGCGCAGTATCGATTGCGTATTAAACTGCCAGTTATAGACTCGAGTCCTTTTTCTTTCCTTTTTTTTTTACACATAAAAACCAGCCAGGATTTCGATTTTTTTTTTTTTTTTTACACGATGAGGGACGTTTAAATAAGGCGCTCCTCCACAATTTTCATACTTGGTCTCGTACAAATGTTTACTTATATTGAACCAACAGTGGGGGGCCGACATGATTTGTGCCGAGATGATGACGGAAACATAATAGTTATTCTAACCAAATCTGTGGTAATGACTAACGACTAACGAGTTATGAATATCTAATAATAACAAATCGCGTGGCAAACAGTGGATTAAAATTAAATTACTAATAAAATTAAAAAATACGCAGGTTATAACCACGATTAAAGAAGATGATTAATTCGTGGTTACAACTTACCGCGGTAATGGATTTTTTTTTTTGATAAACATGGTTATTGTTACCAAAAGGCAATGCGTAAATTATTAACGTTAATTCGAAGAATACGTATATATACGTTTGAAGGTCGACGATGTTGGTGCTAATATCGATACTATGAGCACGTCGTTTTTTCCCGTTATCTCAAAATAAATAATAAAACATGATAAATATCATGGGAAAAATTATATTTCATCGTATCCTCCACGACTTTTATGTCTATGCATATGGCTGCCTTCTATCTGGGGTCATGTTTTTTGTTTGGTATACGCGTTCCATGTATAGTGTTCAGTGGTTCATAGTTCAAACGTACATCATATAGGGGCATTGGTTAATAGTGTCACGGTTATAGCACAGATTAGATGAATTACAGATGGATCACTCGGCCCGAGAACAAAATAATTGCAAATACGCTCTTCTGATTGGTCCCCCACTCCCATATCAATGTAGGCGCACACGACGATAAAAATTATTGTGCTGACATTTAACAATATTATTGTACGACTTCTTTGTTATCTCAAATAATATTATCATAATAATGGTGATAACGTGCCGGTAAAAATTTAACGCCGATTGTTTTTTTATAAACTGTGTGTACGAAACGAGTATATTTGACACGAGACTTTGTAAATAACACGGTCGCCAAACCAGAATTCACTATGTAAACGACACAAATAGATTACCTCACGGGAATAACGTTTTAATTTTAGGTAAATATATTACGCTGTTATGCGGTTACACTGATTTGGGGGCGAAGTTTCGAATGACGTCACTATTTTCTTTTGTTCATATCGCGAGTGATCCATTTGTATTCATCTTATCTGTGCAAGTAGTAGTTAAATAATAGTGAGTAGTCTTACCCCCAAACGAAAAACGCAGCACACTATATCATAGACGAATAATATGACGGGCGTAGTGTAGCATTCGCGAATGTCGAATAATAATATAATATAAAATCGTGTAAAAAAAAAACCAAAAGACGAGCAAACGTAAAGGCGATTAAAATATAAGTATAAACAAAAATTTAAAGCTCTTTATTTTTTCTCAATAAAAAAAAAAAAATAAATAAAATTTAGAATTTTTTTTTTTTTAATTCCTCCGAAAATTTCTGGGTGGGCTGCTGCAGCGCGGCACCGCCCGACTACGCCTCCGGTCAGAGGCGTGCTCAGGGGGGATGAGGTTGGGGGTTATATCCCCCCCATTGTCTTTTTGCCGACCTACAGAAAACAACTTTTTAGTTATAAGAGCTGCAGTTTTAGAGCCATTACTTAATACTTTTCATTAGTTATTAGCAAAAAGTTATTACTTATGACAATAAACATTCACTATACATAACATACATAGGCGCGCGCAGACTTTTGAGTCAGGTATGGCTAAATTCAATCTGACTACCCCCGTCACGGTCACACTAGGAACAAATTATAGAAATTTTTTCTATAAACTTCGAAATGACCATTTTGTTGGTGACTGGAAAATGTAAACAATCATTTTTCATTAAATCACACATACAGTTCATCAATATTGATTTAAAATTAATCGAATAAAACAAATATAATCTAATAATATAATTCGAAAACGTTCAAAACATAAATCATAATATATAATATTAACAATTTTTAATTAACATTAATATTTATTTATTATTAAAAATTATTCATTATGTAATTTTCTCTCAGGTAAAGGCTCAGGTGGTGCTAAAGCCCAATCAGCCCTACCCTTGCGCACGCCTATGATAACATATAATGTTATATTAATTAAACAACTTGGTATTAGTGTGTTATAATTTAAATTAATTTCAATTATAGAACAATTTACAAATGTACACACAATTATAAGCTAGAAACGATTTTGGAGAGCTTGAAACATAAACATTTGAGTTTTGGCATTAACATGACACTTCATTAAAATTTTAAATGTATTATTACTATTTACTTATAACATCCCCTCCCCATTGAAAATTCCTATATTAACTTCTTTTTCTTACTTAGGCACGCCACTGCCTCCGGCATACGTTATATTATAAGTACACGTGAAACGGAGAAGAAAAAAAAAACTACAACATAAAAGCGGACTGTATTTTCGTCTCGGTCCCCCCCATATACTCTGTGGAAAAGTGAACTGGCGGAAAATGTGAACGCGCGCACGTATTGTATAGAAACGGTATAGCGATTGTGCTTACACGTACGGCATAGAAATCGCGATGAAATAGTCGAGGAGTCTGAGAACGAGTCTCGAGATTCCCCGAAAACGACGACGACGACATTTGCATTTCGTTCAGAAAGACGAATTCTATTCCGTATAACACCATGATTTATACGCGTTTCGCGTTTAAAACGACGTCGAGCATTTTACTGCGCACTTGTGTATACTCGTATAATATAATATAGGAAACGTTCGTTGGTCCACTGCTTTCGGCGCGAATTATTATAATAACGTTATTTTTCGAGGCGTTATTATTATTTTTTAATTTCATTAAGACGTTTTAAATAATACCGACTGGGCGTGAATAACGACGATTTTCAACCGGCAAACTGTGTAAATGTGACTACACGTGAGTCGGAGACGCGATGGCGAAACATGATTGTCGAGAATTCTATATGAACGCTTTTAACACTACGATTGTACGCGGTTATATAATATACAAAAACGAAATAATGTGAACTGAACGCATATTATTATTATCAGTGGCGTATTTAAGGGGGGAACGAGGGGCTCGTGATGCCCCACCCATTTGCTGTGTTCACATAATAAATAATAATTTACGTTTTAATATATTTTATGAACGCAAAATCAATGTTCATTAATTTCAATACCGTTTACAATATTCGTAATCGACATAAGGCACTCATTTATACTACGTTCGTGTGCAGGTGTTTTCTTGTTTTCAATATTAATCTATCATGTACTCGTATATTACGTATTAGACAACTCTATGGCGTTCATAACATTGAACTCAATAAATGGAACGTGCATTCTGTATTCATTATTCTATATTTTCGTATACGAAATATGGACTCTCCCGTAGTGAGCCGTCATATGCATTTCGTTTCTGTTTTTTTTTTTTTTGTTACCGACTCCGTTATGTAAAAATAACCGATGTTGTTGCTATCTAATATCGATACTATGAGCACGTCGTTTTGTCCCGTTATCTCAAAGTAAATAATAAAACACGATAAATATCATGGAAAAAAATATATTTCATCGTATCCTCCACGACTTTTATGTCTGTGCATATGGCTGCCTTCTATCTGGGGTCATGTTTTTTGTTTGGTATACGCGTTCCATGTATAGTGTTCAGTGGTTCATAGTTCAAACGTATATCATATAGGGGCATTGGTTAATAGTGTCACGGTTATAGCACAGATTAGATGAATTACAGATGGATCACTGGGCCCGAGAACAAAATAATTGCAAATACGCTCTTCTGATTGGTCCCCCGCATATCAATATAGGCGCACACGACGATGTAAATTATAGTGTTGGTATTTTACAATATTATATAGTACAACTTTTTTATTATCTCAAATAATGTTATCATAATAATGGTTATCACGTGCCGGTAAAAATTTAACGCTGATTAAGCGTCGATTTTTTTTCAACTGTGTGTATGAAAAGAGTATTTTTAACACGAGACGTTATATGACACGATCGCCAAACCAGAATCACTATGTAAACAACACAAATAGATTACCTCACGGGAGTAGTAGTTAAATAATAGTGAGTAGTCTTACCCCCAAACACACACAACGAAATTTACGAAAAACGCAGCACACTATATCATAGACGAATAATATGACGGGCGTAGTGTAGCATTCGCGAATGTCGAATAATAATATAATATAAAATCGTGTAAAAAAAAAAAAACCAAAAAGACGAGCAAACGTAAAGGCGATTAAAATAAAAGTATAAACAAAAATTTAAAGCTCTTTATTTTTTCTCAATAAAAATAAATAAATAAATAAAATTTAGAATTTTTTTTTTTGAATTCCTCCGAAAATTTCCGGGTGGGCTGCTGCAGCGCGGCACCGCCCGACTACGCCTCCGGTCAGAGGCGTGCTCAGGGGGAGGTTGGGGTTATATCCCCCCCATTGTCTTTTTTGCCGACTTACAGAAAACAACTTTTTAGTTATAAGAGCTGCAGTTTTAGAGCCATTACTTAATACTTTTCATTAGTTATTAGCAAAAAGTTATTACTTATGACCATAAACATTCACTATACATAACATACATAGGCGCGCGCAGACTTTTGAGTCAGGTATGGCTAAATTCAATCTGACTACCCCCCGTCACGGTCACACTAGGAACAAATTATAGAAATTTTTTCTATAAACTTCGAAATGACCATTTTGTTGGTGACTGGAAAATGTAAACAATCATTTTCATTAAATCACATACAGTTCATCAATATTGATTTAAAATTAATCGAATAAAACAAATATAATCTAATAATATAATTCGAAAACGTTCAAAACATAAATCATAATATATAATATTAACAATTTTTAATTAACATTAATATTTATTTATTATTAAAAATTATTCATTATGTAATTTTCTCTCAGGTAAAGGCTCAGGTGGTGCTAAAGACCAATCAGCCCTACCCTTGCGCACGCCTATAATAACATATAATGTTATATTAATTAAACAACTTGGTATTAGTGTGTTATAATATAAATTAATTTCAATTATAGAACAATTTACAAATGTACACACAATTATAAGCTAGAAACGATTTTGGAGAGCTTGAAACACAAACATTTGAGTTTTCGGCATTAACATGACACTTCATTAAAATTTTAAATGTATTATTACTATTTACTTATAACATCCCCCTCCCCCCATTGAAAATTCCTGGGCACGCCACTGCCTCCGGCATACGTTATATTATAAGTACACGTGAAACGGAGAAGAAAAAAAAAACTACAACATAAAAGCGGACTGTATTTTCGTCTCGGTCCCCCCCCATATACTCTGTGGAAAAGTGAACTGGCGGAAAATGTGAACGCGCGCACGTATTGTATAGAAACGGTATAGCGATTGTGCTTACACGTACGGCATAGAAATCGCGATGAAATAGTCGAGGGAGTCTGAGAACGAGTCTCGAGGTTCCCCGAGAAAACGACGACGACGACATTTGCATTTCGTTCAGAAAGACGAATTCTATTCCGTATAACACCATGATTTATACGCGTTTCGCGTTTAAAAACGACGTCGAGAGCATTTTACTGCGCACTTGTGTATACTCGTATAATATAATATAGGAAACGTTCGTTGGTCCACTGCTTTCGGCGCGAATTATTATAATAACGTTATTTTTCGAGGCGTTATTATTTTTTTTTAATTTCATTAAGACGTTTTAAATAATACCGACTGGGCGCGAATAACGACGATTTTCAACCGGCAAACTGTGTAAAATGTGACTACACGTGAGTCGGAGACGCGATGGCGAAATATGATTGTCGAGAATTCTATATGAACGCTTTTAACACTACGATTGTACGCGGTTATATAATATACAAAAACGAAATAATGTGAACTGAACGCATATTATTATTATCAGTGGCGGATTTAAGGGGGGAACGAGGGGCTCGTGATGCCCCACCCATTTGCTGTGTTCACATAATAAATAATAATTTACGTTTTAATATATTTTATGAACGCAAAATCAATGTTCATTAATTTCAATACCGTTTACAATATTCGTAATCGACATAAGGCACTCATTTATACTACGTTCGTGTGCAGGTGTTTTTTGTTTTCAATATCAATCTATCATGTACTCGTATATTACGTATTAGACAACTCTATGGCGTTCATAACATTGAACTCAATAAATGGAACGTGCATTCTGTATTCATTATTCTATATTTTCGTATACGAAATATGGGTAATGTTTAAATTTTAGGTAAATATATTGTGCTATCATGCGGTAACACTGATATTGGGGGGGGGGGGATTCTAATGACGTCATTTTTTTTGTTTATATCGCGGGTGATCCATCTGTATTCATCTAATCTGTGGTTATAGTGGATACAAACCACGTTTGTAGATTATTTACAACCGTGTTATTTACCACGATAGATGTTTACTGTTTACTGATAACAGCGTTATCATAATACTGAACATGATGTTAATATTGTGGGCGAACTATTATTTTATAATATAATACATACATATATATATATATATATATAATTATATATAAAAAAATGAGAATGAAAAATACTATTTTTATTTACTATTATTATACCTGGAATCAATCCTCAAGGAGATTTATACGACGGAAACAAGGAAAACCAGTTCCAGGATATACAGATGTATATTCCACCGATGCGATTGGCCGGATTTATTCAGTACATCCAAGCAATGATGAATGTTTTTACTTACGACTGCTATTAGTCAATGTACGTGGCCCAACATCATTCCAACAGTTACGAACTGTTGATGGTGAATTGTGTGGATCCTACAGAGAAGCCTGTCAACGTTTGCAATTGCTTGAAAATGACGCTCATTGGGATCAAACTCTCAATGATGCTGTAATATCATCACACGCTCATCAAATACGAACATTGTTTTCTATAATCATATCTACATGCTTCCCATCAAACCCAATTGATTTGTGGATCAAGTACAAAGATTATATTTGTGATGATATTTTGTATCAAATACAGAATAGAATGGGAAATCCAAATATACAAATCAGTGAAGAAATTTACAATGAAGCATTGATTTCAATTGAGGACATGTGCTTGATAATGTCAAACAAACTATTAATTCAATTAGGCCTGACCGCGCCCAATCGTCCAATGCATGACGCTTTTAACCAAGAGTTGCATCGAGAAAGACTGTATGATCTCAACGCTTTGAAAGAATTAATTCAAACAAATCTTCCACTGTTAAATGAACAACAGAAGTATGTATTTGAAACTCTTATGAAAGTAACAAATGATGAAACTGGAGGATTTACTTCTTAGATGCACCTGGTGGTACAGGAAAACTTTTTGATTTCATTAATATTAGCAACAATTCGCTCACAAAATAAAATTGCACTTGCACTCGCTTCGTCGGGAATCGCAGCAACTTTGCTTGAAGGTGGTCGAACAGCCCATTCAGCACTAAAATTGCCATTAAATATGCAAAGCAATGAAACTCCAACCTGCAACGTTTCGAAGAACTCTGCAATGGCAAAGGTTTTGCAGCAATGTAAATTGATTGTTTGGGATGAATGCACGATGGGGTATATATTCATAATATAATACATAATATATATTATATTCTTAGTTTGTGATATTGTCTTATGAGCCTGATATCAAAGTTTCACTCGTTTATTATAACATTTAGCTCTTGACGGTTATTTTTTTTTTACTATTTTTGCTGAAAAATTTCAAAAATTGTCCAATTTTGTTGTATTTTTTTCGCCATTGGTTCAACGTGTAAAAAATACGAAATGCGTCCAACAAAAGAGGAAAACGGACTATTACAGATTTTTTTCTAACGTCTACTGCGGCTATCAAAAAAATTTAAAATCAATACAAAGCGTAAAATCATTTTTAAAGTTGAATAATATTATTAAATTAAATGTTGATTGTTTGAAATGATTTTATTTTATCGTCGACTTAGTAACTTTTTTTTTATAGAAAAATGATTATCCATAGCCATTTTAAATTTTGTTTGTGCCACCCCCACCCGATACTACACATTTCTAAATACGCCCATGAATTTATAATTATTTCTATTAATTATTTTGTTCTTTCAGACGAAAATAATAATTTCGTTACGGAGCGTTAAATATTGAGCAGTGTACAATATTATATAACGATTTGTGAGCGAGACGCGTATTCTTTGCAAGTCGATTTTCTTTTAATCACATTGCGAATCCGAGTTGAAAACACATCAAAACTTTTTCAGCGACTTTTATACCCACACACACACACACACACACAACTCTTCTACATCAATTTGTTTCTCGTTTCGTCCTCGGCATACTTATTGTTAAAGTTTCAAAACTCAGAAATTAAATTGGGCAAAACTAATGATATCTCATACTTTTTGCCACAATACCGGTGTATTGTGTATAATTACAACGTTTCTATATAATATGTACGTGTACGTGAACGTTTCAACGAAACAAATCTCGATCGACGAATACTACGCGTATATTTTGTTTTATGAAAATCGACATTTTTTTTTTTCGATAATGTATATAAAATTAATTTTAATGCTATAAATTTACAACCCTAGTCACTGCTATTATTGTCCGATGTTTAGAATAAATGAAAAAAATTCAGATGAAAATGACAAAATTAAAATTATATAAATAATTGAAATTTATTATGGCGCTATTAGACATTTTTTTTTTAATGAATATTCGATAATAATAGTAATGAATAGAGCTGTAGATTTAATTCATCGAAAATTTTTAAAATACGAATTTAGAATCTGAAGAATCTGTACAAAAAAAAAGTAAAAATGTTCAAAGTATAATACATTTCACCGAAGTTTTTATTGTATTAAACTTGTTTAAAAAAAAAATGAGCGGGTAATATAGTGATTAAAAATTATAAAAGATTTAGATAATTGTTGACATTTAATGTGGTATCACAAAATCTCTTTTAATTAAAAAAAAAAAATTATAAACAAAATTTTCGTTTAATATTTCGCGTGTAAACAATTTTTTGAAAAAATTTTATTTCTCTTAACATTGAAACTTTTAACAGTTACAAACTATTTTTAAACGCGGAAATTCATAAAAACGTCGTATAAAGTCGTAAAATCCTGAAAAAAAACTACTTTTAGACATTAATAAAAATTACGACGATTAGATGGCGTTTTGTAATTATTTTTATTACGTGAAACGAACATTTAATTTAAAAATACCGTTTTCACCCTTTCGATTATTGTCCTCTACCCTCCGAGAAAAACTGAATTTTTAAAATCTCCTGACTTGTAAATAATACTTTTATTTTGTATTCGGAATATTAATTCGAGTAAATGGATAAGAAAAAGTATTCAGAATAGGTGTTTCAATCCATAAAATAAAATAAAAGAATTATTCGTTTAATTCAAAAAGTATTCCAGTCGTTTTTGGTTTGTTGACAGTTATTGATTAGTTTATTCATTTCTCAAATACTGTTTCAATCTGAATTTTACACTGTTCATTTCGAAACACTGCATGTATAAAAAATTCAGTATGACTATTGCGTTAAAAGAATTTTGGGAGGTTTTATTATTCTTAAAATATCCGATATCGGCTACAAAAACGTACAAAATTTCTATAAAAACTAAAAACGTATTTTTCCCACCACAAATCGACGATTTTCATTCGTGGTTAATGAAAAAAGTATTTTTCGGCGAATTAAAAAAAGTATTCAAATATTCGAATACTTTACAAGTACTGGCTGTCTCGAATTTTAATTTTACTAAATATTCCCGTCGACTTTTCACGCATGCATTGTAATAATCGTATTAAATAATATTAATAATACATACGTCATACGGAATTTCTGAATTTTTTTTTATTTTAATCAATAACTGTTTTATTCAGAGAGGTTCTATACAGGGGGGGGGAATTCAATAATGCATAAGACGATTGCTATATTTGAATTAATTAATATAAATCCCATACATACACACACATAAATTATAATAATATATTAACAGGTTACTCGTATAACAGTTTTGCCTGACATAACTTTTCTTCCACTAAATGCGTCTAGCTATACACACACGTATACTTATCTCCTGGATACGCACACACGCAGTTCCGTGGTCTGTACCACAGCCTCACCACGGTATACACACACACTATATATATATATATATATATATATATATATTTAACGTCGAAACGCGTTCACCACTTTTCGTTACAGCGAGAAACTCCGATGAAATTAGTATACGCCGAGCAATCTAAACTTTCAAAGTCCTCCGTCTCCCCCGCACTCGTTCTCATATATAATAACTCGAGAACACACCACTTTTTCGACATAGGCGGCAAAATTTTAATCAACCGAAATAGTACGCTATATATATACATATACCTACTGCGTATTTTTCTACTTTACACACGCGTTAAATTATATAATAAATATTAATAAAATATAAAAAGAAGTTGGCGAACCGCTGGGTGTTGCGGATGCGGCACAAGTGAAGAATTATTGGGATAAAAATTTTACAGTTTTTTTTTTTTATTAATTAAAAGAAATTAAAAGAATTCGAAATGAAAAATATTATTTCTCGAAATTTACGGTAACAAATTAAATTATCGTTACGTTCAATATCAATTATTATTATTATATATATTATTATATTTTTATATTAATTTATATTAAATAACGCGATCGAATTTCCAATACGTTTCGCGGAATCGATCGCGGAACAAAATATAATATCGCGACGGAATAATAATATTATTATTTTCCATTATAAAACACGAACGACGACAAACAGCGGTCGCTTTTATACGTCTCGGATCGTACGAATTCTAATAATATTTTAACGTTGACCTACTGACCCAAAAACTCGGTGCACTAAACGAAAAGAAATTATAGCGTTTTATTCGATTTTGTTATTATACACCAGCGGTGTGTAATGTGCGAATAAAAATATAAATGTAACACTCAAGAGTGTTGAACACGTTAAATTCGTATAATACACTGTTTTGGTTTTACAATGATTATTTATTTATTTTTCTGTGTAGAAATTTTCGACTGGAAATAATTGCTTTATACCGGTAGCAAATATTGTACTTATTAGTCGGTGCTTTATTTAAAACTCTTTATTTGAACTCTTCTAAAACGATCAGTTATCAGTTTTTTGTTTCGTTTTTTTTTTCGTATTGGGATAATTAATCGACTTATAATTCGAATTCAGTACACTCTATTATCGATCGCATTGCAAATGGCCCCCAAAGAAATATCGGTTTTCTTCTATAATATTCGTCTATTTATTTTCTCAATAATTATAAAACATTGCTTCGAAAACAGCGAATAAACAAAAACGGTGGTATAAGTAAGACGCTTTATTATAGAGTGATACCCAGTGCCCTTTGTTATTTCAATTTTACAAACAATTTAATTACGACGGTGCATTTGTCAATATTTTAGTTGGGTGAAGCCGAGGTCTAAGGATATTATTTGGCCGATTCGAGGTGGAAGAGGTTGATATTTAAAATCGCCTATTCCGTCCTCCAAGTTCAGTCAAAACCGCCGCTGTATACTTACAGCAAGAATGGAATACGCGAGTAATATATTAATCGTTATTGAAATTTCGTTTTTAAAAAATATTTGTGTGCACGTGGTTGTCAAGGGTTGTTTTTAATTCTCTTACATTATGTACGGCAACTTACAAAGGTGTATTTGTAATAACCTGTAAACATAGGCGGATATTGGACGTGTTACTTTGGGGGTATAAGTCCTTCCAGAATGTTTTCAAATCTCCTCGGAAAGTTTTAATACATCCACAACACTTTTAGCGTCATATGCTTGAAGGTTGAAGCTTCGGACATTTAATTTTTGCTTAATTCTGATAACTGGTAAAATTGTCAATCCTCCAAAAGCACACATTAACAAATATCCGCCGACGTCTGTAGGCATTGCACTGATATTACGACGTTTTTCTCTGGTTTCACTAAAATAGTACTGTAAACTCGTATTTATTTTATCTATTGATTCGGGAGGGCACTTTGTAGAGCCTTGTAAAATAACGAACACGCGGAATACAATAAAAAAAAAGAAATTGGAAAATTATTGGAAAAAAAATACCGAAACATTGCTCGGGCAAGCCTTCGTCGGTGAGAATACAATTTTTTGTACAGTCGAACTCTTTGTGTTTCCGTCTATACGTTTATATGCGTAGGAAAATCGACAGTATTTTTTTTTTTTTTTACTTACTGCAATTTATTGAGTAATCATCAAGTGTTTATATATATATATATATATATTGATATATTATTGAAATATATAGAGCTACTTTTTTTTTATATAAAATAATTAGCGTAATTATCGAAGATTATGCACGAGTACGTCACATGTATATACCGAAAATAATTGTAGCCTAGCTGTTAAAAGAGCTTTTTTCAAAATTAATAATATAACGGCACAAAATGTAAATAGTAAAAAAAACGTAACCTTTTTAATATTTTTTTTCAAAACACACTCCTATACATTGTGCGCCCGTCTTTTTTCTCCCGATTCCGTCAAAGCCTTACTAAAAAAAATCACTCTTATTTTATTATTATTATTTTTTTTTTTACCCCGTCATTGTCGCACACAACATCATAAACTAACCGCTATATAGAAGAACTAAGAAATCGCTTTTGTTCGAAACCCGACAGCTGCCTTTTAGCACGGCTGCCGAGACCGAGTCGCGTTACTTTATACGCGATATTTTATTTTATATTTCCCTCCCTTCCAGGCGATTTGCATGCAACGCGTACTTCTGTTCTTCCTTCGATTGATACGTATTCGTTTACGGAAAAGTTTTTACAAAAAAAAAAAACAAAAACGAACGACGAGAAAAACCTCAAAAATATGATGAATATACCAGACGGACATCAGTGACAATATATTTTTTATACTGTATAAACACCTGCAGACTGCAGTAGACATCAAAACACTGTAATAACGGTAATTCGCCTATAAATAAAACATATAAGTAATTTGACGAATTAAATAGTTTTCGATTATTAGCGGTAAATATGTTAAAAACAGTTTAAACTAATTGTCTTATTAGGTTGAACGTAATATAAGAGAAAAACACAATGGTTCAATACTCATCCGGCAGTTTGTTGTTGCCTACAGCTATATAACTAAGACTAGTTTGATCTCATTTTTATTATATCAAATAACACGCAGTAAAATCAATAAGAATTCGAAAATTAAAACACTATAACGCTCAGAAGACGCGTACGACGAAGCTCATTATACACGGCAAATACTCACATAATCTTACACGTAAAAACGCCTCCAACAGATTGGACACGCGGATACATATGCAAATTAAACATATAGGATAACCAATTGAAAAATCGGTTAAATGAGCAATAGGAATAGAAACGACCGTCTCGATTGAATTTGAATTTTCTTTGTACGCGTTTCATAGTTATTTATTAATTAGCGTATAATGTTCAGTGTGTTCTGCTATAATTAAATAAAAATCACGTATAAACTGTAAACGCAGTTGGCAAGTAATGTCGCGCGTATTAAAATATATTAATTGGTCCTTTATTTCTAAAAATTATATGACGACATAAAAAAAATATATATATATATATATGTAAAAATCGAATAGATCTACCGTAAAAATGTAATGGAATATGTTTTAATATCATATTGTGTTGTAACTACAATCTATTTCCTACCCACGAACCGTTAGATTATTTTTTAAATAATTCTTTATCGTTTTTTTCTAATTAAAAAAAAATATATATAAATTTTTTTTTTGTAAAATAGTAAGTTTTTATTCGTTAGTACAAAACGTCTTAGAATAATGTTATACTCAAAGAATGATCTCTCTAAGTGCTTCACATTAGTCCTGTTATATTCATCAATGTGTTTATTAACTCGACGTAACTGAATTAATCAAGAGTTTATATAATGATATATATACTATAAAATCCTGGCTAACTCGTAATTCGCGTAGGGGGACAACGTGACAGGACGAACATTTGTATTAATTTTTATATATACGCGCGCAGTATTTTTCAATACCATTTGCCATCGAGTTTCATCGGTGTTTTTCCACGTTTTGTGTTTTGTGACAAAGACCATTTTTGCGTAAAAGTAACGACCGTCGAATTGGCCGCGGTTTGCAATATTATCGATAAAAAAAAGACACACACACACAGACCACTTTTCTATATAATATATAAGTATTTATAATAATAAATAATATAAAATATCGTCGAAGTATTTCGTCGTTATTCCTCTAACAGCACACTGTAATCTCGGACCATTTACAATACTCAGACGCGTCGGATATTACAATAGTAATAATAATATGTACAGCAGCAGCAGCAGCAGCAGCAGCTGTTTGCCGCATTCCGTCCGGGAGTTTTTCTTCACAAAATCCACTGGTGTATATAGTGAGTATAAACGCTTACACATAATATTATAATATAGAATAAATAATAATAGTAATAATAATAATAATAATAATAATTTAATACGCGTACGAGTAGTACGCAATGTTGTAGAAAAAAAAAACTTTTAACGAATTACTTTTGTTTTTGTCGAAAAATAGATCGCTTATATGAAAATAGGTCTTATAATGTCGTGTCCGGGATAGGAAATCCGCGCAATTTTAACGAAATAGTATTTTTGTGCATGGCTCGCGTTTTAGGCGTATAATATTTTTATATTATTTAAATTTCGCGATAAAATACTAGGAATATATAACGTTTTACGTGTTATTTGTGTGAGTTTTATATAACGTTCCGTCGAATTGATTCGATTCAATGATTACAATACGAGATATCTGTTATATTATAATCACTACGATTTCGTCCAACGTTAACGAGAGGAAATTTACTACAAACACGTGTTATAGTGAACCAAAAGAAAAGAGGAAAAAAAAACCATCGGATATTACGAGCGGCCGCGCGATTTCATTTTATTGGTTCGGGGGAAAGTTACGCATCGAAGCCCCATCACGTTTAACTGTTTCTCCGCGTAACGCGTAATACTCATTTACAGACAAAATAGTAGTAAACAGTAATAAATAAATAAAAACGTGAACTGCGTCGAACGTCACAGTATATTACGATTTAAAATGCCATTTTGAACACCATTTACTATAATATTATGTCGATGACGTAAAATTTACAGTGCGTGTACAAGGAATAAATCCACTTGCATTCTTTCTCGGCCCGTTATTGACCGTATATTATAACATGTAAGAGAAGAGAATATGATTCTGAAATATCAAAATATTGCAGTAAGTTCGTGTACCGCTAGCTAAATATTTTTTTTTTTTTTGTACAAATATCAGAAACGACGAGCGCTTAATATTTATGTTCGACGAAAATCGTAAAAAATTCAATATCCGATAATATTTTTAACTATATAATAATATGTTCGATAACCACTGTAACGTACGAAACACACATCACCCCAACATAAGCCACTGACATTGCGTTTATTCCGAGTTAACTGCGAGCGCTTCGACTCATAATAATAATAGTAATAAATAAAAATATATATATAGGGACGTCTTATATACCACATAATATACGCGCTGTGTTATCGATTCGTTTTAAACGTATATATATATAAGCTATATGGTATCGTAATAATATACAACGTCACCGTAAACGCGTGTAAATATATTTATTATTATTATTTTAATACCTATAGTAACGCACCGTGCGTATTGGCAAATTTTCCGCGTATAATAATGTAATATATAAATTTTCTGTAAAATAATACCTATACCCATATCGTATTACCAGCTATATACATACGTAAAATACGGTATATTTAATGATCACGTAAATCGTTAGGGAATATTCGCTGTTATTGAAATTCTATCGCGTATAATATTTGTTTTTTTTTTTTTTTACATCGATTTACGTTGTTGTACAATACGCCGTTGCAGTCAATGGCCCGGATTAACGTCTTGTAGTTAAACCGAGATAATTATTCTGAAAAAAAAAATATATATATATCCAGCGTCCATTTTCTGAGTGGAACGCCGGTCAGAGATTAATTTATTACGCTTATTTATATGTATGGTTTTATCGAGCATTACGATTATCGCTGTACTATGCGAAAATCACATTTTTTTCGACGTTTTACAATTGGTTGATATAACGCGTGAAAAAATATCATAGCGTCTCCGTCTTCCGATCACGTGCGTATTTGTTGTGTGTTAAACCGTCTGTTCGGTTATTTACGCGAGGTCAATATGTGTGTGTGTGTTTACAGTCGGACGGTAAAGGACGTGCGGATGAAGAGTTGTAAGCCGTCTAATATACAGCTGCTAGACTGCAGCGATAATCGTTTACATTGTAACACTATCGTACCCTGTAATTTATTGCGATTGACGAATTTGAATACGTCTCGTAGAAAACATTAATTTTTCGTCGTGTTACGAAAATTACAAACAATTTTTAAGCGAATTATATAGTCGAATGAAAATTTTATAGTTTTGTTGTCACTATATAAACTGGGAAAGTAAAAAAATTTATAAAAATAAATTTATGCCTAGAAAAAAAATGAACATAATTTAAAAACCAATAACTTCGCTAAGAATCTAAAAATATCAAAATATTACTTATATTTATTAACGCGCGGTATGTGAATATTGTATAGTTCGTAAATTTTTTTAGAATATATCGCTGAATTTTGGTAGCATAAAATTGGGAGGCCGAATCTCATCGATACTGTCCCGAAGCGCCCGAATTTATATTGGGTATACGCCACTGTTTCAAGTGTTTATTGAAAAGCAAAATTTAAAAAAAAAAAAAAATGTTTTCTTAGACTTTTACACGTTCCACTATTAATTTTTTGTAATTTCTGTTATAAAAAGTAAGCGCTGGTTTATATATATAATTTTTTATTATATATAAATTACAGGTCGTGATTTTTTTTTTTCTTGTAGACCTGTTAATTTTAAGCTTACTGTTAAAAAAAAAAAGCTGTTCGTCACGCCTGCACTGTCTCGGCTAAAGAAATAATAATAAACGACACACCGCGTGGAACAGCCAAAACGATATTATTATTATAATAAATTAGAAAAACCGTTTTCTCTCTCTCTCTCTCTCTTTCAGCGCACGCGTCTTCTAAACGACATTAATTAAATGCGAGTTTGCGGCGGCGAAAGGACACGGCCGCGTGACGAAGTCGGCGGTTGCAGGATACTGCTGCGCAGTGAGTAAAAGAGTCGAGGGACGTGTGTTACACTCGCTGGTGGTGCAGTGCAGCGGGCGCAGGGGGGAAGGAGAAACGTATATGTGTGTACGGAGGAGTCAAGAGAGCGTAATGGGACGGCGACACGCGACATTTCATTTGGCGCTTTAACCGTGCCGACAAGAAGGGACGGGAGTGGTGGAGAGAGGGCGCAGGAGAAGGACCCCGCAACAGTCGCCGCCGCCGAATCGATCCTACGTGAGAGAGGGCATACGCCACGCCGCCGCCGCCGCCGCCGCCGCCGCTATTATTGACACGGCTCGCGCGCGCCAAAAGTGTTCATTTCCCGCGGACGGATAAACCGCGCGTTATTTTTATTTCCCTTTTTTTTTTTCACCCCCATATATAAACGGGTTATACCGCGTGAAATACACGAGCGGATTCGCTCTAAGCATTGAGCCACCCGGATTTTGACGTTTTCGAGTTTAACCGATTGCGGCGTGTGAAAAATGGTTAAAAAAAAAATAAATCGGTAAAACGAGTAGTCCCTGCAGGTACACGTATTTTACGTCGCTCTGCAGGAGACACCTGCACGCGCCGGAGGTTGGCACCAACGTCTCTCGACATTTTTTCAGAAATTTTTTTTTATTTTTGACGAATTTTTAAAAAATTATTTTTGACAATAACCGTGTTCGTTTTTGAATGGCGTTTTTAAGGAGCAAGTCCAACGCTGCAGGATTTCGTTTTTTTTTTTAAAACAGATTTGCCGTTTTCATTTGCTGCGGTTCTGGGATTCAATTTATGGGGTTATTTTTGGAAAAAGATAAATTCATTCGGGAATTTTAATTTATTTATTTACGCTTTATCACACACGCAGGGACGTGCGTAAGATACTTCAAAACGAGTATTTATAGACACGTATATACTTACGTTTTGATTGTTTCGATACTTGCAGAAATACGCTCGGTACATTAAAATCAGTTTTATCATAATAATATTCTCCGCGTATTTTACTTTTTATAAAAACAATAATAATAATGATGATATATTCGAAATATAATTAATTATCTATTATTATGCGTGTATAAAGCAACACACGTAGTTTCAATATCCCACACGATTTAGACACAACACTAGGAATAAACCGCATAAATATACGGCTGCAGACAATAATAATAGTTTAAAAAGAAAAACCCGAATTTGTTTAACGGAATCAAACGAACATAAAAAATCGTATTTATACGATTTTAATACAAAAAATTACGACCACAATCTGGCCGATATAGGTTTTTGCGTTATACCGGGATTATTTTAGCACATTTGACAGATTAGTCCCGGAGATTTATTTAATTTCAATATCGCCGATGGATAACAAAAAAAGAACAATTAATATATATATATATCTAATTTTTACGGATATTTAATTTTTTTTTCATGTAGATTTACCTCTCTATATTGCAGGGAACTGGGATTAGAATGAGAGGAAAACATGAATATAAAAGACGGCCGAAACAGAATTACTCGCTTCGCAGTCGTTGTTGCGATTGAAAATATTATTATTATAAGAATCGGCGACGTATAACCGGCAACGGTATAAAACACGTGTTCGTGTTAGTAAAGGAAAAGAAATCGTCTCAGGAGCAGCTTCAATAATGTTATGATAAAATGTATACACCGTATAAATTAAGAGGAATTAGGAGGTAGGTTATAATATAGAATAGAGAACAAACAATATTTATAATCGCATAATATAATATTTACTACGTATTATTTGTATAGTTCAAAGATATTTCTGTAGATCTATACGCGCTGTCTCTCACACGAAATATACCACCGCGTTTTATTACGTGAAATTCAAAAATTTATCACACAAAATTCATCTGTTGACAGTAATCAACAAGTGTCGAATGCCAGCACAACCCTATGAGTGCAGTTTTCTCGTCATCGACAGGAAGTGACGAACGGGATGTTGTAGGTTTACGCTGCGAAACGTAAATTTGAAACTTTTCAAAGCAAAAAAAAAAATGATTAACTATTATTACCACTCACGGACGACATTGTATTATAATCAATTTTACACGTGACCATATTACTATGCACGTAACTCGCATCCTACACTCCGTAGAGTGTAAAAATTGTTTTTAATTCGTTTATTATAATATTATTCGTATTAGTATTTACACATAATAGAATGGCGCGCGGCCAAAGTGGCTTAAGTGAATTGACTACAGTTTTATACATATTTAATTCGTACGGTGTCGTATAAGAATAACAATAATAGTTAGGCGCGCATTAAAAAAAAAAACTCTTATAATACACCGTTATAAAGAATAATTTATTCCAATAAGCAATACGCGTTATTATTGTAGTGAATTCGTATAGGTAGTGTATAGGCGCGCACGGATGTGCGAATAAATAGGTACCAGAATAATAAAATATACGATAATTTTGACGTCGTCGCAGCTGTACAATACGAAAATGCGGAAAAGAAATGATTCACGTTGAATTTCGAAATTTACTCAAAAATGCTCGGACAATAAGAGGTTAATAATATTGTATTGTAAACACTCTATTCGTATATATATTGTGTAATTCAGTATTTGTTTTTTTGGACTGTAAAAAAAGTGACCGAAAAATCATTACTTAATCGTCGACGAATTTCATAATTCATACATACTTTATTATTATTAGAATATTATAGAATAATACTAAATATGAAATATTAATATATGTATATAAAAATGTCCATTTCTATGCCTACCAAAGTGTATAATATATTATTAAGAGACAGTGTTATAGTCAAAATTTCAATTGTATTTGTACGGAGATTTTGGGCGAGTTCTTTTTTTTTTTTTTAGGAAATTTTTTATTACGGCTTGTACAATATTACAATAATATGGACGGTGAGTTAGAACGAATTATTACGTACGTTTTTTCCTGACGAAATCGATCTCTACACAGACAAAAAATGTGATAATAAGGAAACAGAAGAACCGTACGGACTCACGAATACCCGCCAAGTTTCCGTGCACAAGACAATCGGTTTTAATGATCTTCGACAAAACGCCAAACTTTACGATGCATCGTTAATACTCGACAACGGTGATATGTTTCCAATACATCGATCGGTTTTAAGCGGGTCAAGCGACTACTTTAGGCCAGTAGATATTTAATAGTTAATTATCTATATTCCAATATTTGAATCCATTCGTACGACGATGACGTATTTTGAAAATTCAAATTTTTTAAAAATTAATGATTAAAAAAAAAATACAATCACCATTATCTGACTATTTTTTCCCTCCTAAATTACTCGTTTTAATTTAAAATTATTACTATATTTAAAAAAGTAATTAATAATGATGATATACTGATATTGTATTTATTAAACTGTTATTTCTTTAAGGGTATATAATGTATGATAACACGATTTTCCGCGTTTAATGTGTTTCATACGATTATAATATTGTAGTTATAATCGACAATCGTTATTAATATTGAACGGAACAACTTAACGTTTAGAAGAAAAAAATGACTGTGATTCGTGTTTTTTTCTGTCATATGAACTTACTATACGTGTATTTTATTAAAAATGCATTAAATACGATTTCCGTGTGACTCGTTTATAGAATACTCTTTGAAACTACGTTGCACGAAGGAGAGTACGCGAAAATACCTATGAAAACGATAGACAGTTCAAGCATGGAATTGATTTTACAGTATATTTACAAGAGACAACTGGACATGAATGATGATAACGTGTTGGACGTCATGCGCGTAGCGGACTATTTGTGTATCGACGATTTGGTGAAACTTTGCCACGAGTTCGTTGTCGAATGTTTAGGACCGGAGAATTGCGTTACGTTGTTGCAATTCGCGGAGTACGTAATTACAATTTTAAGTAATTTTCTCGCGATACGCGTGTAAAAATGTGTACTCGCCGACTTGTCTGACGTTTATTTAAATATTATATCACTGTCCAGTTACTATTACTTCGGAGCGTTGAGAGAAGAGTCGTACAAATATATCGTGAAAAATTTCATGACCGTCGCGAAAAAAGTGACGAACTCATGAAACTCGGGCAAGAGGAATTCAAACAAATAATCGGAGACGACCGGTTAAACGTGAAACACGAAGAAAACGTCCGGGAAATTATAGTGAAATGGGCCGACAAGGATCCGGAGAATCGAAAGGACGAAATAGCGTCTCTGTTATTAAAAAAATCTCAAAACGTAACTACCTAAATCCGTGATGTGCCAGGGTACCTATAGTTTACTGTAATAATTTGATAATTGAAAAAGTAATAATAATAAAGTAAAAACTCATAAGATTTTATTTTCAACGGAATTTTGAATATTGTATTGATTACTATTCTAGTACTCAATTTCTACAAGTAATTGTTAAAGGGGACGCTTTTCAACCACTGTCAGAGGTCGTAGTAGAACCGCGCGCATATAACGCGGAAAATTATTATTATTAATACGATAAAAGTTTGAACAAATTTCACCCTGGTTTTATATTATATTATATCGTACCGTTATTAAATTGCACTTATAATATTGTTATGCGCTTCTTATATTTTGTACTGCGATTGTCCACGAAACATCTGTAGAAGAAAAAAAAAATTATTTTTACAATGAAATTTTCATTTTGAATTAACATTGAACGTATAATATTGTACGTCGATAAATCACCGTACTGGAAAAGTTTGTCGACTATATTATTATTATTATTATACGAATTAATTGTATCGTTATTATTTATTGCGTTAAGTTTTCTTCGAGTACACGAAGTATTACGCATAACAGTATAATAATAATCTGTTTTTATCTATACATTTCTTTTTAAAGTTTATTCAATTATTAACAGGAGCGGCGATGCAATTTTTTCACTTTATTATTATTATTATTGATATTTTTCTTTCGACTTGTTTCGTACACAAAACTTCGTCTCTTTGAACGGTTGAAATTTCAATTATTTAAAAGGTAATACGCGCGTAATGTAATTTTAATAAAAACCGGGCATTTTTTTTTACCTTTTCTTTTTTTAATTTCATTAGTTCTCTTGTATACCTGCATAATATAATATGTGTAATTAGTAACCATATATTTTTATAATTAATTTTTAAATTCAAGAAAATTTTCCAATATTTTTCACTCGTATTTATATAAGTTGAAAATGACGTATTAAAAATATAGTATATTACTGTTTTATGGAGAACCATAAATGAGCCAGCGCGTTACGTTTTAACAATATTGCACCGGCGATTTTATCGTTAATATTATAAAATCAATAAAGTCGCGCCATACCGAAAAATATCGTTTTTTTCAAAACGTATACAAAAGTATTGGCATTATAACATTGAGTTATAAGATTTTTTAACATCCGAGTGTTTATTAAGAGTTCATTTCGTTTCACGAAAAAACGTTCGGATCAGCTGTTCTACGTGATAGCTGATATTATAAACTCGCGCAATATGTTGTACACTATTGCGTGATCGCGCACCATTAATATAATTCACAAATAACATTTAAAAATATAATTTAGATGAATGTCAAATGAATTAACTGTATAAACATAATGTGTGACACAACGTTTCAGGAAGTATATTATATTTTTCTGAACGGACAATATATACACGTATTAAAAACTCTCACGCGATTTCATTTAATAAATTATAATTTTTTTTTCTTCAACTGTTGTGCAATCGATTAGAAATATCGCTATGAAAAAAATGTATAAATAACTACCAAATAAAAAATAATAATAATCGAAAAATCGATTGGAATCGGTGATTGTTCTGTCTTTGTGTTGTAATCATAGATAATACATAATGGATAGGCCATATCCGTTATCAGGCGTTCCCGAATCTTCTGTTTCACTCAGCAAATATTTAGATTACCGATACGTTGATAACAGAATATACTATTTTTCAATTATTATTCCATGGAACAAATTATTATTTCATGGAACAAAAAATAATTTCTTGCTGAGTAGGATAGATGATATGGTTTTAATATTGCCATCTCTCTTCTTTATTCAGGATCGCTGCCCGCTACACGACTATTGTATACACATGGCCTATCCACTATGTATTATCTATGGTTGTAATACACACGAAATACTCGTGGTAACATTTTACGACGCGTACAGCAACGATACGACGAGACCCGTGTTGAGACGAGATTAGTGAAAATTTATCTAGATAAAGATAAAAGATCGTTTACCAAAAATTATCTAGATACAGGTAAAGATGACGTATACTTAAATCATCTCAGATGAGATAATAGATAAGTGAAATTATTTACCTAGATAAAATATAAGATAAAAATCATAAATTATTTTAATAATCGTGTTATTAGTTATTACAACTTACATGGAGTATATAACGTTAAAACTGTGACACAATTATGTCATATTTATTATCGATTAATCCTAAATTTAAGCTTTGCCTTAATAATTAAAAAAATTTTGAAATATTTTATCTAGATAATTACGAGGAAGATAATGATTTTTTTTTTATTTAAGATAACATTGAGATTAGTAAAAAAAATTCATCTATATGAGATAAAAGATAAAAATATATTATCCGGATAAGTCTCAACACTGGACGAGACCGGTTTTTCTACGTTATGGATACGTTTTCGGGCTGGGAGTCGTATCAGAATTAATTCGTATAATCGATTTTTAAATATGGCATTTTCGCGACGATTTCCTTCGTAAAAACCATCGATACCTAAGTAGCCCGCTGTTCTCTATATGATTTGAACGTTTAGCTTTTTTACACACAGAACTGATGTAGTCACAAAAATTGTACACTTTTCTGTACACTCTTTGATCTGTATATCGAGCCGCACTCGTCGAAGGACATTTCCTTCGTCGCACGATATTGAATCGCTTTCGAAATTCAAAAACGTATTCATTTTTTCTTTTTTCGTTCGGCGGACAACATTTATTATTCCCTCGGTAGTCGCTTTGAATTAAACATTCTCGTCTCGCGAGATCTTCGAAAATTGTGTATTAAACATTTTTCAATATTATTTTCACCGTGCTTTATGGGAGGAAAACGTCTAGAAAATTTGCCGCACGCGTTTCGCTTATATATACGCGTGTCTTACAAAGACACAAAACGACCGCTTTTATTTTCCAATCTCCTTAAGTGCACCTGTATACTTACACACTGCAAGTATTACAGTTGTGTGCCGCGCGTTTCTAAACGTATTATAATAACAGAAAAATTTGTTATTATTTGACGCGCACAACGGTGTATTGTTTTCGCATTTCCTGATTTTCGAATGAAAACGATTTGCAATTTCAATTCGTATCGACAATTTGTAAAAAGAAATCGTTTCGTTTGTGTAATTGTTTTCACTGTTATACGGTTTTGTTCGTAACGATATCGCTATACGAGATGACCCCCGGCGAATGTAAATCGAGAATATTATTTTTGCTATCAGTTTTTAATTGAACGCGAATCGATTAAAAAAACCGTTTAGATTTCGTCCAGTGTGTTATGCGTATGATTAAAAATGTATATCCTATTACGGTCGGAGAGTGAATAATCGTTTTTCGCACACTTTATGTGTACGACATTTATGACCAGTCAATTACGAAAAATAACTAAGCCGTTAATTTTTTTTTCCTCTCCGATCGATTAAGTATTATTATTATTTTTTACTTTACAACGATCGGGTGTTGACTGGAATCAAATGTGTGTGTGTGTTTTTTTTGCGCTATAAAACGAATTGTTTTCCCGTATAAAACAACGCGACAGAAAACCCCGTATCCGATTCGTTTTCGCGAAAACCGTACGAAACAACTTAGTGATCGAAATACGTTCACGAAAAGGATAAAATTGCACTCGGGTTAAATAATGTCTCTTCGGATAAACTTATCGCCGACGACAATTTGATTCTTTAGAAATTCTATACACACCGACTCGTTCGGCGCGTTCCGCATTATCTGCTCGCCGAAGAAATAAATAAATAAATAAATAAAAAAACGTCTCGTGGGACGCCCGACCGCGAAGTAATAATATAACTTCGTAGTTGTATATATATATATATATACTCTTTTGTATAGAGTTTTTTTTTTCCTCGACGACAGTATAGCGTTAGACTTTAAGTTATGATTTATTTCGGATTAAAAATCAGCAATATTCTTCTACACAGTGTGTGTGTGTGTGTATTTTTCGACGTGGGTTAATAATTGTTTTCTAACGATACGCTTTTCAATCATGACCGCAGTTACGGTCACCATCACAGTAACAATGTTTCGCTATTGGCTCGTGTCGACCCGGCACACCTGCAAATGCCGCCGGATCACTTTTTTTCTGGGCCCTCCTGAGACCCGTGATTTAATATATAGAGTAAAAAAATACATATCGATATAAAATAAATCGTTATACAAAGTGTACCAAATCTATACGACAAACGCAATAACTTTTGTTTTATTCGTTATTCTTCACTTTTTTTTTTTAAAACAAATACTGTAATACAGCGCTGCAACAATAATGTTTTAAAATATTTTTATTTTATTTTTGGATCTCAGAATTTTAAATTTTAATTCTAACATTTTTTTAGGAAAATCGAAATAGTTATTTTGTAAACACGATTTTTTTTTTTTGAAAATCGTTGGTGTTTATTTTTCTAATAAATGTTAATCTTTTGATTCTGTACAATTTTTTTTTTTTAGGTCCGTGAAAATTCGTACGAAATTCGGAAATCGTATGTTTGCATTGTAATAGCAGCACATATTTAATTTCAGTCCGTGCTTGTTACATAATTTTAATACGAACACACAATTTTATACGGATTTTTCCCAAACTTAAAACGATTGTAAAGAGTCAACGGATTAACATAAATTCAATAGAACGCTATGCGCCAAAACTTTTCGATAAATATTACGTGTTACAAAACGGCTGTTTTGATTTTTCTATAAAACCGTGGGAGCCGGGTCAACTCGACGGATATCGAATACTGCAGGAGTACTCGATGTGCTACATTTCAAAACTATATAAATTATATCCCGCCGAAACGTCTAATTCGCGACCGGTAATAAATTCAAAAAAAAAAAATATTATTGAAAAACGAATATTGTTACGACACACGCGTATGTGCACATCTACCGAAAAACGTTTTTGCGCCGTTCGAAAATTAACTTATTGTTTTCGATCGCCAATCGCTATATATATATATTTAATAAAAAAAAAAAAGGAAAAGAAAAAGACGACGCGGATTATAACGTTGAATCGTCATCGTAATGAATAGTTTATCGAGCTTACAGGTTTTTTTTTTGACAGAGATAAACTCCGATAATTTGTTCGTGATATTAACGAGTAAATGAAACTACGGTATTCCGCGCGTTGGAAACGCGTTAATCGTTCGTCAATAATTTAATCATATTTCCCCTCGCTCTCCCCTCAGGAATTGTTACGGCGCGTCATTTCATCGCCGTTTTCTTCTTCTTTTTTTCAAAATCGATTTCCCGAAACGTTTCTTTTTTCGTCCGTCCGCGCCACGTCTTCCTCTCGACACTATTCTCGTCGCCGAAAAGGTTTCCGTTTGAAACGCCGTCCTGTGGACGCTGCAGTACTCGTGCACTATAAAACAATGCGCGTTTACAATGAAAACTGAAAACGTTCCGAATATTGATACGTTCACTTCGAAAAGATTCATACAAGTATATTATATTATATATTAAGCACGGAACGTTTTCAAAGTGAAATCCACTTGAGTCTGTTGGTTCGTTTCGAAATTGTTTGCCCGACACATTATTATCATACGAGTGTTTAAAAACACTCGATGAAATTAGAGTTTACAACTGTGCACAAACAAGACGAATTATCGAACGTATTAAACCGTTTGTTTCGTACGAAATAATAAAAATAAACCTCTCGTAACGTAGTACTCGTATCGTATAATTACATACGTGAAAATCACGATGCACACACGCGTCTTTTTTCCGGAACGCTCGTGACGGTGCAGCGTTCCAGGACCAAAAAATTTGTCGAGGTTTTCGAGCGTTTTTCAAAGTTTTTGTTCGGCTTTTATTTGTATACTTGTTTTTTTTTATAGATTATTTCAAACTTATTTCTAGTAATATTGCGAAATAAATATAAAAGTCACCCTTTTATCACTTTCTTTTCTTAACATCGTTTTGGTGGTTATAGGTTAGGTTAAACATAAAAAAAATGTTAATATTTTTATTGAATTTTTTTCTTATACAATTTTATTAGAGCATTTTTTTTAAGAAGTTTTAAAGTGATAAACGGGTGTTTTTTACGCGGCAATTTTAAAATATTTTTTGGACATTAAAATCCGCATATTAATAATAACCATACGTGTACGTATATGCGGTTATTATTAGGATTCGGAATATAACGTCCAAAAAATTTTCGGCATTTTACAATTAAGGTCGGACTGTTAAGAGTTTTTCAGTTTAATAATTTCATAACCAGTTTTTTTTTTTAATAAAATGCGTTTTTCACCGTTCAACGAGAACGGACTCGTGTCTAAAAATATAACTATAAATATTCGTGTGCACAGTCTCATCGAAATCGATCGATTAGAGACATTTATCTATACCGCGGATAACGACAATCGCACGGTGAAAGAATACAATAACTAAACGTGAGGAATTGTATGAATTCGTTAAATAATTAATTTGCTCTATTAGTAGTTTATATATATAAAAAAAAGACTGTTTCATTATTATATTATGTAGACAGCTGCCTCTTTCGTATCTTCGGATCCGGTACGACCTTCTTCCCCATCGCTGCTTCCACCTTTCTTTAAATTGATTTCCTACACCGAGTGGAAACAATCTATGACTTTAATCACACCGTCTTTAACTGTCTTCCCTGACAGACTCTTTTTCTTTTCGCTTTTATCCTCTCTAGGTTGCACGTACATCAAAATCTCCTCCTTAACACCCGCTCGCCTATCGTTTACAATTAAATTTGTTAAATTTTGTTTATAACGCCTGTTTCCTACTTGAATGTTTATTCCCCGTTTTCTTCTTTTTTTTTATATCGCCTTGCTATAATGTATTCGAAAAAAAACGTAATAACGAATTCTCGGTAAACGTAAAATGTAATTTTATAACGTCTAAAAACAAATACGCGAAATGAATAATTAACGGACAATTTTTTTTTTGTTTCCAAAATTGAAACATTTATAATTTAATTTTTTCAGATTTTATTTTAACGCTCAATGTGCACGCGGTGTATACGAGTATATTATAGTTACATAAAAACCGAATACGATTCCGTTTTGTATTTCAAATTTCCGTCCCGTTCTGTTCTTGTTTCTCTGTCCCTCGGACAATTCTCCTCACTTCGCTACATTTCGAAAATTCCTCATGTCGTATCTTCGACTGATTATAGGGACGTATTTAGAAACGTGTTATTGTCGAGGGGTGTGGTAGGGGTACCGAAAAATTTTAAACGGTTACAGACGTTCATAATCTCGTTTTCGTAAAAGAATTACGAAGTTAACGACGAAATACGGGCATTTCTAATAATCAAAATTCTATTTAATAATATTATTGTACGCGTTGTATCGATTTAAAATATTATATTAGCTGCAGTTGACGTTAGGAAAATCCGTTATAGTCCGTTTTTCTCTTTTGCCGGACGCATTCGACGGTGTTGAACAAAATATACTACAAAATTGGAAAACTTTGAAAATTTTCATGTAAAAAATAACCATTGTAATTATAGTCACTGTAACTGTTACGCGTTTCCGTCACCGTTACCCGTCCAACAACGTGTTCAGTACTATATGCTTATCGCATGGTTATCACGTAAAACACTCGCACAAGAACACGAAATACGAGAGCGCCTTTTGATGATTACATGTTGTAATCGCGGTATTAAAATCGATAAACGTTGATTTCGCATTCGTAAAACGTATTAAAATGTAATTTATAAATACAGCAAATGAAGGGTCCGGAGCAAGAACAAGGTATCTCCACTCGTTTTCGAAATTCATTTTCGTACATTTTCTGATAACGGAAAACTTTGTCTACAACAGTTTGGTGCAATAACCAGATTAATCCGTCCGTTAGATAGGCTATAATATCATGAAAAACAAAATTCGTTCGTTTCAGCGCAATAACCAGGTACATATCTCCATGTTCTTTTCTTTGTTTTTGTTGAAAAATATACTTGAGATTATGTAAAATGTAAATCTATATAATATGTATAGTTAGCTCTTCGTATGGAAAATTTAAATCTATTTTTACAATATTTTCATACCACCATTAGAAATTAAATTATTTAGTTTTTTGTGCCTCCTGAACAATTTCGAAAAATTGAGATACCCGGTTCTTGCACTGGACCTTTGAAATGGGCTTCTTGTGCCCCCTCCCCTTAAATGCGCCACTGTAATTTGTCCTGAAGAAAACGCGCGGGACGAAACGGCGCGGTTTTTTTTTTTTGCGTCGGCAGGAGGCAGCGTACGGAATTTTGTTTTTTTTTTGGTTTTGGGGTTGGTCTGCAGGGCAGATGGATCATCGCGAGAGGGCTATAATGTATAACAACGCGAATATAAAATGAGCACGCGCGCTCATATCGCACTGCGGCGTGATTGATTGCGTCCCGTTGAGCCGCGAATATTACTTCGACTTTTTGGGGCGGTACGCGTCAACTGCGCGGCTCCGCGCCATTTTCCTAAATATAAATATATATATATTTTCCTGTAAACTTTACAACTTGTATAGCGTACTTGTTGGGCTTCTGCGCACATTTATAAACACACACACACACACACACACACACACGTGTACGCAGAGCAGTGCTGCGCGAAAAGTTTCGGCCAAACTTCAAACTCGGTTTATTAACGATTTTTACGTTTTTATATATCAAATCGGACTTTTGTGCGCCGACGCGTGTGCGCAGAGCACGCCCAGACTCGAAAAAGCATCACTCTTTTATTTTTATTTTTGTATACTTCAGTACTTGCGCACAGAGAAAAATTATTCGAAATAGTTAAAAAAAAAACAAAATATTAATAATACCGGTCAGTGCCGTCTTAAGGCATGGGCTTGCAGGGCCCGGTCCCTGCATTCGAAGGGCCCCCAATTTATTTACAAAATACTTATACATTTTTTTTACTTAGATATTAAATAAATTTTTTTTAAATAAATCTCGAATGATAAAAGAATATTTAAAACGTTAAATATTAACATTTTGAAATTATCATAACAGACAATGAATCAACAGAGATTCGAATATAAATTTTCGTTTTAGTTTTTATTAATAAAGTATAATTTTTAATAGTTTATATAATACTTATATTATGTGTTAAAAAAAAATATATATATATATATATATATGAATATATCATAATTTAAGTATTTAAAGGCTCCCAAATATTTTAGGCTCTTCGACCTCACGTAACCTTAAGACAGCTCGGTTTCGAGTATTTAAACAAAAAAAAGCTTTCGAGTAGTTTTTTTTTTTGTTTATACCGTCAGTTCTACTGTGTTTTATACATTTTTATAAATACCTAAATATATAAAATACCTATTATACAATTATTATAAAAAAAAGGTAGCGAGCCGCGGGGTGCTGCGTCGAATTACTCGGTTAAAGATTATAGAGTGTATTGTTGTCACTATAAATTTGAAAGCAATACGATAAATCATTGCATTCGATAAAACGATTCCGAGCGGAGCTTCGGTGTAATATTTTGGGCGCTTAACAAAAACTAACACTTTTTTATGAACTAAATACCTCAAAACCTATAATCGCTAGTGAAATAGTCCAAAATCAAAAGAAAGATTTTGTAAATTCTTTTTCCTCGATTTAATATAAAGTTACATATTCGATAGCCCAATTCTTAAGGAAGATTATAGGCTATTTATCGTCGCGCTACGACTCTCAGGAGCCGAGAAAACAGAAAAAAAGAGTCGGAAAAAACGCTAAGCGAAAACGAAGTAATAGCCTGCGGATGGGGGGTCGATAATGTGCACAATGTCAGTTAATGATGAAATAAATTTTTAAAAGTCGGTGAAGTCAGTTATTCGTCAGTCGTAGATCGACATGTTACTTTGACTGTGTTAAAAATGTGGGAATTGAAAATAGGAAGTGGAGATGTTTACGTTAAAAGTGGATTGGATACCTAGCCGTAATAAAAAAATTAACCGGAATATTAATTTTCTTTTAGAACATTTTTGTATTTTATGTTTGTATAACAATTATATTGTAAAAATGATATTGTTATTATATTTTTTTTCGTAGACATTTTGTAAAACAAATGAATAAAAGCTTAAATGTAAATGAAACGTAATAAGTGTGACGAAATGTGCGAAATATATAATTGTGTTTAAATAAAAATCAAAGTTAAACTTAAATCTTTTTTTTTTTTTTTTTTGAAGTTTTAAATATCCTTATACCGAGTATCGAATAAAGAAATCCGAATAATATAAGTGGCGGCATTTTTTTTTTTACTGGCAACAGAGACAGCTAGTTCATATTAATATATATATATATTCCAATTAAACCGCTTCCGTCTTTGGTCCGAATCCGTTTTCGCAAAACGATCGCTTTCCTACCAATATATTATTATATATGAAAATCAGAATAAAATTCTATTAAACCTTCGCGCGGTATACAGCAGCAGCTGTGTCTCCTTACACTACATTATAGTGAACCGCGACGTATTATAACATATTTTTCATTTTATTTGTATACTATCGAGTCGAATATTTCACTGCCTTTACAAAAAAATGTACGCGTACAGTACACGACGACGAATCCACGCAATGTTTTGTAAATAAAATATTCAAATAACATAGTAAACACGACACTGTGTGTAATCGCCGAACAAACAAATCGTTATTACCGGTCGTGTATTGAAAATCACATTTTATCTTGTCTTTCGAAAATCGTGTTCGATAACATATTTTATCTTTACTCTAAGAACCTGAAATATGTCGCGAAAACGGTTTTGTAAATAGTATAATATTATTCTCGGCCAGACTTTGGTTATGATTCGCCGAGTGTATTTCGTTTTAAATTGTATCTCTACTTATAAAAATAATAACTTATTAATTAAATTAAATATTTCAGAAAAAAATTCGAGTTAGAAACTATAGCAGCAGTGGGCGTTTAGAACAATTGTTTTATCAACAGTCTTGCTATATAATTTTTTTTTTTCGTTATATTTGTGTTTATTTTGTAAACACAAAATTAAAAAAAAAAATTATTTAACCCCAAAAATATGTATTGACTGTGCCAGCTGTTTATATTCGATTTGATAATAATTTATTTGATATTAGTTTTACTGAAAACTAGTAAAAAAAAAAAAATTGAAAAGCATTTGGAATACTTTTTGTGTTCGAAATACTAATATTAGGACGAATAATGTTGTCACGGAGTACTCGAGTACATAATATTCTGAATGCTTTTTTTTCGAAGTGTTTTTTTTTTTACCCGAGTCTGTTCTCGGCGCAATTTTTCGTCGCCTTTTAAAAGGCTTTGTACTAATAATAATATCGAAAGTCGATTTTTACATTAATTTGCCTTGTAATCGAAATTTCCACAGCAGTAATCGCCGACCGAATTCCTAATAATTATCATTTATTTAGTAGTTGTATTTCGTACACACTCACATATATAGTAGTAATGACTTTTTAGATTTTTCGATTCGACGCGTGACGAGTTAAGTTTTATTTGTCAGAAAAACATTTTCCAGTAACATTTTTTTTTTTGATATATAAATAGATCGGCTGTCGTATCGAATACGTGAATATTATTTCCGACGAGTATACCTATGTGCGTATTTTCGACGTATTTTCTCTGGGGCGCGAGAAAAAAAGAAATTGTAAAAATAAAACGTTTTCTCGCGTACTCGATGGATTTATTTTATATTTTATACTGTCAACACGTATTGGCCAATTTGTGTGCGTTTAATAACGTTTTCATAGAGAGAGAGAGAGAGTCGAGCGTAGTTTATAACACTAAACACAGTTTTAACAAAGATTTTATATTCATGCGAGCGTATTATAATACGCTCGCGGGATCAAACACACTCGAAATGAGTCGATGCAGACGCGTACAATAATATTACTGCAGTTACACGCGGGAAATTAAATTTTCTAGAGAATTACAAGTAGGTAGTGTCTAAAATATATATATATATAACGCGGTATAATAGTTTTTTAACACGAAACCGTTGGAAAATTATTGAGAAAACTTTTCTTTTTTTTTTTAAATAAAATATACATTACCTATATAAATTTCCTCGTCGTACACACTGTTTTCTGTATTATTCCCATTTGTCGTTTTCACGCGATTATTCACCGCGGTCTACAAGATAAATCCTCACGTGACCCGACCACGATGATTATTATTTAATTTTTCACAGAGCTAAACGATTATAATAATATAGCAATATCGAAGTGAAAACGGCAATTTTTTTTTTTAATTCGTTTCGTACAATAATTCAAGAAATCGGTACGATGTTAAACATTTAAATTCGACGCGAACAGAAATCGAATACGAAATCAATTTTTATAATAAAACGTTATTCGTATGTGAAGCGAAGAAAAACCGTAATATTTTATCGTCGTATATTATTCTACGTGTGGCAAAATACACCGAGCTGTGTGTATATAAATAATGCGGTGTACACGCGCGTATGAGCGTGAAAATACGGCCTTGGGGACTGTTGCGGTCGTGTTTTAATTTGTCGATTTATTCTTTTGGATTTGTTGCACTATTTGAATTCGTTATTATTATTTTTTTTAATTAATTAAAAATTTTCTTAAAAATTACCGGAGAAATCGTTGAAAAAATTTACATTGACGAAGTACACTTCGCTCGGTGTTTTACATACAGATTTCGTTCGAGTAATAAAAGAAAAATCAGGCATTAAATTAAAATATTTTGAAAAACGAACTATATATACAAACGACAGTAGTGAATCATTTTCAACAATACTAGAAATTTCGGTGTTTAATAATAATTATTGAAAAATACCTATATTATGCGTTTTAAAGGCGTTTTTTTTTTCATTCTTCCTTCGCGCCTAGCGTTCCTTAAATACCGCGTGTACCCAATAATTTATTTACGACTAAACCGCGATTTCATTAAAAAAAAAACCAAGTAATTCTATAATTAAAATTTGTTCGTGCGCAGCTTATGTTCAAAGGAATTTTCTCGACTGCGCGTTTACTCCGCGCTATTTTTTTAACACAATTTTCAATATTTTATTATTTAGCGTATAAAAAAGTAGAAAATTGTTTAAAATTATATTGTAGTCCATTTTTTTTTTTTGAAATTATCTAAGATGAAATATAGTTTTTTACATAAAAATCCGTATATTTAACTATACAGTCTAAATCTATTATAGGTAGTTGGGCGTATACAGTAAATAGTAGGTACCGTCATTTAAATGTTTCGATTTTTAATGCGTATTTTAGTGATTGTACATATTTTTAGGGTATGTTTAATGATTACATACCATAAACGCAAGCGTATTTTAAGGTTTTTTTTAGGACGTGAAGTTCTTGCTAATAATAGTATAGAGTAACGAATTTTTTCTCAAAAAAAAAAAGTAGATATACCGAAATGATTTCGCGACAAATCGCTGTGAGTATAAAACGGTATAGTAATTAGTAATTCGTATAATATATGGTGTGTCGCGCTTTTTTTTCCACCCTTCTCGGTTCTATGAGCGCGTACAGTTTTTCCCCCGATCCGCAGCTTTTCCGCTACGAAGTTACGACGCTCTTTTCTCACACAGCTGTGTTCGTGCCGCGCGTCCCGTTGCCGATCGAGACCGCAGTGAAACTCGGGTGTGGAGGCCGACGTCGCGGCATAGGGCGAACGAGGGAGTGTACATATATATATATATATATATATATATGTGTGTGTGTGTTTGTGTATAAAGCAGGAGACACGGCCACGTCGAGGGGAAGGTTCCGCGGACGAAAACGCAATATTAAGCGCGGGCGAGACCGCGGTGAACCCGTGGGAGGGGGTTTCGGATGGGTGTGCAGGATCTCGAAGGGATGACGACGGTGGAAGGGATCGGAGCGAGGGATTGGACTCGGCGAGGGGGTGCCGAACGGTATATATACGTATATACACTTCCATATAACGGCAGCCGCCGCCGCCGCCGCCGCCGGTCCGGTATCGCCGGCAAACAAAACGAGTTGAGCCCGGGGAAACAGAGTGCGGAGACAGAGAGAGAGAGAGAGAGAGAGAGAGAGAGCTCGAGATTAATTATGGAAACAAACTTTTAATGGGAAACATAATTAAAAGACGGCAGTTTTTGATACAAATGAGCTTTTTCCAGGAGAGATTTAGAGAAAATGTAAAATCTACGCGATGCTGGAAATGTGTGTACCTATATACATATATATATATATATAAATTATATTACGTATATATATATATTATGATTTATTTATTTCGGTATGATTTTATCACGGGTAAGCGGGGCATTTGTATTACGAATGGAAAAATGGTGTATTCACTTAGAAGCAATAGGATATCAGCTGGAGTTATTTTGGTCATCAGGACTAATCTGATACGTTATCAATACACATACTGCGTAAGGTAGAGGATTTGCCCGTAGGAGTTGTTACGACGATGATGTTGATGTCGGTGTATTGTGTCGCGGGACGAGACAAGGAAGGAGATCAGATGTGCATCGAGAGAACCGTTGGTAAAGGGATGTGACCAAAGAGGAAAGGTCGGCTTCGATTCGGCCGGGACACTCCGTCGGTAGGAATTCCAATGGCGGAGTGAATAAATCGTGCTGGGTGGAGGGAGACGATCGATTTTTAACAGAAAGACAGCATAAGACGAAAATTTATTTTGGACTAAGCGTAGAGTGTCCAAGATATAACTCCGGCTTTAAATTTGGCTGCATATTTTCTAACGACTGTAACCGTGGTTTTATCGTTTTCGTTACCTATCTGTTGTAATTTATTGTGCAACAGCGTTTTCTCGCAAAGTGCTGTCTGATTTTGTTTATTTCCGTCATGGAGCAGACGACTACTATAAGCAACGCTGGCTATATTTTGCTGGACGTTTGTGAAAACGAAATTGTATGCGAACCAATCCCGAACGATTCCGGAATTTTAAGGCAGAGATCCAAAGGCATGATCAATGACGTGTAGTCGAACATTTGTGAAAGAGTCGTCGAAAACGTCAACGACCGTGTTATTCAATGCCGTGCCGGCTCGAGAGATCTTATACAGGTGTTGTTTTTCGTACTTAAATCGGTGATCCAACTAAACGTGGTTAAGATAAAAAAATAATAATAACAATTTTCAAACAAATTCAAGCGTTTTATTGCCTTTTCTATTTCGGCGCTATATCCACGGACACCATTTTATAGGCGCACGCGCGCGTGTCATAGATTTTATGTCTGTCCGCGCCCGTCGCTATAAACACAGTTCAATCGTATTGCACTCATTGTACAATAATATAAATAAATTGGACGCGATTCGGTTGGTGTTTGCGTGGATAAGAGGGCGACGCTTAGCACCCTTCGGATATTAACACCCTAAATTTGTTTGGTTTTATTAGCTCGCTTTTTTTTTCCATCTTAAAGTGTATACACGCACGTTTCTTGTCAGCGCATACGTATATCGTTACCCTCGGGTTTTCAAGAAGATATTTTGTTCGATGTCGTTCAAGTTTTGTGTGTCGTACGCTGTACATTGCACAATACGATAATCAGTCCTTTTTATAGACGACCCGTCATAGGCGACGGTACAAGCGTTACCGAAGGGACTCGCTCCTGTGATTTATGTGATCGCACGAGTGCAAAATTAAATTTAAAAAAATTTATTAACCTTATTGTCAATTCGTATTAACCGAAATAAAGTGTATAACCATATACATATATACTTCCCCCGTCGAATCAGTCAGGAAACCGAGTCTTTGATATCACCGCACGAATGTATATATATACATAATTTCACCGAATCGTCATCTATTGCGCACGTCTCTATAGTCGCGTTTTACTCGAATAGGCAAAACACCAGGTGACCCAGCGGAGCACGAGACCATTTTTACTTATTTTCCCAGTAGAGAGTTCGAGACTGACGCATCGGTCATATAATAATATCGTCTCTAAACTATAGTGTTTTCATTTTGATTTTTAACGAATACGGTTTCATCGTTTATTTGATTTACAATCAATGGCTAGGACTCGCGGTTCACCCGTGGGAATAAACAACTGTAGAAACAACACCGAAGTTTATTTACGTGTTTTTTGTACTCGTTTAAATGAGCTAACAATTCGTTGTATGATCGTGTTTGCTTTTGTGTTGGGACACAAACAGATCATACGGTTTTTTGAGAACCTGTTAAATAAGGGACTCGGTAGAGTTTATTCGTATCATTTCGACGACTCGGTTCAAAAGGCCGGTTGGCGTGGTATAGCCGATTGCATCGCTTTACTGGTACAGACTCATAACAGTGTATAAATAATCGACCACGTTTTCCAGCGAAAGTGCGACGGAGTAGCAGCAGGCGCTTTGCTATAATATATTCGTTGCCGTAACGTCATTTGGTGAACGGAGAAGGTATAAATGTATTTAATAGTAACTAAGTGTGTGTGTGTGTGTGTGTAAATTTAATCGGCGAACCGCAATCACAAAGGCCTCGACGAGAGGTTTATGTGGCTGGTGTAATTACGCGTAATACGCAGCCGAATGAACGGGTCGGCCGAACGGGCGTACAGAAATTTTAAAATCGATTTGCCCGTGTGTCGTATTAGAGCGGGAGGAAAAAAAAATCTGTAAAAACACGTAATTTTTTTTTTTTATATTTATTCTTGTAACTGCAGGACTTCGTTTATATCGTATTAGACCGCTCTGAAAGCCAAAAACAAAATACAACGAATGGAGACGTATTATATCCATTCCCCTCGACATATAACCGAGCTAACGTTTCGAGTTATTGAAAGAAGCGTAAAAACTCGTAGGTAATAAGAGCATCTGCAGACGAGGTAGGTGGACAGTGTACGGTTTTATAAGTGATCAATGATATTGAATCAGCTCGTATAATATTATATAATCACTGTACGCGTTTTATTCGAAAAGAGATTTGCCGATTTATTTTCCAGCTCGTATTTATTCAGTCGCTTTTCTACTACAGTTTAGTAATCGTCGAGCCGTTGTAATTTTTAAATATTTATGACCGATAAAAAGGAAAGAAACTCGACTCGACCTGACGTCCGAAGGATGTTATATACGATATTCCGTTGGGATTTATAAAAGCAAAAATGAAAAAACTGAAGCGCGTTGCTCGGTGTATTTTGTACGCATTACCGAAACGAAAAAAAAAGTAATAATAAAAAAAAAAAATAACGGTATACAGCGCGCGTTTATGTTATTTTATTATTATTACGCTATAATATACGCGAACGATGGACTGACTCGATGGAAAAACGTATTTCCTTCGTACGCGCGCCCCGTTATTATTATACATATATAATATATTTATTATTATTACACACCATATACAATAAAGTATTGCGACGGCATTATTATTATATTTCATTGTCACCAAGACGAATATTATTTGTTAATTGTCAATACGGTCGATTTTATAATAATAATAATAATAATTTTTAAATAAAAAAAAAATAATCAATGATAATACGTAATAGTTTGGATGGAAATCGAGTATCCCACCCCCGACAGCAGCGGCAGTATCGCGAAGGAGTTCGGCACGTGCGGCACGTGTTATCGATCGGTTTTTTTTTATTATTTTTCGTACAATAATAATTTAACGAATTCGTTATTTTCACCGTGACTTCGGTTCATTAAGATTACCGCCTATAAACAGTCTGTTGTACATTGTAATATGTCGCAGTGCGATAATGTGTGTGCAGCGCGCGTTATCCGTATCGATCTCTTTTTTACCAGTCGCCTGCAGCGGCGTACATATTATTGCAGCGAGCACGCCCGTCGTTATTTATTAATACAAATAAAACGTAATAATAATAATAAAAAAAACGATTAAATTTCGCGCCAAAGTCGTGTCGTTACACACGAAATATATCGGTTAACAACAAATAAACGAATAAAATGATAAAAAAGATAATAATATAAGAAATAGAAATAATTAAATAACGAAATTCGTATGTATTAAATTATATATATATGTAATCAAGCCAGAAAGTATTATGTAAGACAAAGAAATTTATTAGAGTTGTTGTATTGAACTTGCAAATTTATTTACTGCCGGTTTCGACAAAATAGTCAGGTGTTGCGCGAAAAGAAAAATAATAACGACCGAACAATTAATAATAAAAACGAACAAATTACGTAAAGAAAACGACGGACATTAAAATAAGAAAAACATTTATTTTATTATTTTACTTTTTGATTTAATTGTACATTGACATATTATTACAGAATTTATTCGAAACAATTTATGTAATACATCATTTGTTTGAGTACGAACAATTTGCGGAAAGAGCAAAAAGACTGAATTTCATTGATTCGAGTGTATTGAAATCCCTTTACAAAAAAAAAAAAAAAAGCCTTAAAAAATTATATTCAAACTGTGCTAAATACGCTAGTAAATCTTTCGGTCGATCGTTTGTTGGTTATATTAATTTTAGGGCCTTGCTCCGAATTTAAAAGCGCTGTAATCAAAGTAAAGCAAAAATAAAAAATAAAATTTGATTATTGTTCAAATTTAAATTGATTTTTCATTTCGTTTTATTCTCGTATACATAATTTCAACGGGCGCGCGTAGTTTGTATTACTTACAATGGTAATTGTCTAATATTTAATAATAATTAATAAATCCGTTATTTAGGTTTATTTCATTCTTTTTTTTTTTGTAAATAATATCGCTCTCTATATCTGTAACACAAGCTTGACTCGAAATAGACAGCTAATCACATAGTTGTATTTAAACGATGTATCGTGTACATTTATGACGATTAAATAATAATAAAAAAAAAAAAAACCGATCAAAAATGTATTATTATAATATTATAATAAGGCAAAAATGAACACATTTTCGCGTTCCGTCGTCGTGAGAATTAACGAGTGTAATGTTATATACTATAATATAGGGTTTCGGGTGTATTTTGCGTTATATTATTTTACGCAGTAAACAATATTATTCGAAGTTTCGGTTATCGCTATTAAACATTGTAATTATTATTCCCCGAGTCTTTTATTTTACTTTTTTTTTTTTTGCTTTATAAAACAAAGTGCTAAGTAGGTACACCGCAAAATTATTGTACAATGTATATGTGCATAATAAAAATAAGAATAATTATAACCTAATATTGTCATAATATATATAATATATATATATATTAAAATTTAATGATCGTATTTTATTTAAAATATTCCGAAATTAATTTTTAATCGCAGTGTAAATTTTAATTTTTATAACTCTTATAATTCCATAAGCAATATGTTATGTTTTTTTTTTTTTTAGAATATTTATATATTTGTGTAAAAGATGAATAAATTCAGTACGTGATTTAATTTAACATTTCTTCCAGATATTCGAATTATTATATTTTCCTACGTTTTTATCACGCAACCGTATACAGGAGTGGTTCCCAACCTTTTTTTATTCTACGCCCCCTTGTAAATGTTTAAAAATCTCACGCCCCTCCGCCCTTTAAATTAGAATTTAGATGACTTATTTTTTTTTTTTTTTTGTTGAACCTTTCAAATAAATTAAATATAATTTTAAAATAAATAAAATTTTCGTTATTCCACCATCACTATGTTCCCCCCTTGCAGTATCTAAATTCCACCCTGGGCGAATTCCTCCCGGTTTGGAACCACTGGTATACAGCAATAGTGCGTTATCCGATTTTCGATACTTACATTTTTTAAATATAATAATGATAATAATATATGTGTCTATTGATCCTGGACGATTGCTCCACGATACATAATAAATATCAATTACCTCACGGTATCGTGCGAGTAGAAATATAAAAATAATTGTTCGTTATACGAGGGCGTGTCCAAAAAGAAAACGAACTGGTAATTTTTTTTTTTTAATTTACACATTTAATTTTTTTTAACTATTTAATCCCCATTCGGAGAACATTCTCCGCCCGATTATCTAATCCGCTTTTCGAAACATTTTATTTATTTTATAAATTCGTCTTTTGTGATATGCCAGCGATAGCACCACCATCGTTTTCGTTAAATAAAAAATAATTCGCACATGTCAGTATAATTATACATTCAATGTGCGAAAACGACAAATTATTTTGTCAATACGGTCGATTTTATAATAATAATAATAATAATTTTAAATAAAAAAAAAATAATCAATGATAATACGTAATAGTTTGGATGGAAATCGAGTATCCCACCCCCGACAGCAGCGGCAGTATCGCGAAGGAGTTCGGCACGTGCGGCACGTGTTATCGATCGGTTTTTTTTTATTATTTTTCGTTTAATAATAATTTAACGAATTCGTTATTTTCACCGTGACTTCGGTTCATTAAGATTACCGCCTATAAACAGTCTGTTGTACATTGTAATATGTCGCAGTGCGATAATGTGTGTGCAGCGCGCGTTATCCGTATCGATCTCTTTTTTACCAGTCGCCTGCAGCGGCGTACATATTATTGCAGCGAGCACGCCCGTCGTTATTTATTAATACAAATAAAACGTAATAATAATAATAAAAAAAACGATTAAATTTCGCGCCAAAGTCGTGTCGTTACACACGAAATATATCGGTTAACAACAAATAAACGAATAAAATGATAAAAAAGATAATAATATAAGAAATAGAAATAATTAAATAACGAAATTCGTATGTATTAAATTATATATATATGTAATCAAGCCAGAAAGTATTATGTAAGACAAAGAAATTTATTAGAGTTGTTGTATTGAACTTGCAAATTTATTTACTGCCGGTTTCGACAAAAATAGTCAGGTGTTGCGCGAAAAAGAAAAATAATAACGACCGAACAATTAATAATAAAAACGAACAAATTACGTAAAGAAAACGACGGACATTAAAATAAGAAAAACATTTATTTTATTATTTTACTTTTTGATTTAATTGTACATTGACATATTATTACAGAATTTATTCGAAACAATTTATGTAATACATCATTTGTTTGAGTAAGAAAAATTTGCGGAAAGAGCAAAAAGACTGAATTTCATTGATTCGAGTGTATTGAAATCCCTTTACAAAAAAAAAAAAAAAAGCCTTAAAAAATTATATTCAAACTGTGCTAAATACGCTAGTAAATCTTTCGGTCGATCGTTTGTTGGTTATATTAATTTTAGGACCTAACTTATTGCTTCGAATTTAAAAGCACTGTAATCAAAGTAAAGCAAAAAACATAATAAAATTTGATTATTGTTCAAATTTAAATTGATTTTTCATTTCGTTTTATTCTCGTATACATAATTTCAACGGCGCGCGTAGTTTGTATTACTTACAATGGTAATTGTCTAATATTTAATAATTAATAAATCCGTTATTTAGGTTTATTTCATTTTTTTTTTTTTTTTTTGTAAATAATATCGCTCTCTATATCTGTAACACAAGCTTGACTCGAAATAGACAGCTAATCACATAGTTGTATTTAAACGATGTATCGTGTACATTTATGACGATTAAATAATAATAAAAAAAAAAAAACCGATCAAAATGTATTATTATAATATTATAATAAGGCAAAATGAACACATTTTCGCGTTCCGTCGTCGTGAGAATTAACGAGTGTAATGTTATATACTATAATATAGGGTTTCGGGTGTATTTTGCGTTATATTATTTTACGCAGTAAACAATATTATTCGAAGTTTCGGTTATCGCTATTAAACATTGTAATTATTATTCCCGAGTCTTTTATTTTACTTTTTTTTTTGCTTTATAAAACAAAGTGCTAAGTAGGTACACCGCAAAATTATTGTACAATGTATATGTGCATAATAAAAATAAGAATAATTATAACCTAATATTGTCATAATATATATAATATATATATATATTAAAATTTAATGATCGTATTTTATTTAAAATATTCCGAAATTAATTTTTAATCGCAGTGTAAATTTTAATTTTATAACTCTTATAATTCCATAAGCAATATGTTATGTTTTTTTTTTTTTAGAATATTTATATATTTGTGTAAAAGATGAATAAATTCAGTACGTGATTTAATTTAACATTTCTTCCAGATATTCGAATTATTATATTTTCCTACGTTTTTATCACGCAACCGTATACAGGAGTGGTTCCCAACCTTTTTTTATTCTACGCCCCCTTGTAAATGTTTAAAAATCTCACGCCCCTCCGCCCTTTAAATTAGAATTTAGATGACTTTTTTTTTTTTTTTTAGTGAACCTTTCAAATAAATTAAATATAATTTTAAAATAAATAAAATTTTCGTTATTCCACCATCACTATGTTCCCCCCTTGCAGTATCTAAATTCCACCCTGGGGCGAATTCCTCCCCGGTTTGGAACCACTGGTATACAGCAATAGTGCGTTATCCGATTTTCGATACTTACATTTTTTAAATATAATAATGATAATAATATATGTGTCTATTGATCCTGGACGATTGCTCCACGATACATAATAAATATCAATTACCTCACGGTATCGTGCGAGTAGAAATATAAAAATAATTGTTCGTTATACGAGGGCGTGTCCAAAAAGAAAACGAACTGGTAATTTTTTTTTAATTTACACATTTAATTTTTTTTAACTATTTAATCCCCATTCGGAGAACATTCTCCGCCCGATTATCTAATCCGCTTTTCGAAACATTTTATTTATTTTATAAATTCGTCTTTTGTGATATGCCAGCGATAGCACCACCATCGTTTTCGTTAAATAAAAAATAATTCGCACATGTCAGTATAATTATACATTCAATGTGCGAAAACGACAAATTATTATAATATTTTTAATTGAATAAAACGATGTTTTATATGGTTTACCAGATTTACTCGATATTAATTCAGCTCTTGCGAATGAAATATCGTGGTGACTTACCAGAATACATATAGATAAATATATATATATATAAAATATGAAATCGTGCCAATGTTTTTGTTAGCCTGTAGTTCGTTTTTTTTCTTCTTCTAATTATACGCGGTTATTTATAACGCGACGTAACGTTTAATGTCATTTCAATGGTTTTTTTTTAATACGCGTGTTATTATCCACAACCCCGTGTGAAATTTTCAATACACCAAAAATTAAATAATTCGTTTGTTTCCCAATATAATAGCAGTATCCAGCGGCGTAGCACGACTTATCATCGTGTTTTAGATGGTAAAAAATTCCGTGGCCATCTATTACATACCGCGGGCCGATTGATTTAAAAAGCGAACCGTATTACTGTAATATTTAATGCTCGAAATGCTCGAAAACTTCTTTGGTTTGCAGGATCGATACTGGAATACGAGTGAAATTGTCGACTGCAAAGAGTTAGAAAAAAAAGTTCAAAAACCCGTTTCTATCGTTACGGCTGCGCGCGTATATTATACTGTTTTTACTTCTCGTTTTAATTTAATTTCGCGTTTGAAACACTGCTGCTGCAGACGTTTATTTTTATGACGCTTCCGCGGCCATGCATAAATTAATAAAACACGCTTAACAAATCGTCCCGAAATTATAAACGCGTAATTGCACGGTTCGGGGTACCGGGGGCAATCATATATCTCCGTCTCCTCTCACCGACCACAGTGAAAAAAAAAAAAAATTAAAAACAAAGTCTTAAATATTTCGAATGTTCGCCACAACTGCAGTGAATAAAAAAAAATACCACTTGTCTTTATCGCATATTAAGTCCGTTTTTATAATTCGTATAAAACATTAAATAATCTGCATGTATTAAATAGTAAATAATATTTCAGGAATAATCTATAATCATAAGTCGCTTTTTTTTCGGTTAACTTTTCCTCTTGTAAATATATAATATTTGTTACGTATCGTTTTCCACGCATAAAACTGAACGTTTTTTATCGTTCGCAAGCGATGGTTATACTTCAACGAAAATTTCTTCACAAAAAACCAAATCACTTTCTTCTCCTTGACTTAGTCGTTAAAAAAAATCTTTTATTTTTCCTCACACATTTTTTTGAGGGGCTACTATTTAATAATTAATAAAAATTTTGATCATATTATGTTGTCGGCCGCCGATAACTGAAACACGGCTCCGAATTCTATCCAACTAAGTGACATATAAATCACTATTATTGATTTTAATTTGCTCAAACATTAACCTCGTATAAAAGAAAAAAAAATGTTATGTAAAAAACAACTCTTTATAAAATTATCAGAAATTATTTGTTAAAATATTATGATCATTAGTGTGTGTGTGTGTGTGTGTGTGTCCAAAAGAGTAAAATTACATTTAAACCGTTCATTTTGTATAAAAATTGATTGCACGCGTAAAATTAAAATATAAATGTTGCGAGTAATAAATACGCTTTATGAAACAATTACGGTTTGTTCTGAAATTAGTCATATAAATATTTCGTATATGACTATTAAAAACCTATTACCTACTGTACAACAGTGTGATGCAATTTATTTCCATCGCTTGATTTTATAAATATAATACATATCGCGTGCATCGATAATAACGTTCCGCTTTACCGGTACAGAGTAAATTTATTATTTTATATTAGCTATAAAATGTTTTGAACGTTTCATAAGCTATACATTTAGGAGACTGTATTACCGAATTCATACGCATTTATAAATGAGTAGTTATGTAATTTTAAAATTCTTGAATTTCGAAAAAAGTAGTTAGGCAATAATGTAATACTATTCGTGGTAAATCGCCTACATACGCGCGTTTTTAATACAATTTATACGAAATAATTTAATTGTAAAAATAAATACAGCAATGAAATGACCTGCGCATTAAACGGTATCAAAACGTTTACCCATATAATTAAAAAATATCGCGTGGATGTAATTTTTATTTATAAAACGATTAAAAAATAATTTACTCTCCGTCCGCTACCACCACCGATACGGTTGCATGGATATACAATCATGCCGCTTTAGTGGCGGGTGTTGACTGTGTCTTAAAAAAAATATTAACCGCTTAAATGTTTATTATTATAATTATTATTATTTATTAAAATGTTACGCTTTTACATGCTCGTAAATATTAAAATAGCATTATTTTACAATTTTTTTTTCGCGGTTGCTCAGTTACAATTACTTTTATATTGCATAATAGAAATTTTTGGTGAGTGTGGCTTCTTGGGGCTCAAAGAACTGCGCCAAACTGTTTGGCCATTCTGAAGAAATAGTTGACCTTAGGTTTAGTTTTTCACTTCGCAAAGTGTTAAAAATGACGTTTAGGGTCAAACAATTTGAGGCCAAATTACACAAGAACGTACTACTTAGAGCTGGTTTAGGTGTGGCCAAATTTCGGTGGTATGGACAGCAAATACATACATGTATGTACAGCCCGTTATAATTGATTTAAACAAATATAAATTATTTATTGTGTGTTTTAGTCGTCACGCTTTACCATAACACAATAATTAGATTATAAAATAATAATAATGTTGATCAGTGTATAATTCGTAAATTTTTAAAACAATATTGTTGGGTAAGACATATTTATATTAAAATCACTAATTCACGATTATAAATATGAATTATATAATGAGAAATATCGTAAAGATTAAAGTAATAATAATAATAAAAATAAATCTAAACTATAAAAATGTACCTAAACATTTTTTTTTCTAGGGGAGGGAGGTGATTACATATTTTTTGAGCAGCAAAATTATTAAGGAACACAAAATTCCCCTACTCAAGGAACAAGCAGTTGCAATAGCCTGCTGCCCTCCGTATAGCCACGTTTATGTTAGAGCTTATCAATATATTGCAAAAATCGTTATAATTTATTTTCCTTTAGATATATTACTACGTTTTTGTAGGATCAAAAGTAGATTGAATGAGTCGCAACAACCACGATTACAAACATGACAACGTTTTTAATTTTATTAAAAGTAAAAATTAATATCGATAAGATTTCAACAAAAAAAAAAAATGGGAAATTACAATTAAAACTCTTATAATAATTAAAATTGTGAAATGACAAAAAAAAAATAAATAAAGAAAGTAAAAACGTAAAAAAAAATCTACCACCCGTGGCCAATTTCTCCCTCCTCGAACCACTCCTTAAATACGGCTCTGTTTATAAAGCTATATAACGAAAGACGCTTCTCAATAAATACGCTTTATGAAACAATTACGGTTTGTTCTGAAATTAGTCATATAAATATTTCGTATATGACTATTAAAAACCTATTACCTACTGTACAACAGTGTGATGCAATTTATTTCCATCGCTTGATTTTATAAATATAATACATATCGCGTGCATCGATAATAACGTTCCGCTTTACCGGTACAGAGTAAATTTATTATTTTATATTAGCTATAAAATGTTTTGAACGTTTCATAAGCTATACATTTAGGAGACTGTATTACCGAATTCATACGCATTTATAAATGAGTAGTTATGTAATTTTAAAATTCTTGAATTTCGAAAAAAGTAGTTAGGCAATAATGTAATACTATTCGTGGTAAATCGCCTACATACGCGCGTTTTTAATACAATTTATACGAAATAATTTAATTGTAAAAATAAATACAGCAATGAAATGACCTGCGCATTAAACGGTATCAAAACGTTTACCCATATAATTAAAAAATATCGCGTGGATGTAATTTTTATTTATAAAACGATTAAAAAATAATTTACTCTCCGTCCGCTACCACCACCGATACGGTGGCATGGATATACCATCATGCCGCTTTAGTGGCGGGTGTTGACTGTGTCTTAAAAAAAAATATTAACCGCTTAAATGTTTATTATTATTTATTAAAATGTTACGCGTTTACATGCTCGTAAATATTAAAATATAATTGCATTATTTTACAATTTTTTTTTCGCGGTTGCTCAGTTACAATTACTTTTATATTGCATAATAGAAATTTTTGGTGAGTGTGGCTTCTTGGGGCTCAAAGAACTGCGCCAAACTGTTTGGCCATTCTGAAGAAATAGTTGACCTTAGGTTTAGTTTTTCACTTTGCAAAGTGTTAAAAATGACGTTTAGGGTCAAACAATTTGAGGCCAAATTACACAAGAACGTACTACTTAGAGCTGGTTTAGGTGTGGCCAAATTTCGGTGGTATGGACAGCAAATACATACATGTATGTACAGCCCGTTATAATTGATTTAAACAAATATAAATTATTTATTGTGTGTTTTAGTCGTCACGCTTTACCATAACACAATAATTAGATTATAAAATAATAATAATGTTGATCAGTGTATAATTCGTAAATTTTTAAAACAATATTGTTGGGTAAGACATACTTATATTAAAATCACTAATTCACGATTATAAATATGAATTATATAATGAGAAATATCGTAAAGATTAAAGTAATAATAATAATAATAATAATAAAAATAAATCTAAACTATAAAAATGTACCTTAACATTTTTTTTCTAGGGAGGAGGTGATTACATATTTTTTGAGCAGCAAAATTATTAAGGAACACAAAATTCCCCTACTCAAGGAACAAGCAGTTGCAATAGCCTGCTGCCCTCCGTATAGCCACGTTTATGTTAGAGCTTATCAATATATTGCAAAAATCGTTATAATTTATTTTCCTTTAGATATATTACTACGTTTTTGTAGGATCAAAAGTAGATTGAATGAGTCGAAAAGGAAGTAACATCCCCTTTATTTTTAACGAAATAATTGCTTCGCTCTGTATCCAATCATCCCTAAGGCTACACAGTAATACTTAAGGCACACCGAATTTTCACACGATATAAACGACGATTTTCATTTAAACATTAACGAATCCGTTTTTTTTTTTTAATGTCTTCAATTGTCAATTAGTTACGGACTTTAAAAAAGACAAAAACAATCGTGTAAATTTACAGACGCTTAAAATTGTCGTTTATATCGTGTGAAAATCCGGCGTCTTAAGTAGATATTAACTTCTGGCGTTTGGATGCCGCGCGAAACAGTTGTTACTTATTATTACTTGTACCTACTAAATCTCTAAATGATTTTCTCGATTCAGACATTGAGTATAACGAATATACAGTGGCGTATTTTAAAGGGGGAGAGCATAGATTATATTTTTAGTATGTGATATCATCTCATGAGTCTGTCCATCACAGTTTCACTCGTTTAATTTTTTACTAATTTTCGTTGAAAATGTTCAAAAATTTACCAATTTTTATGTATTTCATTCGCCATCGGTTCAACGTGTCGAGCAATAATAATGAGTAGGCACGAAATCAAATGCTTCCAACAAAAGTGGAAACTGCAGATTATTATTACAGATTTTTCCAACGTTTACTGCATTTAAATATTTAAAATTAATACAACACGTAAAATAATTTTTAATTTGAACGATATTAATTAAATTTTATTAAATTATTTATTTATTTAATTATTTTTTATTATAGAAACGCTTTCGTTTTATCGTTAATTTATTTTTGTTTTATACAAATGTGATTATCTATAAACCCGTTTTAAATTTTGTTGGCGCCCCCCCCCCCATATTTATTATACACTTATTTAATTTATTTAATTACCTTGTGAATATACCTTTCTCGTTTCACTGGTCACAGGGCTCTAGAGACGTACAATACGCGACGTGATGTGTAAGCGACAGAGGACTGAAAACGAAATATTAATTGGCAACGGAGTTTTTGGATTTTAACGCTTATTTCGCTTTGATAATCGAATGTTTTTTTTTCGTGACAACGTTATTTGAGCTGTCTGATGCGAGAAAATTATTGTGTCTCGTGAGAAAAATGTCGTCGCGGAATCCGCAGCAGTCGAAATCCCAAGTATTTCACGTTGCATGTCCCCGTCTCTTATTTTTTATTTATTATCTAAAGGATACACACAGCTATTTGTTTCTTTTTTTTTTTGTACTATGGACACGCGACGTTTTATATTATTATTATTATTACTATAATTTTTATTCAACGAATAATTTTTAATGCGAAACTGGAAACCGTTGAATCGTAATTGAATTATAATAAATATACTTGAATATAAGAAGTAAATGATATTTTATAAAAGCAAAACGGTTTTTTTTAAAAAAAAACTGGATAAAATACAAAAATGATGGTGGACAAGTACCGAGTTCAAATATACATATATTTGGACGAATTAAAAGAGTCTTTGAACATTTGTAATTCGATTGTGGAGGTGAATTATTGGATTGAAAAATCTGAGCTTATTGTGCGTACGTTGTTTGTAAAATACGAAAATCGTCATGAAAAAAAAAAAAAAAGTCACTGGACCAGACGGTAAACCTATTATAGGTTTACATTTATATTTTACTCGTATAATTTTTTTTTTTTTAAAAAACACAAATTTTAGACGGACATATTTATCCAATGGTGTTTGAGACGCTTCGCAAATTATACGCGCAAAGTTCATAACGTTTAATTCGAATTTATATAATATTAATTGAATTTTTATCAATTTCTTTCAATTTGTATATATATATATATATTATATGAAAATCAAATCGTCAGAGAAAATGTGTTGTGTAATATTAGGCGCGGTACTAGACGTAGGATATCCGGTACGAGTATGTTAAAACCGCTAACAAAGTAGTTTACATTTGGAAAAGGGCCAGAGAAATATATACTCTTCGCCGTTATTTATAACAATATTGTATAAATGGGCCAATAAATATATTCACCGTCCAATTGACTGTTACAGAAACGCTCTGGACGTCGTTTTGTACAATAAATATTCGAATTATTGTCGGTCGGCTATATATTGCCACCTCACATTGCATTATAATAATAATTGTAGGGCTCGGAATTTGACGCCCTTAAAATGATTACCGAATACGGGTGCGATTATGCGCTTACAACAATTAAAAATACGCCATTCGTAATTTTCACACGATATAAACGACGATTTTCATTTAAACATTAACGAATCCGTTTTTTTTTTTTAATGTCTTCAATTGTCAATTAGTTACGGACTTTAAAAAAAATGGAATAAACCGAATTTGTTTAAATTTCGTAATTTTTAACAATTCAGACAAAAAACAATCGTGTAAATTTACAGACGCTTAAAATTGTCGTTTATATCGTGTGAAAATCCGGCGTCTTAAGTAGATATTAACTTCTGGCGTTTGGATGCCGCGCGAAACAGTTGTTACTTATTATTACTTGTACCTACTAAATCTCTAAATGATTTTCTCGATTCAGACATTGAGTATAACGAATATACAGTGGCGTATTTTAAAGGGGGAGAGCATAGATTATATTTTTAGTATGTGATATCATCTCATGAGTCTGTCCATCACAGGTTCACTCGTTTAATTTTTTACTAATTTTCGTTGAAAATTCTCAAAAATTTACCAATTTGTATGTATTTCATCGGTCCAACGTGTCGATAAATAATAATGAGTAGGTACGAAATCAAATGCTTTCAACAAAAGTGGAAACTGCAGATTATTATTACAGATTTTTCCAACGTTTACTGCATTTAAATATTTTAATATTTAAAATTAATACAACACGTAAAATAATTTTTAAATTTGAACGATATTAATTAAATTTTATTAAATTATTTATTTATTTAATTATTTTTTATTATAGAAACGCTTTCGTTTTATCGTTAATTTATTTTTGTTTTATACAAATGTGATTATCTATAAACCCGTTTTAAATTTTGTTGGCGCCCCCCCCCATATTTATTATACACTTATTTAATTTATTTAATTACCTTGTGAATATACCTTTCTCGTTTCACTGGTCACAGGGCTCTAGAGACGTACAATACGCGACGTGATGTGTAAGCGACAGAGGACTGAAAACGAAATATTAATTGGCAACGGAGTTTTTGGATTTTAACGCTTATTTCGCTTTGATAATCGAATGTTTTTTTTTCGTGACAACGTTATTTGAGCTGTCTGATGCGAGAAAATTATTGTGTCTCGTGAGAAAATGTCGTCGCGGAATCCGCAGCAGTCGAAATCCCAAGTATTTCACGTTGCATGTCCCCGTCTCTTATTTTTTATTTATTATCTAAAGGATACACACAGCTATTTGTTTTTTTTTTTTTTGTACTATGGACACGCGACGTTTTATATTATTATTATTATTACTATAATTTTTATTCAACGAATAATTTTTAATGCGAAACTGGAAACCGTTGAATCGTAATTGAATTATAATAAATATACTTGAATATAAGAAGTAAATGATATTTTATAAAAGCAAAACGGTTTTTTTTTTTTAAAAAAAAAAACTGGATAAAATACAAAAATGATGGTGGACAAGTACCGAGTTCAAATATACATATATTTGGACGAATTAAAAGAGTTTTTGAACATTTGTAATTCGATTGTGGAGGTGAATTATTGGATTGAAAAAATCTGAGCTTATTGTGCGTACGTTGTTTGTAAAATACGAAAATCGTCATGAAAAAAAAAAGTCACTGGACCAAACGGTAAACCTATTATAGGTTTACATTTATATTTTATTCGTATAATTTTTTTTTTTAAAAACACAAATTTTAGACGGACGTATTTATCCAATGGTGTTTGAGACGCTTCGCAAATTATACGCGCAAAGTTCAAAACGTTTAATTCGAATTTATATAATATTAATTGAATTTTTATCAATTTCGTCCAATTTGTATATATATACACAAATTTATATATATATATATATTATACGAAAATCAAATCGTCAGAGAAAATGTGTTGTGTAATATTAGGCGCGGTACTAGACGTAGGATATCCGGTACGAGTATGTTAAAACCGCTAACAAAGTAGTTTACATTTGGAAAAGGGCCAGAGAAATATATACTCTTCGCCGTTATTTATAACAATATTGTATAAATGGGCCAATAAATATATTCACCGTCCAATTGACTGTTACAGAAACGCTCTGGACGTCGTTTTGTACAATAAATATTCGAATTATTGTCGGTCGGCTATATATTGCCACCTCACATTGCATTATAATAATAATTGTAGGGCTCGGAATTTGACGCCCTTAAAATGATTACCGAATACGGGTGCGATTATGCGCTTACAACAATTAAAAATACGCAATTCGTGTGTGTTTTTCATTTAATTTTTCCGAAAGGTCAGAAAAAATATGAAAATTTGAAAGATACAAAAATGTAATAATATAAAATTTTTTAAGAAAAAATCAAACATTTTTTTTCGGAAATTATTCCATTAATACACGTAAAAAGAAAAAAAAATCATGTCAACGCATTGATGTGTATATTTCAAATGTAAAATCGCATGGTTTTCATCGCCTAATGCCTGTATACATTCTGATTTCAAACACTTAAACACGAAGAAATAAAATACAACTGCGTTTACATTATACTTCATAATAATTAACAAAAAAAAAAAAAACACTAATAAGGCTTCTAAGTATATATATAGAATACATACTTTTATATAATGTATGACGTAATGCAGGAAAATATCAAGCGAGTATACGGTATTTTTTTAGTTTTTTTTTTTTTGAATTTACAAGCTTTTGGCTTTCGTATTATCATTTATGAATCGAATATGCGTTTAAAACTCTTGAAAAAAAAATTCCGAAATACACTCCAAAAAAAAAAATATCGATACTTTATTCGTAATTTAATAAAACGAATTCGCAGTTTCCTTGGAAATAAATATAATAAACCGTGTGAAACAAGCGAATGCACGATAACTTCCGAGTCAAATATTTATTGAATTGAATTCGAAGATCGAAATTAACGAGTTATGAGTATAAAGTGAAAACAGGAAAAAACGGCCGAATAAAAATGTGTGAAAATTAAAAATTGAATTTGGATTCGCAAATCCTGTAAAAATAACGTCCGTCTCCACCTTGTATATGTCTACAACCATCGAATTCGAAAATATTTTAATAATTGTTTAACCGTAAAAAGTGAATATATACGATACGAATTAATTGAAAATTAATCATCTTTAAGGGGATTGGAAGCGTCCATTTATTAAGGGGTCGTGTATAGGCAATTTAATGTTTTGGGCGCGTTACGCAGTGTGCTTGTGTGAAACGTAAATGATTGTTAGTGTGAGTACGCACTGTCGCCTCGCGTGGCTATATGGGATATTCTCGCACGCGCACGCACATGTCAGCATTCACGACTACTGTTTGAGATTCAATATGAAATCGTACTTCAACGTACCGATCGATCTATTGGTGCGATAAGAATTTGAAAACAGATTTGAATTCCTCGTGAATTTTACTACAAAACGACTTTCCCACTTTTTTATTTCTTTTTTAAGACCTTCAAAATGAATTATTAACAATTTTTTTTTAATTTGTTCGGTTAATTTTTTAAGGGTTTATGAAAAAATGGAAAAGTGGGAAAGTCATTTTGTAGTCAAATTCACGAGGAATTCAAATCTGTTTTCAAATTTCTTATCGCACCAATAGATCGATCGGTACGTTGGAAGTACGAAACGTCTATTTTGCTATGTTTCATGTGTGTAAGACAAAGAGAGAAAACATCCGCTTCCAATCCCCTTAACACTATATACAGTTAATTGCCGCGATCGATTAAGCGTTTTACAAATACTGATAGAAATTCCGATACTATATTTTTTTTTTTTTTTAAAACCTAACCCGCTATTATCGTATCCTTTTCGAATAAATCGATTTTCCACATTTTTTATGTAATCGCTGAAAACAACGTGACGAAAATGTTTCGACGAAAAACAACTGAAATACAGAAAAATAGGAATAATATTAATACATTATATATAACGGTCATCGAGATATCGGATTGTCTGAAACGTGAATAATTACTCGATGAGCCACTTCAATAATATAATATACATTCATACCGATGAATGACGTTATTGGATACGCGTTCATAAAACATTATTATTACCAATAACAGACACTTGTAACGCGCATTTAAATGTTATAATAACGCGCGCGTACAATAATAATATGCATTTCTTCGACGTCACATTATACAATTTCGAGTACGCGCGCGTATAACGTTATCATATATTATACGTATTACGTCGGATATTAAACGCGTATAAAACAATCGTTGTTCGAAAATGATTATTAACTTATTAATATATTAAATTTAAATTATTATTGTTAATTAATTAGTAATAAAAATCGATTTTATCGCGTGTTTTTTTTTTATATGTTTTGTGCTGTACGAAAAAAAATCGCCTGTTTTCTACGCTAATAAAAATATAAATTTTTTTTTTTTTTTTTAACATAACCACCCTCGAATCGCGATATTGTCGCGTTAAACGATCGTAAAATGCTCGCAATGTGTACGCGTATAGTTATTCGAAGTCATCGCGAATTAAAATTTAAAAAATCGACAAAACGTTTAATTATGTGGTGCTCGCGTTATATTCCTATTAACAAAAAATTTTTTAAAAAGTCCTGTTAACAGAAAAAAGAAAAAAAATTGTCGTATACGATTAGAAATCTTGAAAAGTCAACTACTGGAATATACCCCCCATTGTATATATAATATAGGGTTTACACGGAACGAATTTAAGAGTAATATAAAAAAAATGTTTAGATTCTGATTGAAGAGAGGTAGCTATTGGTTTTAAAATGACGTTCATCTTTTTTTTTTTCTGTGTACAAATTTTCGGCTAGAAAGGATCATCATCTCGTCATGCGTTATATATACGTTCCGGTAGCAAACAATGTATCTATATAGTATAGGTATTTATTTGAAATGTTTTTCGATTCTCTCAATAGTTTCCATATGCGTAATTCCGAAATAATACAAAAATTGAAAAAAACTATTTTCTTGATAGTTTTTTTTTTAACGGCACAACAGAAAAATGATTCTAGAACCTTGAAATGTACATCGAATATGTAATTCTGCATTATATATATCTAAAATAATTTTCGAGGAAGCCTTAATATTTTGAGCTATTTATAGAAATGATTAGATGTCGAACTACTTTAAGTCACGTAAGGGGTAATTTTTGATTTTAAGGGAAATTCTATACGACATGTGTCCTATGTTACTTGAACGATATTCAAAAAAATCTTGACGATCCTGAGTCACAATTTTAATAACCGAAAAAGTGCGCATCGCTCGAACCGTTTTATCGAACGCGATGATTTATCGTATTGTTTTTAAATTTATACAGTAAAAACAAAACTCTAAAACATTATCACAGTAGTAATTCACTTAAGCCACATCCACAACATCCGCGGCTATTTTTTAATACCGTTATAAAATAACTAATATAATGAGTAATTACTGTACTGTATGTAAAATTATATGTAGTTTTGACGACGCGTTTCTTACGCGTGCGACATTGATTTTCGTCCGACGATGTTTAAAAAAGAAACTGTAACACTTAGTTATTGTACGAACGAAACGACAAATACTTTTAATTACATAACCAGAAATGCAGACTTTATAACGTTGGCTGGACGAAGGAAACAAATCGGATTTTTATCGAACGATAGTATACGTATAATACGTGTTTAATTAGGGTTACCGCGGACGTCCTGGACAAAGAAAATGTCCTGACCTTTGAAAATTTACATTTCCCTTACAATTCGTCGCCGTTATATTTTTGTTTCTCAAAATAAAAGAAATAAAACGAAAATCCTCCGGAGAAATTTATTTCGTTAAATCGTTCAAATTCATATTTGTTAACATTAAGCTTTCTTTGTGACCGCTTTATATACGTTACACACGCATAGTTTTTCACTAATTATTTCTATGGTAACACACAAACATTGCACGCATTAAAGTGATAACCGACTATAATATCAACTTGAAATAACGGCGTTTTGTTTCTGAATAATATCAATTTAATTAAATCGTCCTGATTTGGTTCTGAAAAATTACGGTGGCTATATATGTGTATTGTATAAATATATTCATATGGATTATATACCGAAGTTAGCCGCAAGTAGACTAGATTTCTTTTTTTTATTATTTTACGTAATTACACACAAAAACCGTAAAAACAAACAACATTCGATTACTCGAAATTAAATCTATAACGTGTTGTGTTATTACGTATTATAATATTATAAACGCGTATACGTTCGACAATTCATTTATGAAAAAGAAAAAATATATATATATATTTTTTTTTTATAGACGTTTTCGTTTTCGAAACGCCGCGCGTTATTATAATATTGTATAATGCGTGTAATATTTTTATCTTTCGATTAAAAACGCGTATAAATTATATTGTACGATGAATAAAACAAGGACCTTGGACCTTATTTAAACAACAAAACAGTAAACACAGTATTTTAAACGTACAGTACATTATAATAATCATCCTTGAGCCGCACAGAGCAATTCACATCAATACGCAGGCCGATAATTGTTATTGACTGAATGTACGATAAAAATAATAATTAATAATATCAATAACTGTATAATGTGCGACCGGTATATTTATAATAAAAAAAGGAAAATTCAAAACGCGGTGTGGGATGCTCGAAAAGCGTAATGATATTACCGTCCGGATTGTATTGAAAAGTCCACTGAAAAAAACAGACTTTTAGAAACTTTTAGAAAAAAAAATAATAAGAATTACACGCCCGAGTCCGAAGAAAGAGCTCCGCGCGTACTTTAATAAATACGTAATATTATTATGTAGTAGTTACCTGCAGTTAAACACTCGAGATTATCTAGTTTATGTTTATTGAAATTTAAAGTTATATTTAGTTCAATATCGATAACGCGTCTAATAATAATAATTATAATATTATTGAACTCGTATTACAGCGATCGACGCGTATAATAAAAAAAATAAAATAAAGAGAAAAAGCTAATTTTACACTATTAGAAGAAAAAAAACTTCAAAAGCCAATATTATGAGGTGCTGCAAAGAAATCCCACATCTCTACGAAACACAAACTTTCCGATCTATTTCGTTACATTATTGCAAATGCTCCATTTTTATGTCTCGAATCTTACACTCGGACATAAATAGTTTAAACCGTCTGAGAAACAGCAACGTCTAAACACTTTTGCAAATCATTCAAATCCTACTTGTCCTTGATTCCGATGATATCGCGGAAAATCTTCCGAGAAGATTATTCGATGCTGTGACTCGGCTCAAAATTTGACTAACCTATCGCGTTCACATAAATTACCTACACACACACACACACACACGCCTATTGTAAATAGATTTACAGATTGTATATTTTAAATTTAAATTTAAAAAAAACATATTACAAATTATAATAATATCCGATGTATTTTTTTTACACAATATCTGCAGTCGTACCCGATGTTGTGCGACACTTTTAATTCCGTCGACCACCACGCGTGTCACTGCTGCAGCAAGTATATACGCATCTACACAGTTCACACGGGCATGCAATCGCCGAGACGTTCGTATGTCGGACGATAATCAGCATAATAAATTATTCGTTTTCCACGATATACATTATACATGTATCATATTACTTAACATTTTATTTTATCGTTCGAATTGTGTGTCGCGTAAAATTCGTCTTTTTTCTCTCTAAATATTACTTTGCGCGTGTTTTTCGTATTCCCTTTAAAACACGCAAACTGTGTATTGTAATCAGCGGTGTCCAGTGTTTTGGAAGACCCGAACCCCGAATTCAGCGAACAGAAGTAGTCCCGGGCCGTACTTTCCATTTGCACATAAGTGCACAACGCAAGAGAGTCTATAGGTTTATAATATAATCACAAGGAGAAAAAAATACGTCGAATTATGGATTTATTTATATGAAAAATAATGTTAAACTCGAGTCAATGTCAGCCGGATCGATTGAAGTTCAAACAGCTTTGGTGAACCGGTATTCTTACTTTTAGTTCTTGAAATCATGTATGTATAAGCCAAAAAGCGAGGACAGTGTTTGTTTTTGTTTTGTCTTCGGCTAGACTATAGTTTATAAATATCCAGGATTGATCACATTATTCTTTGAGTTGAACATATCCGATCGTGACTGCAGATTACATTCTATTTTGATTTTCACCGCCACAGTTGTGCGTACCGAGAAAAGTGTTGCGAAAACGGCGAAAAGCTGACTATTCTTACGAAAATGCCACGTTGGAATTATTTTATTAAAATCAAAAACAAAGTCATTCGTGGGATTGCGTTTGCACAACGTATTTTTCAGCAAAAAGAAAATTCGATTTTCAAACCGACCAGACACATACATAGATTTCTATTTCATAATTTCCAATAGTGATAGATGGTTGAGGAGAGGAGGACGGTATACTGAAGTTGGATAATCTCGCTTAACATATGTACTTATTATTTATATTATACCGAATAGCAAAAGCAGGTTCGATGATCTAACAGTTCACGTAAAGTTAGTTTTTTCAATTTTTCATTTTTGTCGTTGCTCTGTTGCACACGCGAAAAGATAAATTCAATATACATACACGGTCTCATAATTATTAATTCGCACAATTTAGAATTTCTTTTTTCCCCCACACTTATTGTATTGGTTATGCACGAGATAAATTATTTACTAAATCTTATATTCCGCCGTTGATCAATCTATCATCCGCGATTATATTATTATACGCGAGACGTCACATCAATTTCTTACCGAATGACTTGCATTAAACCACTTTCTCGAGTATCCGTGCGAGTACTCTGTATAAAATACGTAACCGATAACCACCGTGCATAGACACACTGAAAACCGATTTTTCTTTTTTTACCCTTCGACGATTATTATACGTATGTATATAGTATCATTGTTATTTGAATGCGTGCAATTCATTCGTATGATGTGTGTCACTATTACAATAGTCGAATAGCATCTATAATGTATTAATTCTTCGCGGTGGATCGTAGGATCATAGGAGGTGTGCGGCCATTACAGATTCGAGTGCAACACGATTTTATGAAATTTTTAATAACGCGACTCGTTTTAATGCGAGTCGATTTAAACGGGTAAATGCTACTAATAGCTTCTGGCTAAGAACTCCTAATAAAAAAAAAAAAAAAAAAAATGCTACTAATTCCCCCCCACCCATTTTTTTACTCGAATACAAAAAAAGATCAGTTCATATATTCGCGTATACCCAACATAAATTCGATATTATAATATCGAGTTCAGTATTTCACTACGAATAATAATTTAGCGTTATTCACTACAGGAACGTTTTAAGTTCACTATTATTGTACATCGTCGAATAGGGTGGCCAATTAATAAAATGTAAAAAAAAGTTTTTAAATTTTCAGATACTGCTGCCGCGATTCTGTTGCTATCGGAATCACATCGGTGGCCTGAGATTTCTCTATACGAGGAATTTTAATGATATACACAGGTATAGGAGAACCAACACGATTATAACAAAAAAATAAAAATTTGTAAATCGATTTCCTCGGCTATACATAAACCTAAACAGTCTTTAATCGATTTGTTTTAGACAACTACGTATCGGGAATTAAACCATACGTAACTTAAAAGAAGTATTGTCCAGTCTGTCTATACACATATGAATAATAAGAGCCAAATGATATGCATGGAGAATTGCTGTTCACGTTCAGATACAATTATAGCAATATATCACATACACGCAAAGGTATAACACACGCGTTACACGGTGACGTAGCCAAGGAGAGGAGAAGGAGGAGGCCCAGAGGGTCCATATTTTTGTATATTAGATTCTCGACGTATAATACGGTTTTTACAGTGTTTTGCACTCTGAGAAAAGATTGAAGACTTACTTAAGATCAACAATGACAAAGGATATAGACACTCGACGGGTCGGCTTTACAGCAAACGTGAATAATTTTGAAAAAATTTCAGATGCCGAGGTCGTTTTGAAGGTTTTGCAGAAAACTCCTATATACGCGTCTTCAACCATTAAACTGGTCGGAATAATTTCTATAATACAAATTAGGCTTATTTAAAAAACGCCAAGTGTTCACCTAATTGTTCGGGTCGACATTCAGAACTACATAATATAATTAATAATAAGGAAAAAACAATTATTATTATTTAACGCAGGCATTCTATTTATATAGATTTAACAAAGGCATAATCGACACTGCGGATAAGAGAAAAATTATCGTTATTTAATGTTTATACTTTATTGTATTATTATTGATTTTTTACTGCTGCACGTTTCGACAAATATTTACGCATTCCTTCGCAGTATTATACGAAATAAACACGCTTTATGAATTTCGTATGTAAAAAATATGTTTTTATTAGAAACATTATATAGATATTAGAATGCGATTACTTACGAAATTAGATTATTACTGTGTTCGATCCGTGTGATTTTAAAACGCGTAATAAACAAAACGGAATATATGCAACTGCAGCTGGAATGCCAATACGATTTCACCTTTTTTTCTTTTTTTTTTTTTTTTGGTTAAAATTTGCCTTAAAAATGTTTTAGTACATAATATTATGTGTATAAAGAAAACGATTAGCGTTGCGTTAATGAATTAAAAACTATATTTTTAAATAGAACCGATGGTGCGAGATAGACGAGAGACTTACCGTAAACCATCGAATAATTTGTGAAAAATATATTTATGGAGGCGAAATATTTTTAGTGGGGCGTAATTATTATTAATATTATTATTATTATTATTATTATTATTATTATTATTATTATTATTATTATTATTATTATTATTATTATTATTATTATTATTATTATTATTATTATTATTATTATTATTATTATTATTATTATTATTATTATTATTATTATATTATTATTATTGATTATTATTTTTATTATTATTATTATTATTATTATTATTATTATTATTATTATTATTATTATTATTATTATTATTACTCAGTGACGTACCCAGGGGGGAGGCTGATGGTATTGCAGCCCCCCACGAAATAAATAAATAATCAGTTTTTTTAGTGGGTACCTTCTATACATATTAATAATTAACATATAAATTAATTAATTATCAGCTTCAGCCCCCTCCCCCAAATAAAAATCCTGGCTACACCACTGCTATTACTATTATTATTATTATTATTATTATTATTATTATTATATTATTATTATTATTATTATTATTATCATCATCATAAATAATATAATTATCGACGGACTCAAACGGCCGTGTGCAAAATGGGTCCTTTTGAAAATCGCAATATTTGCCGCACGGGTGCCCACGTCGCTACTGTGATGGATTTGCGATCTATAAATACACATTCGCAATGCTCGCTGAATTGGCGATCACACAATCGACGCGTTTCAACAGTTTAACGGCAATTTCGAACACAAGTGGGGAAATGCTGTTTTCGGTATTTATAATACTAATAGCGTGCGCGTCATTGCGTGAATTGCATTACCCGTTCGTATTATACCGAACAGTAGTAATAGCTATAGCGGTCCGGTCGAACTATTTCACCCCCATCCACCGGTCGTCGTACGTCATTATAATATTGTCGCGTACCTACCTATTACAGTGTACTGAAACACACGGAACAAAACGAGCGTCCAATGCTCGGCCGATGGTCGACGCACATTATTAAAATGTACAGACCGATAGCGATTTCCATCGTTGTTTCGTCGCGTACAATCGATGGCGTACATTCAATTTTTCTCCGAAGAGCTGGTTAAAAACAATGCTTAGAAAATTCGTCACCCCTCCGTCCAAAAACTATAAACGAAATTTTTTTTTTTTAAATATTATTATTTCCGATTTAATTACAATTAATTAATTTTTTCCGGTTATAAATCGAATAAATCGCTTATTATATTCGTACGTATTTATATAAATCAAATAAATCGCTCGTCGAGTAACAAAACTCGCGGTCATTTCAATAATAAAACATTTAGAAAATAGAGAATTATATGAAAAAAAAAAATAATAATAATTCCAAACTTGTATTCGTATTGGATTCGGTCGATATCGGGTTTGATAAAATATATCAATTTGATTAGTGTGGTGATTGGCGAAAACATCGCGGTGTGACAACATTCAAAGTACTATTTTAGTTTTATCACAGATTATTATCATCGTTATTGAAAAAGACCTTACCAATCAAACTGATATAAACGAAGTAATAAATATTTTTGCTCAAAGTGAAAGGAGGATGTTGTTATTATAATGAGTAATAAAGTGTAAACTCGAATTTGAATTTAAAATTGTAGTTGATTATTGTTTAATAATTCATTTGTTACGTTTATCACGTGTAATTAAATAATAATATACTTTACAAAGCATCGTAGCCATTACTTAAATATGTAATTGTTTAATGGTCATTGAAGGGTTGCAGATATCGATAATTCTATAAAATAACGTGAAAAATCGAGGGGGCTTCAGCACCCCCAGTTTTTTCAGTGAAATTGCGACCTTGACCGTCTCTAATAATTTAGACTCCCGCCGTGCGTATTATATATTTTTTATTTATATAGATGATCTTCGTGGATCTTTCGCGTTTTCACGACGGCTCATTATATGTTTTATAACCTTAAGTTATATTTATAATTTTTAATTATTAAAATATTATGTGTGCAGCGTAACACACAAAAATAACCACAAAAACGCTTAATATTTCCAAAAATCAAAATTAATGTAAACGATTTTCCATTAGTTTTCGGACGAAATACCCGATGTGCAAATGATTTGTTCGTTACGCGGTGAGAAACGAGAAAATATAATAATGGCGATAAATTCTACCGGACATGTAAATTTTCAAAATTCGGAAAATTTTCTTCGTATTCAGGACGACTTTCGGAACAAGATAGAAGGATTCGTGTGAATCGTACACTCCTTGTGCATAGGATTTACAGCAATACGCAATACCTATTGCGTACGAGGTGTAGTGTAACACTGCTTTCTCGCGTATATAAAACGAGTATCGCGTTTCGTTTTCGAGAAATCGACGATTCGTGAACGTGTACGTATATTGTCGTTTATAATATTACGAGAATATGATATTATTTCGTATATGCATTCAGCAGAACTCGACGAGTAGATTTCGCGATAAATAAATCGAATTACGCCGCTCATAATTATATGTCACTCTATACGACGACGAGAGCGTTTGTATAGGTTTTGTTCAGCCACATAATGAATATTATAATCCGAGAATCATTAGAAATCGGCTATATAAGTGTATGTGTTAACACGGGGGCGATTCAGCGCCCGATAAGTGGTGGATCGGTGAGCAGGCTTTATTACGTTAGACCTCTGCAAATTCTGGTCTAAAAACAAAGGTAAATACTGAAATGATCACCAGTCGAACACAGAGGTTCCGATTCAGGAAGAACTGATCGAACTTTCCATTAATGAAACGCGATGAAAGCTCGCAGTTTCAAGGATGGCGATCGACTCACAGAATTTTGGATAACATCATTCGCCTCTATTCCGGACCGGTGGACTGTCGTCACAAACATTTTTTAATCGCTTCTTCCTCCATTTTCTTCGTCGAACGAGCATTCAGTACTGTAGTGATGGATCTATATATGGTTACAAAAAAGTGAAATCGACTCGACACCGTGAAAATAAAAGACTTGCACCTTCATCTCACTAACATTGAAACTAACGTCAAGAAACTGCACGCTCTGAACAGCTAAGCCCGACCGTCTCATTGATAGGTGTACGTATTGTATTGATGTGTATTCTTTAGCTAAGAAAGAACTAAGTTGTTTTTCTGTTGTTCTTTTAATGTATAATTTTCCAAGCACACCATTTGTTTTTCTTTGATCATTTCAATTCTTTTTTTTTTAATTTTACAATTAAGTACTCCTCTCCTTCCATCGATTAAAGGATCTTCATATAGTGGGAGGGTAACGTTGAAAAATCTTTTGCTCCTCAGGAGAGTGTCAACTTTAAAAATGTCGAGAAAAACTGGACTAAATTAAGTCGTTATAACATATATTATGTGGTCATGTGCTCGCGGGTATTTTAATTCGTTTAGCCTGTATACGTGCTAAAAATAATCCGTGTCGTTATAAATTTTGACTTTTGTATATTATATAGAGAAATAGAGAGTGCGATTGTGATCGGGTATTTGACGGATAAACACGAAAACTACTGGACCGACTTGGCTTCCTTACCACATCCGGATGAAAATGTAGGCTATACATGTCACGTTTTGCTCGTTCCATCGTCATCAGATAAAACGGTAGCGTAAAAAAACTGTTAATTAATTGTGGTAGTAAATAATTTTTATAAAAATAAAACACGCTTTTCGTTTAATTAGTTATTATATAATTCATAATATTCTCAGTTCCGTAACCCGGACGCAGTTTAAACACGTTTTCGTATTCGGAATTGTGAAAATATTTGTAATTTATTGACCAAACGATTTCGACACGTAGACACTTTTATAATATTCGATGCGAATTTGCTAAAAAAAAAAAAATAAAAAAAAATACGAGTTTTCCGTATTTACAGAATTCTTGAAATATGGGAAATCTTTAACCTCAAGACCAGTTAATCGGTGAAGTTTACCGGGATGTCAAAAGTGTATCGCTGAAATCAAAATACTCAGCGGTTATGCGGAAGATCAATAATGCCACGATGGAATTCTACGAGTACAAGCTTATAATATAGATTAGTTTATCGACACCGTTGTTAAAAGGAATATTCGGTAAATTTTCCCAAGAATTTCTCAACACTGTCGATTCGATTGACTTTCCATTCGCTTAACCACCGCAGGCCTGACACTAGTGCGTCCGTTGCATCGCACTACTCGTCAAATATTTAAACAATTTTAAATACAATTTTTTATTACTTCATTTCGTGTTAAATAGAAGTATATCATATATGTACAAATTACCGCGAAGAAATAAATTCGTTTATTTTTTTTTTAATTTTTGAGTGTACATTTACATTTTTATTGCGTACAATAAAATATTATTATTATAATTATTATTATTATTATTATTATTATTACGTGATAATATTGATATCACGTGCGTATTGTTGGTTTTAAAAATAAAAGTACACTGTTTGGACCACTTATCGCTAATCGTATCAAACCCACTGTCTGCTGCAATTGAATTAAATCGCGCGCCAGACCGTGTTCATTTCGTATATATTGTAATGTTATACACGGATAATTGAACTTTACGTTATGAGACGCGTTGTACAAGGAAAAGTTACGCCGATTTTTATCGAACGTTTTTCGTGCAATATATTTAGTAAATTCAGGGATGCGTCGGGACAACATTTCAGGCAGGAAAACTTTTTTCCTACAAGGAATAAAAAAATTCAACGATAATACACAGTTGAGTGATAGCACTATACGTTTGTAATTACACTATTTACATTACGCGTATATGTGATTTCACGAATTTTTTTTTTTTGGCATACCATATCACTATAAACGGCATAAGTCCTTTGGAGAAATATCCGAAAAAAAAACCTCCACCGATCATTGAAAAAACTCGAGAATAATGCTGGAAACTAAAATAATTATCGGTAATAATAGTCGTGACTCATGACATATGAAAAAAAGATAACGAGCTGGCATTGTGGATGTCGCTAAAGCGAATTACTTGGATAACGTTTTAGAATTATTGTGTTATTACCTACTATAAATATGAGAAAGCAATGATAATTCGTTCGATAAAAACGATTCCGAGCGGTGCTTGGCTGCATTATTATTTATTATTAATAACATAATCGTATGTATAATTCTCGATTTAAACCTCAAATTACATTTTTTTTAAACATAATTTTTCTAAATAAATCCGAGTAGTTAAAATATTTAATTAATAATGGCCGGTTAATAAACTGTTAATTTAATAATCGTTAACTGTCGATAAAATTAAGTGATTAAATCTTGTTCGCAAGTTTATCGGACGTGTCGTAATTTATTTTATTAAAACTAAATTTATGTTGAATCCTATTTAATTTTTAACGATAAATTCTGATTAACGCGAAAAACATTTCGAATTCGTCGTTGTCGATATAGTTTTTCCTGCACACTTTTTTTTTAAAGCCGCTAACGATTCTATCGAAAAGAATTGAAATATTAATATTTTCGCCCGTTGTATACTATTACGTTTTAAACGATTTAACTTACTGAAACATATGATATGGACAAGATAACTCGAAATCGCAACAAACCATTGGTTCGTCTAAAAAACCTTCCGCAAGCATTCCTGCAGAAGAAAATCGAGACATGACACGATCGCGGTTTTGCGATAGCATAACCACACGATCACGGTCGGTACAAAATAGTATTTTACCAGATGACTTTTTATAAATTTTGGGTTAAATTTTTAACGATTTCCTTAGTTTCTACAACGGATTTTCTTCTCGACGGATTTTCTGGACCTCGAAATGTGTATATACAGAGTGTTCCAAAATGATTCATCCGATTTTAGAAGGCTATAAATCTTGAACCTGTAGTAGATTGTGGTAAATGAAACACCAACCATCTGAAAGGTGGGGTTTTCGTGATTTTATCGATTACCGATAAGTTGTGATAAAGTGCACCTTAGACGAGTGGTGTGATTTAATTGAAGAGGAAGAACAGTTTTCCTATCGTATCATTTTCAGAGATGAGGCCACTTTTCATTTGAATGGGAAAGTGAATCGTCACAATGTGTGGATTTTGGGATTAGATAATCCTCGGGAAGTTGTTGAATATGAAAGGGATTCATCCAAACTGAACGTTTTCTGCGCCGTTTCTAGAGAGAAACTGTACGGACCATTTTTCTTTAAGGGGAACAAAGTAACATACCTACAAATGATTAAGGATTGGCTATTCCAACCACTGCAAGCCAATGGAGATGATTTCGCCTTACAACAAGATGGGGCACCACCACATTAGTCCCTAGAAGTCCGCAAATTTTTCAACAGTAAGCTACCACAGCGATGGATCGTTCACTGTGGTGTTAACGACGCTACATTTTGTTCTTGGCCGCTTCGTTCAACGGACCTTACAATCTGTGATTTTTTTTTCTTTTGGGTTACATAAGAAGCACTATTTATGTACCTCCTCCAAAAGATCTTGAAGTATTGAAAAGTCGCCTTACAGACGCATTCAACTTGATTGCAGTCGACATGCTTCAACAGGTTTATGAAGAATTTGATTATCGCTTAGATGTGTACCGTGCAAGAAACGGGAGGGGGGTCACATTGAACGTTTGTAAACGTTGTAACTAAAACATAATATAATCTACTAACTTGTAAAACTCATTCTAACCTCAGGTTAATCAAATTTCACAAAATGAAATATGATTTTTTGAAATCGGACGAATCATTTTGAAACACCCTGTACGTTATACGCATATTTTCGAACGTTTTTCACGTCTCTTCGCTTACTCTTAATGTCCACGGACACCGCTATAAATACATTATAATAATATTATCACGGCTAACTCTGATGTTTTCGAAAACGAGTGCGCCAAGCCTCGGGGCGTACGTCATCGGTGATTTGTTTAATAATTCGTACGGCGTATTTGTAATATCGTATATATGTATTGTATGTATATATGGACGTCCGGCGGAATCGACGGCGATCGAACCGGACCAAAACCTATAATTGAAAAATAAATGGAACGCTTTAAACGCGAGCGGCTAATTTATGCTCTCGCGGAGAGGGGTAAAAAAACAATTCAATTATCGTTTTGACTAAAACCGTGGGAAATCTCGTTTGAATTTCACTGCGTTTTGTAAAAACGAAAAAAGAATCGTTCGAGTATAAATACTGCAAAACTATATATACGTGACTGATTTGTACGTAGGTTTTTTTTTTTTTTTTGTCCAATTTCGCGTTATTGTGTTCGTACCTGGAGGCTATATAATCTCTCGTTACGATTTGATAACTGTATAACGCGTGTACGTATCGAGTAATTTTATTTCGCTGTTATTTTTACGCGTCACTCGTTTAACTATACGGTAATGCTATTTACGTATTTATATTCACGTATAAAAGAGATTTCGAAAGCTAAAATTGCGAAAAAATAATTAAAAAATTCGAGTTAACGATAAAAGTACGTGCGAACAAAAAAACGAATAGATATTTAACGATTTTTAAATGAATTATAGTATTGGGCGTTTGGCATATTTTTTAATAAATCTTTTTTTTTTTATTGAAAATAAAAAACGTTTTCTCCACACAAACTCATTTCACATAGGCTGTACCGTATGTCAATATAATATTCGTTTATACAATACTGTAATAATCAACGAAGAAAAAAAAACTTGTATCTTTTTTTTTTTTTTTTAATAAATTTGTTTATTTTTATTTTTTTCTAAATAAATTCGTTTATATAAATCGTAAAATATACAAACAGCAGCAAGTGATCGAAATCAGACCACTATACTGCTGCAATTACACACAATTTCGATTAAACGCGTACAATACGCGTATACCTGTACCAATACGAGTATAATATTTACAAGTATATACAGTTATGATACATATATAGGCATTTTGATTCGAATTATTCGCGCCGACCGCACTAATTGCAATACATTATGGATTTAAGTACTCGTATATTAGCCGTGTATATAAGGTTCAAAGGGATTATATATCGTATTCCAAGGGATTATTGTATATTATATATGTATACATGTGGAAGGCTAATGACGTGAATGTAAATGAATGTGTATTAAACATATACAAATATTATGTGAATTGGTAAATATTATGATATATGCGTATTATAAATTTCTGTTATGAAAAAATATACAATATACAATCAATGAAAATAGCATTATGGAAAAATAATACAGAAATACATTGGTGTTGTTGTATAAAATTCGTTTAATTACTGGATTGGTTTCGACAATGAATCGTCTATTGCGCGAGCTATTAAGCGAGAATGAAAATAAACAGAACGAAAAATAAAACCGTATAATAAAATTACGAATAAAAAAAAAAAGACATCATATAAACAGCGAAGAAATTGTATACGTAGCGAATTAAATTGTTTTAAAAAAGAAGAAGACTATATGACAACACGCATTGATATAAAATATTATTTTTTAAATCTGTTTCTGTAATATATATATATAAAAAATCGTTTTTAAATTTATAACATTTTGATTTCTTCGCGTTATTCTTCCGGAACTGAATTTATATAAATATTGTGTTGTGTAATCGTTGTCTATATATTAAAAATAAAATAGTCCACATCACGTGTAATAATATTATATAGGTTTCTTTCATTTCAATACGCTCGTTGTATTATTTACGAACCGTAAAATAATATATAGGTTTTTTTCTATAATTCATGTGTTTACTATCAAATTTGTGCGTGGACAGTAATTTTTTACGATAAGCGTAAAATAATAATAATAATATTAATAATAAAATCGATATATTATTTATCTAGAATCCAAATTCCAATGTAAACTGATTCTCGTGTCGCTGCGTTGTTACTGGCGTTTATTTTATACTGCCCAGCGTATAATATTATAATATAATTATATTATTCTAATAAATTACATTCAATCTAGAAAATGTTTATTGTATTATTACGCGTATATAATACTGTGTTGGTTTATTTTTTTTCCCCCAAAGTCTCAACCGTATATTAATTAATCATGTTTATATCATTTTCGCGTATAAAAACGTTTTTTTTTTTGCTTTTTTAATAAAAGTGTTGGCTGTATAGCAATCCATTTTTCAACAAGCTCTTTTATAAAGTTGTTTAAAGTTTTGCCGAAAGAAATAAAATCTAAAAACCCAAATGTTTGACGTTAATAATAAAATATAAAAAAATAAAAAAATAAAATTTTTTTGGTTTTTACTTTAATTACGCGTACACTATTTATTTTTTTTACCTTTTTTCTAATTAAAAGTTTTACACATTTTTACACATAAATTACTGTATTTTTCACCTACGTGTCGCGCAATTGTATTTCGTTCAAAAATCGACCGCGAGCACGCGTTTTATTATATTTATTGAAAAAAATAATAATTATAATTATTTTTTAACAAAAACAAAAAAAACCTACCACCTTAAAAATATAACTATATTCAATTATTACGATATTCGCGTATAGGTTTTCTACAATTTAAAATGCGTTTCACCTCTCGTTCCGACGTTATTAAAGTGTTATATTTCTACAGCCCTTTAATATCCGTATAATTATCACGATTTCATCGTCTTAGTATATTCAAATATAATTATTTTTGTGGTTTTTGTTCCGTTTTGTACGAATGAACGAACAACATTTGAACGACGCTGAAAATAAGTGCGTTGAAAACAACAAAAAACCAGTATAAAACACGAATAAAAGTTAAAATTATTATGTGCAGATTAACGTATAGTCGTCTGTTCGTTATATTAAGTCCTTTTAAGTCTAAACTACGTCGTACGTACAACATTATTTGGACCCATTCTGTTTTTTTCTTTTTTAACTGTCCGCTTCAAATCTGAACTTTATAGACGCGTTTAATTTTTCAACAAATAAAAACGCGATAATATAATTTAAATATTATATTGAACCTATACCTTCTATTGTACACTATTTTTCTTTTAATGTAACGGAGCCCGTTGTATATAAGTCGAAAATTCGATTCGTAATTTTCACCGAATTTCCCGACGAAATTTTGAACGAAAAAAAAATTGTCGATGCGCATTTATAAATAACAGTAGTTATACGTCGATATAATTCGATCGTTTTCACCGCAGTGGTGCCGAACTAGAAAAAAAATATATTCACTGAGGCGAATTGAAAATTGTGTGTACGTCTCCTGTTTAAAAATTCCAAAACGAGTTACATCGATTGAGCCGATTTAACAAAACAAATAATCGAGAATGAAAAAAAATGAAATTTGTTAGAAAAAAAAAACGTTTTAAAAATACAGCAGTTCTCGTCGCGTATATGTTTCGTTTAAACATTTTTTTTTCTCATATACTGTTATTAAATTGAAATAAAATTGTTTTATACGCACGGTTAATTTATAATTTAATTTTAATACCGTGGTTAATACATATTATTATAATGTAGTTTTTTTTTTACAAAACGTAGTTGTTTGACTACAAGAACGCAGAGAGAAAATAATATATTAAAACGATTTCGTAAGCCGTGCCGACTCGACGCGAAACACATCAAGTACCTTCTTCCTTATCGATCGATGTAGCTGAATGTCAGCTCCACAGCTCTGTTTTACTATAATATATATATATATTCCAATTTATCTGGACACGTCTTTGTCCGGGAGTTTGGTTTTCTATATTGATTTCAAGAACGATCGTTACACGAGCTACAACTTTTAATTTTAAATTAACGTATGGTTTTGGGAAAATGTTTTTCGAAACAATTCATCTTGCAGTACTAATTAAAATCAACGAAGTATCTGAATATTCGGTTTCGTCCAAGTGTTCGTCATTTACCGAATGCCCGACAGTTTTGTTTCGCCTATGTGCATAATCGCGGTGTTTCGTTCAAAAACCGAAAACACATTCGTATGCACACATCACGCACAATTTTATATTTATAAAATATATCGAGCAGCGTAATATTATAATATCGATAATATAAAGGTATTTTAAATAGTTCACAGACCACACGGAAAACTAAAGGCTCCCATACACGATCAATATTATTGATCAATATTTGATATTGACAATATTGTTGACCACGTATTGGTTATATTCAATTTATTGAAGATATCAAAACGGTTTTGATATTTATTGGAGGGTCGTCAATAAAATTGTGTCCTATCATCAGCTGTTATCACTTTCTCTTTTTTAGGTAACGTGTAGTGTAGTTGTGGTTGTTTATTCTACTCAGTGATTGTAGTCTAAATTGTGGAAATTATCACAAAATAAATTATTTACAAATTATCGCAGATTGATCAATGTTATTGACATGCGAGTGGTTAGTGTTCAATAATAGAAAATTGATGATAATATTATTGATCGTGTACAGGAGTCTTAAACCGACAAATCGTATTGTCCAGTGTCGGGGACAGAAAAAATATATTTTTGTACGAAATAAATTTTATCTTGACTGCACTCGAATTCGCCGCACTCGGATGTGATATCACTGAGTACACTCAAACGCGACGCTACATTAGATATGTTCAGGACCCGTTATTTATTGAAAAGTCCATCGTTTATTTTTTTTTGATCGGGGGCAAATAAATCGCGTACGTTAAATTAAGTTTGGACGGCGTTTTTTTTTTTATACGCGTATAATATTTATTTTTATTATATAAGTATAATATACACGCAGTGACTTATCTAGGGGACGTCAGGGGGTTTTAAATTGTCGCTAAATATTCTAATAATATATTATTAAACGTGTTCGGTAAAATCAAATACGATAATTTAATAAAATTACAAAACATAATTGCCGGACTAGAGCGCAGCGTCGTCGAATATTATATAATATATTATGGTTATAAAATCATTTTCGCATAATAAAAACAACCGTGTGCACCATTTGTCCCGGAATGATAACTATTTACATTCCGGAAAACCGAAATTAATGCGCGCCAACTTAGAAATATAAAAATCTTTTAAAACAAAGTTTCGTGAATAAACAAATTTATTTATTTATGTATTCATTTTAAATGAGATAATTAGCGTCATGAAAAATGAAATATAAAAACGTTCGGGCCTATTAGAAAATGTGTTACGTATTCTTCTTCTGTCAACAACAAATCATCTAGACTTTAAATAAATTATTTTAGTGAGTCCAGTGTGGTAATTCTCGAAATTAAATTCGCGCAGAAGATATTTTAAATTTTATCAGTTGGTATTTTTATTTTACAATCGATCCTTCTTTCCTTTTTGGTCATGTTTTCTTATCACTCCGGGCCAACTGGTATGGTCCCTAAAAATAGTTACCCGCGTAGCCGGGTTTAGTTTAAATTTAATCCGGCGGTCACTGCGGTACACGTCAAAAACACAACTCTTTTATCTCCCAATATATTTTTAGCGTGTTTTCGGATTTCGATGGCACGCATTTCATAACGGTATTATATTATGTTACGCACAATATTGTAAAGGACCCGAGTGCGAGGGGAACTGTTGTACGGATACTATAATATACAAAGTGTATTTTATTTAAAGACAAAATATTTTGTCAATATTTCCACGGACTAATATTGTTTAAAAAAATGTACGAGCGAAATATTTTTACGGTTTTATAATCAGCATTTGTAAAAAAAAAAAAAAGTACAATAAAATGCTTAGTTACAATAAAAACCGCGCAAAAAAAAACAATTTAATTTGTTAAAGTCCCGGAAAAATTACACTACAAGGAAAAATTTTTTTTATCGATTTTTTTACCTTGAAAGCGCGCGCTTTTCTTTCGCTTTTTTTTTTTACTAACAATATTGTTCTGCAGTCTGACCGAATTTGTTCGGGGAATTTTTTTTTTTTACTCGATATTTTTATACCGAAATTTTACAACCCGCGTACCTCGCGGAGTGGATTTCGACTCGAGTTGTACACTCTCGGTATTATAATAATATATTATATTTTTACTTATAGAAGGGGGCCACTGATCCGAGGTTATTTATTGATTCCGTCGTCGGTCGGATAACGGCTGCTGCTTGTACACTCCCTGCACAGTTATGGTACAGCGCGGACGGACGGTGTGCGGGTATCGGCGACGTGCGCTCCGGAGGATTCTGTAAACCGCCGTTGTCGAACGTATTTTTATATATAAATAATAATAATAATAATATTATTATATACATTTTTTTAACCGCTCTTGTACGTTATATTTAATGCAGACCGGCGGTGGTGAGAATATAAGGTGCAAATTTTTTTTTACCTCTCCGAAAAAAAACACATTTGATCGGTACAATAGCTTTAAAGAACATTGCAAAAAAAAAAAAAACTACAGGGCGTAAATATATTAAATGTGCTTATATTCAAAATAATAAATAAAACGGCAATATTTTTTAAAATTAATTAATATTTTTTTTTTGCTTTTGTTATATAAAAAAAAAAAATCTCTCATATAGCTTAGGCTCGTAATGTACTGAAATACGAACAAAACTAATAAGAGTCCCCTTGTTAATTTTTCTCTTTTCTAAGCCCAAAAAACTCTAATTGCGGCCCCGCAATAGGTTATATTATTATCTGCTGTACACGTTTTGTAAATCGATGTTATCCCGTTTAATTGTGTTATTACGTTAACCACACCCGATCGCGAAATGCCGATATATATATATTAATATATGTTTAGCCCTCCCCCTTTCCCCGGCTTATTGCAGTATATCGCACGATCGATACACGTTTGAATCGTTTTTCCCCCTCGAGGTATATGTGTGTATTTTATTATATACGCATATTTATATAGGTTCCGTTATTTTCGTTTCGTTTTGCGGCGAGAGACACCGCGGGCCCGGTTACACATATATATATATATATATATATATATATATATGTATAAAATTCCGAAATCTACATCGAATGTTTTATATTGGTTTACAGCTGCAACTACACACAGAATAATCTAAAAGTCAGACCATACTTCGCAAACTTTGTAAAAGCGTATATACGGATCGTACTGCAATATTGTGAGAGTACATATAACGTAAAACCGCGTTGGACCGGGTGTAAATGCAGAGTTATAATGCGAGGTCTATTTTCGTGTGTAATAAGAAATTTCATGTAACGCCTAATTTCAAATGGTTTTTATATTATTTAAATCGATATAACAAATTGGAAAATACGGTTCTTTTCTTTTTTTTTGTAATCTGCAGATAACACGAATAATATTCGATTAGCGTTGATGATCGATTTCAGTTGATAATTGTTAAGATTAAATATTGCAAAAAAAAGAAAATGTGATTTACAAAAAAAAAACACGTTTTTATATTACACGCTATGATACTGGTCAAAATATTTGGAATTTTATTATTATGATTCGTCACTGTTTGTAAAAATAAAACTTATTAAAATCGTTTTTTTCTTACTCGGAATAAGAAACGGAGCTAAAATCAATGACGTTTAATGAACTGTGTACAACAGTGGCGGTTATACATGATGCTCAAGGGGGAGGCCGAAAATGGAGCCAATGCCCTCTCTGCCAATGAAATATTCATAGCGACGAGTAATAACCAAGAAAAAAGATCTACTGATGTACCGAGACGAAATGTAGATGTAGAAAAAAGAAGTACAACGTGTATGGAATGAAATAACAATAAAACGGAAAGAGAAAGTAATCACCAGATAACGCTACGGCAAAACATATAGGGCGTGGTCAGTCTCGAACGAACACACACACGCACACACACACACACACACACACACACACGCAGTCAGACGCGAACTACATCGTTCACGCCTGACCGCCGTGACTACACTGAGCCGTCCGATGTTTTCGGACTGCCATTTATAAGCGCCTTTCTGCCACACCCTCTATGTTGTGTCGTAGCGCTATCTGGTGACTACTTTCTTTTTCCCGTTTTATTACCGTCGGCTGACGTGCTATGTCGATATATGCGGGTGTTTAGTTCGACGCTGACTGAGCGGCCGATCATACGCGCCTATACATTATTGCAATCTTTATTATTATTTTTTTATAATTATTAATAATAATATTATTTCGTGTATTTCAATGAAATGAAATGAACGTGAGCATTCGTCTTTTATCGTTGTACACTCGTTTACTTTGTACACGACCTACCGAGATTGTCGTCATGTAAGCATTAAACTCTCGGTCACGATCGATAATCAACGCGCACTGTCAGTCACTCGTCGGTCGAGCACTAATTCCAGCCTTATACATGGTGTTCAGTGGGGAAGGGGCGAAAATGTAGCAAAACATAATTGGACCAACTTACGAGTCGCTGCTATTAGGTTAGATATATACTAAATTTAAAAACATCAAATCCCATGGGGGAGGTGATCGGCCTATAGCCTTCCCCTTATAACCGCCACTGGTTTCGAAAGAGTAATATTTTCTAAATGAGTTTATATAAGTATACAAGATGAAAAAACTTATTATACGAAAGATTAAATAAAATTAACACTGTCCGTAGTTCAGTAAATTAATTTTAATGTTAAAAGTATACGCTTTTCTAGAAATATTATTTCGAGTCAAGCGCGATAAGTAGAGAAAAAGTAGTGAGTTGAGTGTGCCGAGGGAGTTGTTGCGGGGGCGGCAAACCTCCCACGAGATTGTGTGTTATTATATATATATATATATACTTAAAAGCGAGTATAGTACGAAGAAAGACAAACAACTTTGCTGTTACGTTTATTTTTTAAACTAAAAACAAAAACGTAATAAATATTTACGCGTATATATTAATAATAGTGACATTTACTGCTTTTTCCATTGAGTTTCAGGTCGTAATTTGTTAACGTTCACCCTTATACATAACAAATATAATATATTGTTTACGTGTGTGTGTTTTTTTTTAACAAATCGGATAACGGATTTGAGGTTTTTATTTGAAGTCTATCCTTTCTTCGGCATTTTATCGTCTTCTCGTACGAGTTGTACGATACTCTATACGCGCAAGTGCACTGATATCGGCTTTCATCAGCGACATGTTTCTGGACAAGTCTCCTGCAGGATCAAAATTATTTGCGAACGTGTGGCGGTCATGTCAAAGTCTTGAGGAGGGAGGAGGCGAACTCAAACTCAATGGTGAACTAACGACCTCCCCCCCCCTCTGATCATTGAGTTTAACCTCCGCCACCTCCTCGCATTATCAGTATTAGAAGTTTATGGCTCAAATCAATTACGGATATTTTTAGATATTTTAACTGAAATAAAACGATCCACATCTTCTTCCGTTGACACTTTTTAAGCAGGCCAGTATTCAAATCCTGCCCGTTTTTAAAGTTTAGCGTAGGTATTTTACCATTTAAAATATGATTTAGGTATCAAAATACGGAATAGTCGAGTTGGGTCCCAGACGATCTGATAACTTAATCCTGTGGTCGAGTTGGGTCCCGGTCATTTTATCTCGTGTCGAATTGGGTCCCGACTATAATTATCCTTGACAAAATAGTTTCTAATTTTTCTAATGCGATTCATTAACGATGTTTCCACAAAGTTTTTACCTATCTAATATACGATAACTGCAATCGACAGACTGCAAAATTTTACAAATCATGACAAGTGTTTAACGAAACAAACACATTTTTAAACACGCCAGTATATACGTATTTTACTATACTGCCAGTCCGAAGCCTGGATGAAGTGTGACGGGAAAAAGTGTTGAGAAACTAACCAGCTAGGGGATCATTAGTCGGGATCCAAATCAACACCGAAATAAAATGACCGGGACCCAACTCGACATCAGCCTCAAAATATACTAAAATATACTCCAAGGGGGTGGGCGATCCACCTATCACCCCCACCCCCCTCGAGATATCCGCCACTGTTACGTATCAGTGGCTTGAAAAACAGGTATAACAGCGTTATACGCGTCATTTTCTGTAAAAATGCCAGTGCGTTCTCCAGTTACAGCGCGAATATTGCGAACAATAATTTGCCCGCAAAGTCAAAATAACCGCCTGCTGCAGAAGCTGTGGAACGTACGTGTAGGCGTATAATATACGGCCACGATAACATAAAAACCAGATTTTGATTACGAATTCACCGTCTGCGCGTACGTATTATTTAATAATATTTAAAAAAGATTTTCGCTATCGTTTTGAAACGTCAATAGTCCGCGATGAATCGCAGCTTTCACACCGCGAACATAATGTAATCCGAAGGGATGTTATAATAAATCGCCCTCCCTTTTCCCTACACAAAACGCCACTGTTTTTTATTGCGATTGTCGACAATATATTGTGTTTTTGTTGCAAAAACCGTTAACAATACACACGCCGTAATCGAATAAGATGTCCGGATCAAAGTCAATTGAAAATTACCGCGATAATTAAAAAAAAAAGGGAATAAATAAACACCCGGGTTTGCCGCACACGGCACTTTATCAGAACGAAACGACAGGAAAAAATCGATAGCATTCCGTTTTAACGAGACCCGCCGGTCGGAAATGATTTCTTTACTCCGGAGCTGTTCGTGCCGTTCATGGTAGAATATCTTTTTTTTTTTTCTACGACCGGCCAATATATTATAGGATATTCAGACCAATTACTTCTATATCAAAAAAAAAAAAAAACGTATTATTTAATAAAATTATACTCATTTCGAAATATAATACACACGACAGGAGCGTATTTAGAAATTTTTTTTTGGGCGGGGGGGGCTGAGGTATTGAGTAAATATCATTGTTGAATTATTTCTAAATTCTAATGCAAGACTAAATCTTAAAAATAGAACAAATTACCAAATTCTCAACATTTTAAAAACAACTTCATATTATTAGGAATTTATTAAAAATATTACATCCTATAGCTAATTAGGAATAGGAATTAGTAAAGAAAGTTCCTGAAATTTCGGGGAGGGGGGCTGGAGCCTCATCAGCCCTCCCCCGTAAATACGCCCCTGACACACGATATGAGTGTGAATAGTATTAAAGTACAAGAATATATTACTAGATATTTACAAGAGGCGCGTATTATACCAGTATTATACCAGTTATACCAGAGGTTCCCTAAACTGTGGATCGTGACCCAAAATAAGTGGATCGCAATAAAATGTTCGATGGGTCACGAAAAATGTTCACACGAAGAACACCGAACTGAAAAAAGAGTTATTGCCTATTAATCTATTTGATGAAACGTTGAAGACAACATTCGATAAAAATGAGTTTCAACCGTAAATATTTAACGCGGGGTTCTGGTTTTCTATTCGAACACTTTCTGCTAAAGCCATATAAACGTTGTTTATCCGATCCGATTCTTCGTGTTATGATATTGTGACGTTGGATTTTTCGGTCATTTTTTTTTTTTACATTTGTTTACCAAATAAATCACACTTTATACAACGTTATTGATGTATATAAATTATTTTTATTAAAATGTATTGTAAGTATTCTAATTATTCATATTTCATATCAAAAAAAAAAATTTGGTTGAGTCAAAAAAATTTGAAAATGGTGAACCGCACAACCTATAAAAAGTTTGAGAACCTATATAACAGCTATTCGGAGAAGCTTGTAACTATAGAGAGGCTAGAGGAGACTTAGCTCTCTAAAAACGTTTCTAGATGCCGTTGAAATTTTTATAAAAAAAATCCTTTTTAAATGTCAAGGCGATTTTTTTTTGTTTTTATCATATGACGATGTATATTGTTAACGGGTTTTTTTTTACATTTATCACAGAAAATCGTCTACGCAGCTAAGTTTATTCTTATTTCAATCTTTAAATACTTTGGAGTAGCCGCCCTGATTTAATCTTAATCTGCACGCCGGTGAATTAATACGTATCATCGGTGTCAACAATATTATAGTAATACTTTTTTCTATATGACACTTAAAAATTCGATAAATAATACGATTTTATATTTGAATTGACAGTGTAAATTTCGCGCGTCATGTCGTAGGTATATAAAATAAACGAATTAAATAAATGTTGTTTTTAATTTTTTTTTTTTTTAAGGGACGAGTTTAACCTCGGGAATATAGACGTTACACGGGGTCGTGAAAAAACGGAAACGATAATAATATGACGTTAAAAAATCGCGTGGAAAACACAATTATATTATTATAATCTCGTCCCCGCGTATATGTAGCGAAATGACTAAAGGGTTTTTTAAGCTCTCGTGTGTTCTATATACCGCTTTGACGCGCGAAAACTTGCAGATATCGCAGACGCGACAGATATAGTATTACTTTTCATGTTGCAGAAACCACACGCAGTGAAATAACGCCGAGAAAATCGTCCCTGCAAACACGCGTTCGGCAAAAAGTCAATTAAAAATACTATCCTCGTCTGCAGCGCACGATTGCGCAGCGTTTCTCCACCGCGCTGCCGTGTAAATGCCGTCCTCTCGTTCGCGTATAATAATATATAAATCACTTCCCGTCCGCTTCGTACACGTCCAGCGTATAGCGTAATTGGATAAAATGGTGTGTGTGTGTGTGTGTGTAACCCCTGCAGCGAATTTAAAGTTGCCGCGGTCGTACCTATACACTTTAAATTATATATAAATAAATAACAGTGTGATTGCGATTCGACGAACGTTGAATGGAACCGGAAAACGCGATTTCTATACGAGATTATTGGCGGAAAAAGAAAAAAAAAAAAAAAATTCACGAGGATTTCGTATGAAATGAAATAAAAAGTCACCAGAGTTATGCGATATTTCAAGTCGATCGCGTTGCGTTAACGTTTGTTGACGAACCTTCGTCCTAATAATGCAAAGCGATTTAAAATGAGGTCCGAGCTAATATATAATATATTATATACATACAGTAGAGCCTCGACAGTCCGGACGAATTCAGACAGAGTATTCGCGCCCCCACACCCCCTTTTACGATCCCCTAAGAAGCGTTAATATAAAACCATAAACACGTATCATAACAAAACAGAATAAGGAATATAATAATTATTAAAGTACCCGAATTTATGGATAATGAACGGTTATCATTGATGGCTAGCTACTTATCAGTTATCACGTACGAGATATCTGATATCAATACATTTTGTAGATAATATTATAGAACGTTTTGTAAGCTTTATATATTATATTTAATACAAAAATGTAAGTTGAGCAATTTTATTAAAATATATAGAATTAAATAAAAACCCGTCTCATTTAAGAGTAGGGGTACGCTAGAACGTCCAAAATATTAGTTGATGTACTCAGTCCACACAAATCAAGCACTGACCCGTCCCCCGCGTTCCTGTTTAAAAAAAATACAGTTTCAAATATCTGAAAAAATACGTATAAGTGGTACTCAGTCCACCCTCCCGCGACCAGGTCGACCACTGAGTGTAGGTACTCTTGTCTTTTTCTCAAACGCCCCCTCCCCCCAAGTCTGCCGTCCCTTAGAAAAAATTCTGGCGCCTGCATCGTTTCTCGTCCTGCAGTGACTATTAGCGTAATAAGTAATTTACACACACCCACACGTCCCTTCTTCGACCCTTTATATTAATTAATGTAATACACCGTTCCGTTTTAGCGTCGTCGTCGTCCTAAAATATAATAATATCGCGTTTAGTGTGTGTGTGTGTATAATACGCGGAGTATCGACCGGCCGAGTGGCGTTCGCGGGGCCGCCGCGCGCCGTACAAAAGCGGTGTAGCGGCGGCGGCGGCGGCGGTTCTTTGTCCGGCGCCGCCGGCTCGCGGCGCGTATCGGCGGCGGGGACCAAAATCGATCCGTGGCGTAACACCCGCGGGGGAACCGGCACGCCGCGTTTGGGAATCACTGCGCGCGCGACGACGACGACGGCACTCGGCGAACGAGCGCGGGCGGACGCGCGCGCGCGCGTGTGTGTGTTTGCCGCACGTCGCGTACGACACACACGCGTGCTCGAGCGTATGTGCTCGTAGTGTTCGTTGGCCTCGATTTCCGTTTTCCTCCCACCCCCCCTCGCCACGGTGCGCGCGTTTACCGCGGTTTTTTCACTCGCCGGCCACTGCACGCACTGCACATCCCCCTGCAGTGCGCCGGATCTACAAAACGATGGCCACTCCGATGGCCGGTCCCGGTGTCGACGCGAACGAAAACGATTAACAATTTTCTTTTTTCACCTCGACCCGGTCGGGTATACCGATTTATTTTTATTTTTTACTAGCTCACCCGGCAAACGTTGTTTTGCCAAAAAAAAACAATCATTAAAAAAATTTTAAAAAAAGGGTTTTTCCAAAATTTTTTTTTTCGTAAAAACCTTCTCCTGGCAATTACGAACAATTAAAAAAAAATTTGAGCCAAATCGGCCCAGCCGTTCTCAATTGATGAATTGTTATACGTTTTTGGCTCCATTTTTATAAATATAGATTATTATTATTATTTTTTTTTTCCAACACACGTCCTACTGACCGAACCGTATTTCGAACATTTCGCATTAACATTCTCGTTAAAGCGTTCGTTTTCGAGTTTTGTGCGTGGAAACGCTAACCGTATTTTCCAGCGTATTTTGCCGTTTTATTTTTACGGAATTTTTCGTTATTTTAAGGTCAATTTAATAAACTGTTTTTCGATAATCGACAGAAAAATCACGAGTTTCAATTATTATTATTATTATGCGTAATATTTTTGTTTATTTTTATTTTATATTTCACTCATAATTTGTGCATAAATTTCAGTTAAAAAAAAAATATACGTTACGCTGTAAAAAGTTTGCGAAAAACAGCAAAAAATAAAGTACGTCGTAATAAACATAATATATACACCTATACCTAATAATACGATATAATTATCTCATATTTCAACTCCGCGTATTTACTGCGCCCTTCAAAATAACACGTCATATATTATGTATGCACGTATTATTGACGTTGTAATTATAATAAAATAATAAACAATTTAAAAATTTTTTTTTTTTTATGTTTTATTGATTATAAATTTAAATTTTTTAAGGGCATTATTTCTGTTTTTTACGTCATAAATGCATTTTTATAGGTTTTTTTTTTTTAGTGCATCAGCATCCGGGTCCTAGTATAATAACCATTTTTTTTTTTTTTAAATTAAAATTTAACTTTTCATTCAATAAAAACGGAACACCTCCGATGTATAGAATTCTTCGAGTGATTTATTCGGAGATATACCTGCACGCTTTTTCTGGGATCGATAAAATCGTAACGGAATTTTCTTTTAAACGTACAATACATAGAGAATCGAAGATGATGTGTTTGTTGTCGACTATATAGGTGAAATCCGACGATTTAAAATATTGTTTTATAACAGGTCGCACGTCGGTGCAGTATACGCTTTTATATAATCTGGAAGCTTGAATCTGGAAGAGACTTGTTCTTTTATTTTTATTTTTTTTTAATATATTTTCAACTTGTATAATTTTTCCTAATGGAATACGCTGGTCGGGAACACGTTTTTACACTTTTGTGTTTGTATAGTTTTATCGGTCGCGCGCAAAAAAAAAAAACTGCGTTTTTTTCGTGTTATTGTTATATACGAGCGAAAATGATATCGATTTGACGTTTCGTGTAATAGGAAAATATAGCGCACACACCCGGTGTGGCGTACATCTCTATACGGACCAAAGAGGGACTGAGAGTTTGAAAAACAAAACCAAAGCCAATATTCGAGAGTGTTAAAATAAACCGAATAATAATAGAGCTATACGCATGTGTTTATGATCGTGTGTACGCGTATATTATAAAGATTTTTCGGGAGGGAAAAAAGTAGAAAAAGCACGGCGAGCAGCACACTTCGGTGGAAATATTGTCGGGGAATAGTTTTTGTTTCGAAATTTCTTTAATTTTTAAACCGGCCGTGTATAAAATTTAATAGTAAAACGCTTAGCTTTTGCAAACCCCCCCGTTCGGAAACAACGCTCAACATCGCTGTGTTGATCACGCAATACATTAAGAGTTATTGCGTGGTGTCCTAATCGGTTTTCCACAATATTTCAATTAAAATTCAAAAATTTAATTCTTTATTTTTTGCACAGTGGTTGTTCCAGTCGAGTTCCGTACGCGCATACGTTTTAATCAATAAAACCGAAACGTTAAATTCAACAACCCAGAAAAAGGATTACGCAAGTATAAATTCGGTTCCTTTTATACGTTTGTCCGGAATTCTCGTCTTTAAGTCTAAAAACGATACCGAAAAAAAAGTACATGTCCGTTCGAACGTTTTTGTATGTAGTTGATTTTTTTTTTCTTATGCGACTTTTACAGTCGGCCGTGGCAACAATTTCGTCACGAAATATACGCGTATTAGGAATAAGGCAATTATTATTATTATTATAGTCGCGCGTTACGCGAAAAGTCTCTCTGCTGATCGTGTAAGATTTGTGAGAATTACAATGAATTCGCGACGTCTTCATTTCCATAATCGCACAAGTGCACAAAAACTATTTTATAAACGTATAAACTACGACCTAAATTAGCATTATAATAAATTACTTTTATAATATATAACTAAGTAGGAGGCAAATACGGGCAGAAAAATTCTACACTATATCAAAGTAGACACTGTTACCGTTTAGAAAATGTGCGAGTGAATGGGCAACACAGCTGGGATGAGTCTATCTAAATCGCTATTATTATTATTTTTTTAATCTTAATGATTAATACTGCCGATTTACTGTTATTAAACGTCAAATTTACCATAGAATATAAATAAGCCGTTGTTCACAAAATCGGATTTGTATAAACCTCTACCCTATACGCATTAATAAATATTTAACAACTTTTCGCCGAATCGTAATATGAAAATTTGCTTATTAATAAATTACAAACGGAGATAATTGATCGACATTTTTCAAATTTTCGTACTTTTTCAACACATAAAATAGTAATTTTTTCAATAAAATTTTTTTTTTAAATTATTCGTAATACACTGCAGTTTAACGGGTAGCAAACTTTAAAGATTCAATACTTTCGTTAAAAAAAAAAAACTTTTTAAAAATAGGATTTCCGCCAGCTTTTTAAAATTTTAAAACACTGTGCGATGGTTTTACAAATCACGCGCTAAATCTGCGAACAAATAAAACGTAACCTTTTTTATTGTTACGAATAATTTTCGGAGGATATCTTATTAACTTTTGAGTACATCACATCTGCCTATATCCGTATAATCTCTAGTGTTTTTTGTTTTCTTATTTCGAGGTTTTTACTTAAAATAATAATAATAATAATAATTGTATTTATTGTAAATTATTATTGTAATTCGTTTTGTACAAGTAATAACGAATGCGACGATAGTATATACCTAATGAAAATAAAATGTTACCGTCACTGAAACGGCGATGAGGCGCTGAAGTCTAACAGCCCATTACATACCGTCTTTTTAATATATTATTTCGGAACGGCTTGTTACAATTTACAAGTGAATTTTCGTGGTAAATAAATGCTTTGTACGGACTACGGTATAACATAATATATATATCGTTGAAGTCAAATTATTTTCAAAAAATTCGGTACAAACTGCCGCAGTGTACTCAGATGGCCGTTTATATTAAATCTTAGGCGTGTACATATATTTCTAAAAATAAATAATTTCAAAGAGATATGATTATAATACGAGTATGGTGTACACATATATTTATGTTTATAGTTATTAAAATAGCATTGACTACAACAAAAGGACACGGATTATTTTTTCCAATGTCACTTTATTCATTTCGTATTCGTTTTTTTTTTTTAAGCAAACTTCTCGGCGTCTTGTCGATTAAATACGGTAGCTGGTTAAATATAGATTATTTTAATTTACTCGCGTATACGGATTACGGAAGAAATATTGAAATTTGTTTTGTAACGATATTAGTAGAAACCTTGGAAAAATGACGCGTATTAGTGTATAAATAATATACACGTGTACCCATACGTTCACTAATTGCAATTAATAGGTTTTATTAAAAGTTTGTAAGGTTATATACCTAGTTTTTTTTTCCTTAATTTTTCGTACAAATATTATTATAATGTATTCCGTATAAATATTCGTTACGTTTAAAAAGTACGTAAAATTCGTTTGGAAGTATTAACATTTTACCGAAAATCAACAAAATGTAGTTTATTACATATTGAATATACTGATACTTTTTTATTTTCGGAATAATTCTGCAACAGTTCTGGCAACAGTGTGTATCGATTTCTTTTCTATTTATAATTAAAAACAAAATAGAACGTACAGCGTGTGCACGTCTTTGAGTTGAGAATGCTCGAAGAAACTCGTTAATTAATTTATTCGTATACTTTAACGACGCCAGACAGAAATGCTCGTGTATTACAACTATATTATATTGTACTAAGTTTAATATCTAATTGAATATTGTTTGTTTTGAAATTATTTCGATAAAATCAGTTGAACTTAAAGTTATCAGTAATAATATATATATATATATATATAAAATATTGATTATTTTACATATTATATTTCTAATGCTTTCGTCGGGTTTCGCTCTGTTAAAAGGCAATCGCATTCTTTAATATTTTAATAAAGCGAGACTATGTAGACTGTGTAATTTATTGTATAAAAAAAAAACCGAGACACCTAATCAATAACAAACCGCGAAAGGGTAATATTTATTAGGGAGTCTTCGCGATAACAAAGAAATAAACGCATTATCAAATGTGTACTAATAGTTTATTTTAAATATCCCCATATCGAAAATTTCAATGTTTTAGACAATTATAAACGTTAAATAATATTAACGATTATACAAGATAATCGATTAATAAATAGCATTAGCCATTAGTTATAGCATGTACATATTATAAATTATTTCCATAGAAAAGGGAAATAAAAAATATTTATGTCAACAACTTTGTATGTAATTTTTTTTTACTAAAATAATTTTATTCTGAAATTTATCCGAGATATTGAAATATATCTATAAGATATACGAAACACGAAATGGCTGAAAATAATTTTTTGACAAAATTCTTCGGAAATGCACGAACTATCGAGATTGTTATAATACGCAATTCGATGAATGTTCAAGACTACAGAAGGAAAATAAAAAATTGCAGAAAATCAATCAAGGACTGGAAAAAACTTTAACGATTTGCAGCAACGTGTAAATATTATTGCATTATATTTTTAAACGCCATTCGCATATAATATTAGGTAAATAATATCGCGTATTTATAATTAATCACGTATTGTGTATAATCGTATATAGATCATTCGACAGAATCTGTAAACTAACGAAATGTCTACAGAAAAGTTCAGACGAAATAGATACGTTGAAAAACGAATTGATCGGCAAAGATGAAGTAACCAGGCGAGTGGTCATAGAGACTACAGAAAAGTGTCAGGTACATAGAATATGGTGTTTTTATTGAGCATATTGATGTATAGATAGTGATATTGCGTGTGATATAAATGCGTTTTTCAGGCGCAACTTAAACGTATAATCGAGGAATACAACGAGATCGTAAAAGCGCAAACCGTTGAGTCCGATTCGGACGCAGAACGTTATTCAAGGACGAGCTCAAATCAGAGAAATATGGAATCTTCAGCCAGTTCTTCGTTTGAAGTCGACTCGTTGGCCAGATCGTCAGTTGAAGTCGACTCGTCGGCCAGATCGTCAGTTGAAATCGACTCGTCGACCAGATCGTCAGTTGAAATCGACTCGTCGTCGGCCAGATCTTCGTCATGTGAAGTAGACGGGTCTTTGAATAGTTTAATCGAAAACGATATGTGTTCTGACAACGAGTATGGAGCACACGAAGCGACAAACGATTTACTGCGTTCCATCGAAGAGTGTTGCTGTTCAAACGACCTATATGATCTGAAACCGTTGTTGGAGAAGTGCAAGACCGCCATTTGTAACATAATGGACAGCTTTGAAGCCCAGAGCGTCGAGTTGAAACGGTACAAATTGGACAGTGAACTTTATCTGCGGAAATTGCACGAAGAACAGAAGATATCCGCGGACAAACGTTCGGAGATTTGCGCGATAAAAACCGAGAACGTGATACTGGCCAACCAACTGGAACAGACGAAGAAACTGCGCACTGATGACCAGTTAAAGGAAGAGTTGAAGAACGTGAAATATTGTCTGGAAATGAGGATGGAAGAGAACAAGCGTTTAGAGAACGAAGTTTGTCAAATAAAACAACGTCTCGAAGACAGCGATAAAATCAAAGAACAATTGGAATGCGATATAGGGTTGGCGGTGAGAAAATTAGAAAACTGCGAAGCGTTGAAAAGGTTGGAACACGAAATATAACGACCTGAGCGGAAAATATAGTGAACTCCAATACGATTTGGCGATTGAGAAACAAGAGAAAGTCGAAAATTCAAAGACAATCGACAATTTTGCAGGAAAACTCATTATTTGGAGGGTATTATAGAAGGGTTAAACAGTAAATTGTTGTTGAAAGCAGAAGAAAGCGAGAAACTGAAGGCGGAAAAACGTGCGTTAGAAAATAAATGTAACGAGAAGGAGGCGGTGGAGAGAGAATTGCATGGCGACATAAACTCGCTTAAACGTGAACTGAAAAACGACAAATTGGAACTGGACAGTCGTGATGATCATATAAACACGTTGAACGAAGAAAACCGAAAACAGAGGGACAGAATCAAATCGTTGGAATGCGATGTGGAAAACTTGGAAAAACAACAGCGGTGTTACGAGGCTAAAATCGAAAAACTGGACGTGATTAATCGAAAAAACGAAATAGACCTGAAAGAAGCAAACGACAATTACGAGGAGCTAATGGAAGAAAAAGTAGAATCGCCAGCGAGAACGAACAACTCGAGAAAAATATTATTCAATTGTGTAAGCATACACAATCACTGCAATGCAAACAAGCCGATCTGGAGAGGAAAAACGACGAGTTGATCATCGCGCACTGTGCGTTGGAGGAGGACAAGAGAAAGCTGGCGGAAAACATCGACGAATTGAACGAAGAGCTCAGATGTACGCGCGGAAACGAAATCGAGACGGAGAAAAACTGTTGGCCAGTGAGAAAAACCTGTCGGTAGCCTGCAAGGAAATCGACAATTTAAAATTGACCATCAAGTGTTACGAAAAAACGGCGCAGAAAGAACGAGAGAAATTGCGCTGTGTGGAACAACAGCTGCGAGACACCGAGATGAGACAACTGAACAACGAATACATGGCGTACGGACGGACCCGCGAGTGTTCGAAATGCGAAGAAGCCGAGATCGCGACGTTCCATTTGTCGTCAAAACACGACGAGCTTTTACTAGAAAACGAAAGGTTTACAAATAATTATAAATTAATATATAATATATAATATTTTAACGCGTATCGGGCGATGATAATGATACGATTGTCGGTTATATTGCGGCGGTGGCCAGGAGGGTAGGGGGCAAATTATATAATTTTACCACTATTTGCTCATTTAATGTGACACTTATAGATCTGTCTAAAGAATTTAAGAAATGTTCAGATGTCGTAACGCAATACGAATTTCTAGAATATTTCTTGAATATGAAACGAAACTAAAAGTGAATTTTCTATTAGAGATATTTTGAAATGTATTTTAAACTCTAGTTTTATCTGACTCCCTCCCCCCTCCCAAAGATATAAACGTATATCGGAAGCTATATCAAAGGAATCTCGGGGAAAACTTTCCACGCGAAATTCGGCGTAAAAAACGTAGGGGTTGGTGGACACGTAATTTTATTCGTTTTCGAGTACGACGATCGTGATTGGTTTTTCGACAGGCTCACCATGGCGAACGCCTTGCTGTGTGACAAAACGAAATACCTGGACGAAGACGTCCAGACACTGCGGTGCGCCAATGAGAAATTGACTGAAAAGATCGACAGCTACGAGGGAACCCGGCGTTGTCAATCGGACATCGGTTTGCAGACGGATCCGTGGGTCGAGTGTCCGTCGATCGACGTCGTTTGCGCCCATCGTGAGCCATGCGACTGCCACGGTAACGGTGACAAGACTGATAACTCCGATTACGTTGCAGACTCCAGTAGCGACTCGGCGGAAGCGTGCGACTCGTGTTCGTTGTCAGCGACGGCTGGGGAAACAGCAACGAAATGCGACTGCGGAGACGGTGCCGCGGACAACGAATCGTTGCTGGAGACGAACCGATTGTTGCGATGCGAACTGGAAGAAATGAAACGGTTGTGCGAGCAGAACGAGACGAATGCGGAACGGAAACGTATCGAGATGGAATGGGATTTGATGCGATGTCGAAACGAGTTGGAGTCGCAAACCGCGGCGAAAGTGGCTGAACTGAACGTCAAGTTAGAAATGTACGCGACGTCCATGAAACGTCTCGAGAAAGATCTGAAGGACAGTCAGACTCGAGGTAATGACGTTACATCATTTTCGCAGAGCATGTACAGTCTAATTTTAAGATTTTCAACGAAAAAAAAATGTTTTCATTTCATTTTACAATCGTTCAAATGTGTGCCTTCTTGAAAAGAATGCTTTTGAAAAGTATTCGGAGCGTGTATTCGAATAAATATAGAAGTAACGTACATATTTAAAATACACATAATCAGCTATGTTTCACATTATTTTATGTTCACAAATTTCGATAAAAACGGAGCTATTTGACCTTCGACTTCCGAATATAAGAGAGTGATAAAGAAAATATTCTAGAAAACTTGTATATATTTCATATTATAATCCTAATTTATCTATATAATTTATAATATTATAATATTAATAAATTTATAATATTAATACAAGCAATTTTACTGTTTTATTTTGATCATTTTTTGTTCTTCTTATTAACAGTTTTAATAATTACTATTGGACGCGAAAACTGGGTTTTTTTTGTAAATAAAAACTACTTTTATTTACATACATATAAAATAACATTTAAAAAATATAAGTATGACGTGTAGGTTTCTATTAATTAATAATTGAGCAGCTCTGGCGACAATGAAATACGATTTATGTAATTTTCGTTGAATTTTGTTACGTAATTTTTTTTTTTTTTTTAACACATTCGACGAATTTCGCTTAACGTTACAGAAGAAATCTTGAAAAAAGATTCTGCAGAATTCGCGCAAACAATACAGATGCAAGATAAATTGCTCAAGGAAGAAGTCGAAAAGAACAAAATCGCTTCAAAGATTGAGGACGACGCGAAAGAAAATAGCAATTTGAACGAAGCGTCAAAACCGGATGATAAAAATGGCGTCAGTGAAGTCGGGACGAAAAAGGTACTCGAAAAAATGGAGATAGTCACTCGCCCGACGGCCGATGCCATCCCGGCGGGTCTTTCATCGAAAAAATTTGGAAAAACGAGAAGAAATCGAACGGCGTAGAAGTCTCTCACAAGAAAACTAACCGGAAGGAAGAAAAAGAAAAACATAGAAAACCGTTGAATTACGGTCCTCGACTCGACCTGCCTTGTTGCATCGGTTCTGAAAATCCGTGTGACCGGCAAAAAAATTGTCCGAGAAATGGCGGAAAAATTGCTCGTCCACCATGCAGGTAAAATCGATAATAAGATCTATTTTCAGCCTCTATAAAACCAATCGATACATACATATATATATACTCCGTTCACCGAGAGAATGGACGCGGGGGTTGCTTATTTTTATTATTATTTCAATTCGTAATTGATATCTTCATAACATATCTTTGCAAGTATGTGGGCTTAATAAAGATAAATAATATGGAAAAAAAACACTGTGCATAGTGCGCTTTTTGCATATAGCATCTCAGATCCTTTTGAAATCAAGTCTAAAACAGGGTGACGTCTCGAGTATTGAAAACATTAAAATCGCAAGGTGAACAAGAAATGAAAATCTGCTGCACTCGATTTAGCTCTCCTCTTAGTTCACGACGACACAATAACCCGCAGTACACAGTAGTTTCGAAATCGTTGCGTCCTGATAAAAAGGATGAACTTCAGAAGGACTTTACTATTTTTTTTTTTTTTTAGTATTTTCCTTATTATTATTACACGATATTATTCCAAGTTAGATATTAAAGTCTGAGTGAAAATCAAAACCACCCGCTGCAAAAACGAAATCCTGAGCACGTCCCCGATAATCTAACGGCGCGCGCGTCCAAACACCGGAACGATAATTGCTGTTAAACATCCGAATTTCCAATTTCAGCATGGCACACCGATTTTGGCCGTCATCCCTTCGGCCAAAAAAACCTGTAGACAGCCCGCGGCCTCGAAGGCTCAGCCGCCTGTGTTGCCGAAGTGCGAGTTCCCGAAAGAGATGATCGAGTTGTTACGCGAGGAGTTGAACAGAAGTTGTGGTTTGCCAGTGTCAACCATTCACTGTTGATGCGAATTACGACGAATGAAGTCCGTATACACTTTTTTTTTTTACTCACGTCCATAGAGAACACTTTGCAAGGTTTTTTTACACGTACAAAAGGACATATCCCAGGTAACGTCTAGTCCAGCGGTTCTTATACTTTTGCAGTACTTACGCAGACCCCGGGTAAAGAATTTTTTTAACCGACTTTCTTCAGCATAATCTTGTTATTATGATCGATATTTCAATATTATAAATAGCACGTATTACTGAAAACTAGTAAAAAAAAAAAAAAATGTTCTAAAAGTATTTGAAATACTTTTTGTGAAGTTTTGAAATATGTATTCCAAATTATTTTACTCGAGTCTGCTAATCGATCTCGGAACTTGTTTTCAAATGTAAATCAAACGCTTTTTGCGTAAACGAGTCGTGGGCAGTTGAATTAGAACTTTCAGAACTTCGCTCGATATTTCTGGATAATCTTTCCGTACGTGAGACCAGAAATTTTCTAACGGATTGAATTGTATTTTAAAACTACTGTTTTCTAGAAATTTCTATAAGACTGCGCGTCTTCTTTCGGCGCGATGTCAGTCCGTTTATTCGACGAATATCAATTGCAAAATGGCGTCAAATTCAGTTTCTATACTCGTATCTAGAACAGGAGAGTATAGTAATTTTCAATAAGTCGAGTATATACTTTCAAACTAATACCGAATAATTTGATTATTGCACACGTAGGCACGTATCGTGTACCGCGACAGCGTCGCGAACCACAGTTTAAGAACCGCTGATCTAGACGGTGTGTAATACTTCATTCGATTTTTCACAATAAATTTCCTTGAGCGTTTTTAGGAAAAACTACCGCGGAAATTACACAAAAACCACGCGGTTTTTTCGAAAATTCAAATCATTATGCGGAGTAGGCGGTTCGTTAAATTAATATTAATAATAGTATTCATTCGCTATAAGTGTCGTGTTTTACACAAATTAATAATTTAAATCAAATAGATTTAAACATTCAAAAAAAAAAATATGTTTATTACATATTATTATATAAATGAAATCGGTTAAATCACTTTATTTAATTTAAATAGATTTTTTTATTATTATTATTATTTGCGAGTTAGTTTGTGTAAATCATGACATTTTTAGAAATAAATAGTCGAAAAGATAATTAATATTTTTTTCTTTCCTTCTTATAATTTGTCATCTTCCTCGCTTTTTGGGATGAAAAGTCTTCAATGATTTTCTGTGTATTTTTCACGATTTAAACGGGACAAAGGGGCCGAGTCGATTAGACGCAGTAATTGCGTTAAATTTGATCTTAACCCATTTTTTATTTTTAATAATTTTCAATATTGGCGCAATAACATGTTCACAATAAATTCGAACGAACGTAATATTATATTTTATTGGCCGCATCTTGACCGTGAAAACAAATTTTTCTCGGCCAATTACCTATTTTGTCTCACAACTGACGACTTCTTTATGTTACGTTCCTCGCCGTCTACTGGTCTACCAGAATATTATGATTTAGAATAATTATTATATAATAGTACCATGTAAATATAATACCGGGTGACTAGTGATAAAATGCACAAATTCCAGGGGGTTATTACTTATTGTACACTTCAAAAGCAACAAAAAAGTTTCTCGTGATCATGGACCGATTCTCATGTATAAGATAGAAATTTCAATTTTTTTTTTTTGTTTTTTCAAAAAAACGTGATTTTTTCCTTGAACTGGCCATATCTCCTAAACTATTGATCCTGCAACAATTCTCGAATTTTTATATTTTATAATTGTGCCTATGCTTGCGAAAATAATATTGGAACTTTGCTCGGTATGGTCTCTTCGAGAAAATTAAACGAGACATTTTAATGTGATTTTTGAAATTTGCTGTATGATCATTAGTCCAGGAGATATGGCCAGTTCAAGGAGAAAAAAATCACGTTTTTTCCTCGAAAAAAAAAACACAAAAATTAAAATTTCTACCTTATACACTAAGAGAGGGACTTCTTTTGTTGTATTTACAATAACCCCCCCGGGAGTTTTTACACTTTATAACAAGTCAATCTGTATATATTTTATAACATTACCAAAGAGAAAATATGATAAAAAAAATCAAGCATAAAACAATAAACGGAAGCTTATAATGTCATATATAATTTTACAAACGGCAGAAACGGCCGTTTAAAATTTTTTTTTAGGTCATAAGAGGGGGGAATACACACCCGGTCGACCCTTGTTATAAATACTCCACGGATTGTTAAAATAATCGATTTCGAAATCTAAGTAAATATGACTAATATGTAAATAACGAATATATATATAAATAAATAAAAAATTAAAAAATCCGAATGAAAATCGATTTTTACGAATTATTATTTAAATAGTATTGTACAAAAAAAATAAATTGTTTGAATAACGAATCGTCAATCGAATTCGGATTTGTTTTGAAAACACGCAGTTTAAAATATCAAACCCGAGATCAATTATTCCGTATTATATTAACAAACAACGAACTTTAGAATCGTTTGGTACTCTGTACGAGTTCATAAGGTCTGCTCGTCCCACCGCTCGCTACGTGAATTAAACGCGTCTGTGTTATTTTTTTATTGAGAATTCCGAATTTTTTTTTTTTTTGTTGTTCACAATGCCACCGTTATACGGAAAACGTATTGTGTAAAAATTAATTTTATAATAACCGTTCGATACACCACCGAACCATACTGTATAGAAAAAAAAAAAGTAGTAAATTAACTGGCTTTTGACTCGACTATAAAATCAGCTGCTGCTGCAGCGCGCGATGACGACGGTAATGATGATAATAATAATGTGTAATATTGTACGAACGACGAGACCTTGAGTGCATATAGTTATTACGGTAACCTTGTTCGACAGCAGTAAAAACAAATAAGGTAGACAACAGCCTTGATCGAGTAAAACATAATATAATATACTGCAGTGTGTTACCAACGGTATTCGTTAAAAAGTTCGCCAATGCACGGGGACAGTAGTAGAACATAAAAGGAAATATTTGTACATAATTATTTATTCAATTTTTCGTTTCCAAGCCGCTGTTTCGTGACGGATATGGTGAAGTCGTTCGCGTACATCAATTTATTACAAAACGTATACACGCGTTTTTCTATGAATATATAGTTTCTGTATTCGAAATTCAATTTAATCGATACGGTCTATAACGATACAAAATTATTATTTTATATAAAAAAATTTATTACAATAATTAATACATTATTATCTATATTATATATAAAAATGGAGCCAAAAATGTATAACAATTCATCAATTGAGAACGGCTGGGCCGATTTGGCTCAAATTTTTTTTAATTGTTCGTAATTGCCAGGAGAAGGTTTTTACGAAAAAAAAATTATGGAAAACACTTTTTTTTAATTTTTTTTTTTTAAATTTTTTTGATCATTGTTTTTTTGGCAAAACAACGTTTGCCGGGTCAACTAGTAATAATATAATTACTAATACATAATTATTCGTATTATATATACGTATATATATGTACAAATCGAAATTTTTTTTTTTTTTTAAAATAGACGATACATTTTTTTTTGTACTCGTATATACGAGTAAATTTATATTAATTGCAATTGGACACGGTTTTTTTTTTTAAATTCATAAGCCGCGCGCAATCGATAATAATTGTTATTTTTGTGACGCATATTACATAAATTAATTCCGTAAATAAACAATTTTTCGTATATAAATATTATTGTTTATACTCTTGTGTTTCGCGTAATTAGCATACGCACCTATAATACTACAATGATAAAGTTAATGATTGTACACAACTGACACGTTTCCTTTATTACGCTAGTTCAACTATTAGTACAATTATTTATTTTATTCTAAAATCTCGTTACTTTCAATCGTCGCGTTATATTTCCACCACAATTCGATATATAACGTATTAATAATCGTTTTATTTTATAAACACGTCATATTCAACGCGTTTACATTGAATATATTTATGAAAATAAATCGACAATTAACGAATTCGATATTTTTCATTAGCGCGGGAAAGCGTACGTTCGAAAGGTTAAACAATTTCCACGTGGTGTTTCGTTAAAAGCGTTAATACGAGATAGTCAATAATAAGCTTCGTAATAATCACCTATACACACTGTAAGCGTTTTCCTAAAAAGTCGACCCTCGCGCAGTTTATCATTATTATAACTGTAAACAATTTTCGTTTTGATAATGTGTAATTTCATTCACCTCATTTCTCAATAATTGATGACGATTAATAAACGCAATAGTTCGCTGTTACCGTGTAGTCGTATATTTACACTCGCCTCCCTGTTAACGAGTGCCGAGGTCACTAATAAATTTGCGTTATGTTCCTGGACTGACTTAACGTTCTCCAGACAAAAAAAAAAACCTATAGATGTCGGCAATTAACACACTAAAATAATAATTATCGTATAAATACTAAACGGCGAATAACTCGTGTCTAATACGTATTTTTTTCTCTAAATAAATGACCTAAACACGCGATTAAAATAAAAAAGGGTACGTTAAATATTATATATTTTATTGTGGTGTATAACTCGAGCAGAAAAAAAAAAAGCTACTAATAATTATAATTTTTCCCCTGAAATCGTGACACTATATAAAAACACTATAATCGCATACAAGAATCGAATTCAACGTATTGTCATCAGTACAATACGTGTATTATTCCAAACGACGATTATCTTGTTTTGCAGGTTTCGTTTGAGTTTTGGAACGTAGAATTGAGAATCGTGATGTATACGATAGACTATAAACGATGTGAACATATTCGGTGGGAGGGGAAATGTAATTCTCGCGTATTACAGTAAGGGATTTATATATAATAAAATATGCTAAAATAAGTTTAAACAATAATCCTTTATCGTCGTATATACATACGTACGCGTATAGGGATTTAATTTCATTCTGTACAAATTTCAAATATTTATTCAAATAACTAAATTATATACGCGTACTCGTATTGTGTACACCGGGTTTTCGACGGGGAAAAAAAAATTATGTTATTTCAATAAATACACGTACAATTATTATATGGGCTTTCCAAATTCGCTCCTGAAATTCGCGAATGGCGTTTTATTAAATATTTTACTAACCGATTGATGTCGCGACTTCGCAATATATATAGGCGCAGTCGATGTAAATAATTTTTCGAACATCAAAGAAAACGCAAGAAGAGACACGAGTCGCTGTCGTCAATCCCCGACCGTTAATGATTATCCGCATCTATACTGTATACGCGATGATGACTGTATACACACACACACATATTATATGCATTCAATTAACGAGTTATATATTATATTTGTCAAATCTGTTTGATGGTGTGCCTCAAGACGACGAACGGTAAGGAATGTATACGGTTATATTATATATTAATTGTATTAATATATATATATATATTCGAGTAATAATAACAATTATTATATCGTCGATTCTAAATAGGTATATATATATAGTGATATCTGTGCAGATATCACGAGCATATTTTATTCAAAAATATTATTTATATATACACACACACACACATGCGATACGGAGAGAAGTGAAAAAGTTTTCAAAGATTTATTCGCTTCCGTATTACGTATTACGTAATATTCTGCAGAGTGACAGGTATACACGCGAACAGTGTATAATAACGAAAGAAAAAAAAGAAACATTGATCGATTTTGTTCGAGCTGTATACGCGTAGTTTTTCGTCGCATCGGGGATAGAGTTGAACTTTCATTTTTCGGGGAGGGGGGAGGTATACATTAGGTTAATAATATATATATATACGTTATTGCAGTTTAAAATCGATAAGACAACGGCGGAAGAACACACGCAATTTAGGTGTAATTCAGAGAAAAAAATATGTTCATATATTATGACCCATATAATATATATATATACGTATACTGCATAAATAAAATTATTTAATTGATTTTTACATCATTTTTCTTACAGAACGTATACGGTTGTATAATATATAACGTAATCGTCATTAAATCAAAACGATTTTTTTTTTACACACTCATTTCGCCGTCTCGACGTTTCGTCATTATATATATTAACACTAAACGCGTGATTATACGTATTAATCTTCTATGGTTTTTTTTTTTTTAAAATATTAATCGGATCAATATAATGCGGTATTGTACAGACGACTCGTATTCCAGATGAGGGGGAGGGGCAATTATTTTTAAGGCAGATGTACTGACTTTTATATTTCATATTACACGCTCTTCAGCAAGGACACGCGCGCGTACGACGAGGATATTTTGTCCGTACAGCTTGCGTATACAGCTATATGGATTTATAACGTGCGAGTATATAACCGCAGTGAAAGGTAACCTGCAACGGTAGAGTAAAACTTGGCCATCAATCATTACTGCAGCGTATACGTGGAAACGTATTATGAGGTCGCCGATATAATAATGTATATATATACGCGTATACAAAATACATGGGTACTAATTCTTTATAAAACACTCCATCCGGCATTACTTTATTTATTGTATTAATTATTGTTTATATATATATATATATATTTTTTTATCAGGGTTTATAATATGCTAATGAACGCGTATAAACTACGAAAAATAATTTTTTATTTAATTCATTTAATATTTTACTCGACTCCCTCACAAACACACACACACACTCTTTATGTGAAATTAACTTTTTTTTTTTTAATACTTTTCATTCTGCCTCTGCTCGCTCGTTTAAATAGTTTTGAATTTAAATTTATGTTAGATTCCTGTATACCTATATATACTCGTACTCTGTGATAATTTATACGTTAGCGTAAATATATTTTCGTGTTTAAAAGTCGGTAGTAATATTGTTATTATTATTTGTTTAACAACCATTTACCGTTGAATAATAACAACGCATAAAATACGTAAAAAAAAAAAATGCGAGTAAAAGAGTTGAAATGCGCAACGCCTTTCACGCGATAAAAATTCAAAACGAAATTCTACGCGCGTATTTAAAATTTTTCTAGAACAATTTTTTTTTTTTAATACACTCATGCGTACTCGTATAAATTCACTGCCATTTTTCGTGTGCTACTTCGTATAGAAGGAAACGAGTCCGGTAAAAATGTATTTTGTGCTATTTTCAGATCAAATAGAAAATCATATTTCGCATATTTGTGTATATATAATATTATAAAGTGTTATACGCCATTGGCGCATTATATAATGTTTTTTTTTTCTCGCATTTATATTTTGTTGTGAGAAATTATAGTAACAATTAACCGCCGTCGAGCGAATCCGCTTTCGGCTCCCAAAAAGTCGATAAGCTTGTCGAAAACGTCATAGAAATATTTTAAAAAGTCACCTTATCTTGAAGTTACGGAATTTCATATCGACGTAAAAAACACACGAGTATATTATGCGTATATAGGAAAAACTACACTGAAACTGCGTAAGACTGTACCGCGGGAATCGTCGAAAATCTCGATGAAAACGACGCTGCGCACTTTCGATTAAAAACATTTCGGAATTATTCGAATGAAACGAAATTCGGCTTTTATACGCAGAATGTTCCAGTGCCTTCCAATAATTACGTGCCTTCAGTGTTCCTTTGTCTTATATCGAAATTATTCAGAATATTTCAGCGAGTAAATTTACGAACGGGCTGTGTTGCACAGGAATTGTTTTTTTTTTTTTTACATATTTTTGAAAAATTCACGCAAATTTTAAAGACACCGGGCGTATTTCGTCAGTTTTTAGTACTTGACACGCTTATTTTATGGTTTTTAACGCGTTAAATTCACAGCCCTGCTCATAATATTACGAGTCTTTTAATAGTAATAAAAAAATGTATATAAATAAATACATACTTATTATTTTGTATAGCAATCTCTCCTCACACTGCACACAGATTACTAAAATCCCTGCGTTAGCTGTTTATTATTATAAAAAAAAAAAAAAATGTCTTATGCAAACAAACGTAATCACCTTAACCCACTTATTTCCAACCTTTCTTCCACCACTACTGTCCCTGGCAACTCGATTCGTCGATTCGAGCGTAAACGTCCCGCAGAGACCTCCTTAATGATTAATCCAATCCTTCCCAAACAAATAAACAGATCGTAAAGAGATAAATAAATAATAACGTTTGACGTAGCGCAGTCAATAGACACCGTCTTGTTCTACCGAAACCCGTCCTTTTTTAATGCTTATTTTTTATTTATTGTATTTACAATACAGATAGTAAATATTTTTTTTCCGAATAAAAAATTTTTTAAAAAAAATATTTGTTCGATTTATTTTCACTAAAACGTTTTTCGCTATAACACGGCTAATATAATTATATTATTTATATAATAATAAAGCGTTTCCCTGTGGTGTTTGTAATATTATTATACGGTCGTCGGCGAAGAGAAATGTTGTTTCCGCGCGCGTATAATACACATCTATTGAAAAACATTTCCGACCAATCCGTTTATAAGAGGCGTTTCACTTTCGCCCTTTAATCCGCATTGATATACCGGTAGTGCGGCCGCTATACAACACATCCGGCAACGACTGCAGTTTGGTAGGAATGAATTTACACCAAAAGTATATACCAGCTGTTTATTATAATATTGTAGTGTATTTTGCGCGACGTGTGTTATTTTATATATACACACACACACACAAAATACTATAAAATTAAATTTAATAAAAATGTGTAATTAAAAATTTTTATTTTTAACACGGATCGTTTTCTTTGTTATTAATAATTAATTCTATATAAATTGTGTCGTTAGACGCGTACGTATATGTCCACGGTGTGAAATAATTATTTAATATCGGAGGGGCGTTAAATCGCTAAAAAAAAATGTATATTACGTTATAACACAAAAAAAAAATAATAAAAAAAATATTACGTCAACGCGAAATTATATAGATACGAGCATAATTTTTTCGTTATCGATCTGGCAATGTTGTTTACGAAACAGACTTGTATTTATATGACAGATCGAAAAATTACTATTTGTTTTAAAAAACGTGTATTGTATATATATATATATATATACATAAAGGTATTTATATTATCTATTTGCATAAACAATGCAGTGTATACCAAAATTGTATTATATATATAAAATAATATTGTAAAAAAAAAACGGCGATATTTCTTTACATAGATAACTAAACTATATGTAAAGAAATATCGTCGTTTTTTTTTTTTGTGAAAAATCACTTGAAATTTACTATCGGTATTCGGTAGTGTAATTTCGGTTTTCTTCTCAAAGGGTTTTTAATAGAAATTCAAGAAAGATAACTAATTGAACCTATATATAAATATATTATGTTATACGAATTAAAATAATTTGTTTTTATAAATTAAATAAAACTATAAAATTATATTATTTTGATATGTATATATTATATTTATTAGAATTTAAAAAAAAAAACAGAAAATTACAATAAAAATTCCAAACGTCTATAATAATATTGTATAGTTGAAAATTCAGTGCGGGAACTTTTATGCGTTTTTTCCCCCGCCTGTTAATTGAATAACGTTAAATATAAATCGAATAATAATATTTTAAACCGGTCCTGTTGAGTGGGATTCCAATCCGAATCCTTACATTCCACCGTACAATATATAGGCCACCGATAAATATTGTATTATAATATTATATAGAAGATGATAACATTTTTAGTTTTCTACACCAAATAGGACCGTTTAAAACACGCGTAAGTATATAAAACTATATTATATTATACGCTAATGCAGTTATATATATATAGTATATACGCGCAAACAGCAATAATAGTATTATTGTTCGATTCGTTTTACGATAATAATGTATTAAAATTGTATAAAGTGCTTTTTTTTAAATTAAAAAAAAATACTACCGGCAGACAGTGTAAACGACGCGTATCGCTCGTCCGATTATGGTTTGATGTTATTTTAATATCATACATACGAATACGATACAATTACCATAATATTATTATAAAAAAATAAAATAAAATAGCGGTCTGCACAATATTTTACACACGTTATTATTACGAAATAATAAAATCATACGGCTTTAACAATACTTATATATATATATATATATATATATATATATATATATATAGGCACGTGTGTATTGGCCAAGGTTTTCACGCGCGTTTTAAATGCGCCAAAACGCGCACCCACGAATCGTATAATATATGTGCCGTTCGCAGTTACGCCCGGCAATTATATACGAATTACGAATTATGTACAGCGAATAACACGAGATGAATTTTCACTTAAAAAATATAATACGTGTAGTCTTGTCACTTTTTTTTCACTTATGATGATGACATTTATTTGGTTTCGCACTGACAGAAAGGAATAATTCAATAAACGTTTTCTCTCTCTCTCTCTCTCTCTCTCTCTCTCTGCGCGCGGAATATATTAGCTAAATGATTTTGTTCAAAGCAAAACCTACAGACGGTTTAATTGAATTTCATTTTTGTATATTCACATAGAAAACGTACCTATAAATGCTAATTACACTATAGTAAAGCGAACGAATATAAAACGGTAAAACTAGCGTTTTTATATTATATAGTTGCGTTACCAATAATTATACTCGTATTACAGTTTACACTGTCGTTAAAGCTACTTGTAAAAATAGTGTAGTAAAAAAAAAAAAAAAAACGAAATGAAAAAAATAGTTATTACAACGATAGAAAATCGGCTGAAATCACTCGTACGCGTGTTTCGTTTTACCAATTTTAATCGAATTTTTCTCATTTTTGTTTTCCATATATACATATACATATATAGGTACTTAACATATAATAAAAGATTAATTTATAAAACGACAAACCAATAAGGCCGTATTTAGGAATTTATCGCTCTGGGGCAACGAAAAAAATTCCTATTTATAATACAAATTTAATGCAATATAAAAACAATTTTTAATTTACAATTAAATTTTTTCCCTGGATTGTGACTCGGCAAATTCTTTAATTATATTTTCATAATTCAATATTGATTACGTATTACCTCGCCTAAATCCCGATAATAGGTTATAAATGTAAGGTCATGATAAAAGTATATAAATAACAAAATATTAAATTAACATTATGCGTAAAAATTAACTGAATGAAGTTTTGAAAGAAATAAATTAATGAAATTATACGTAAAAAATTTAGCCGTCCCCTCGTAATCGGCCCCCTGTTGCCCCTCCCCCTAAATACGGCCCTGCGACAATCCCATAGTAAAACTTAATTTTACATCATTTTTTTTTTTTGGCGTATTATCCATATATATATATGCTATTGACTGCATAGCGCGTAATGATTTTGTCTGTTTTATTATTGATAAATTAAAATTGGACACCTCCGCCGAACTGCAGTATAGGAACAAGAGAGTACGGGAAAAATATGTATAACGTCGATGACTGCCGCGGCAACTGTTGTTTTATTGTGTTTCACCAAAAATATTTGTGCTTTCTACCCCGTGCCAAGTAAATTACACGGTTTATTGAACTAAAGGGATTTGTTTGAATCGCATCTAGTTTGTACGCTTTTCAGAGGTCATTTTTAGATTATCTCAATACTTTTCTTCAAAAGTCCGGAAAAACTACCGGAAATTACATACGTAAAAACGTGTTAAAAATGCAATTTCTTCTTAATCCATTGTCGTTTATCGCATCGAAGCTCCGCGTTCAGAAACGTTTTATCGAATGCGATGATTTAACGTTGCTTTCAGATTTATATCAAAAACAAAACTCTAAAGTCTTTATCCGAGTAATTCACTTAAGCCGCGATATCCACAACACTCCGCGGCTCGTCACCTTTTATCATACTTTTATATTAAAAACATATTTCTATGAGTTTTTACGTATTAAATACTAAAAAAAAAAAAATGCATAAGCTTTAAATGTTTGCTCCCCCCCCCCACAATTACCAAATGAAAAATAGTTCTTGTACAATGGCGCTGTTGGATTTTCAGTCAAAATGTACGGTATAATTTTAGTAAAAAAAAAAAAAAAAAAAAATACATAATTATATATTAAAATTTGTTTTCTTTTTCGCGTCACGTTTATTATACGCGCGCGCCCCGAACGAGGAAAAAAACCGCCACCGACGTTTTCCGACCTACCTCAATTTCCGCTCGTGTTCAAATAAATACGCGCGTCGCGCATTACGTTCTACACGCGCCTTACGGGATGCCCGAGTAACCAGCGCGCGCTTATGTAACAACAGTCGTTGCACTCGCGCGCTGCAGCGATTCCCGAGGCGACCGCGCGGCGGTTGTTGTCCTCCGAAGAGCGCATGTCGCCGCGACGTATCCGACCACCAGCCGTCTCCCGCGCCAAACGTGTGTACGCTCTTTGCGCACACCGCGGAAGGCACCGACCGGGCGCGCGCCGTGTGCAAACGCGTCGTACTAGCGGTCAACGTCACTTTCGAAATTTAATATAAAATACGAATTATCCGTTACTAATAATTATTAATAATAATAATAGTATATAGTCAAAATACTAAAGTCAAACTTACTTTCAAGGACATCGAAAATTCTTCTCTATCGTAGCTACCTGCGCCCAATTGTAACATATGCTTGCGAGACGTGGTCCTTAACAAAAGGCGATGAAAGGAAATTATTAATATTTGAGAGAAAAGTACTCCGGAACATCTATGGACCACGTATCAATCAAGAAACCAATGCCTACGAAAGAAGAAAAAACGATGAATTACAGACATTGTACAACAGACCAAATATCCTAGCGTTTATTAGAAACAAACGACTAGAGTGGTTTGGTCACACTTGGAGAGCAGATGGACTACTAATAAAAAAAAATACTTGTTGAAAAAATTAACAAAACAAGGCCCCTGGGAAGACCAAGAACAACCCGGTGGATAGTGATGTGATAACCAGAGACCTGAGAGAGATAGGCCAAAATGTAATTTCTGAGCTGACGTACAACAGAGATAGATGGCGAGACCTCTTGAAGACAGCAATGCTCCTTAATGGACCGGTAGGCTGATAAAGAAGAAAGAAGAATAATAATAATAATAATATTAAAACAGGATATAGATAGTAGATCTGGAAAATTTAGTAGTGCAGAAGAGCATAACAGTCACATTGTCGCTGGATGTCCAATCTCAGCAGCGACAGAGTATACCAATAGACACAACAAAGTAGCAGCTTATACACACTGGAGTATTATGAGCAGAGCTTACAACGTAGCAGTATGCGACAGATATTATGAACATAAACCTGATGCGATCACCAATATTGACTACGATGTAACAATTATGTGTGATGTTCCTATTAGCACCGATAGAACGATTCAAGCAAATAGACCCGACATTGTGATACATGACAAGAAAAACAAAACGTGTCTCCTCGTCGAAATATCAGTTCCAGACGAAGCAAATGTCCGAATGAAGGAAGCAGAAAAAATTAATAAATACAAAGATTTGGAGCTGGAGATAAGTAGAATGTGGGGTAGAAAAACAACTACAGTGCCAGTGATAATAGGAGCTTTAGGAATCATCAAGAATGGAATAGAGCGACATCTACAAAGGATACCAGGAAGAATTTGTATGAAGGAAGTGCAGAAAATTGTTCTGCTTAGCGCCGCCCACATCTTGCGTAAATTGTTGGGTTAAGTCGCTGTGAACTCAGGCAGAGATCTGGACTTGACCCACAAATACCGGAGAAGGAGTTCATCCTCCAACTCTGTGATGAGAGTAAATAATAATAATAATAATAATAATAATAATAATAATAATAATAATAATAATAATAATAATAATAATAATAATAATAATAATAATAATAATAATAATAATAATAAATAATAATAATAAACCTCTCTTGTATCGTTTACCCATTGTATAAACAAGCACGACACCGTTTTACATATTACAACCCTGTACATAACTTAAAGTAATACATTATGCTAATAAAAATTATATATTTAAAGCCTTAACTCAAAAAAAAAAAATAATAATAATTATTATTATTATGGCCCGGACGTTGATATCCTGAAAAAAATTCATTTATGACCTAAAAAAAAAAAAAACAAAACAAAAAAATAAATTAAAAATACCCTAAAAACCTACAAAAATTTAATTTACAATCTAAAACAAAAAAAAACTTTTAAAATTGTTTAAATTACTTAAATGGAGTAAATTATTTACAATTAAATACACTTGCGCGCATTAACGATCGTGTTAGGTACACGTTGTATTATATTTATATGACGTGTTTTATATTTTTTATTTGCAGTTTTTCTCTACATTCTACGGTTTTTTCAAAATTGGCATGCACAAATTTTGAATTATAAGTAAAAAAAAAAAATTAAGTAAAATAATCAAAAAAAAAAATCACATTTTTAGCTAGAAAATCATCGTCTGAGACGTTCTGTGGAACTACCTCGGAAAACTGTAACAGCTATTTTCTCCGACGCTCTTGAGTTCCAGGAAACCGTTTCAGCCTACGTAACTATGCGACACAGTAGCAAAACAGTTATAATAACAATTCTGAGCTAAAAAGAAAATTGCAGCTATCTCACTTCATACGAATTAACAGATATTCAGTTTATCGTGTAAATTTTTTAAAAATCCGAGAGAAATCCTTTTCGAATCTTACGATTCAATTTTTTTTTATTTTTATGTAGGTTTTTTTTTGCCAAATTACGGTATCCCCTTGGGCATACTCACAGAAAATTGATTAAAGTGGAGCGTAACGAATTCAAACGCACCAAAAAGTAAAAAGAAAATTTGTCGTTTGCGAATGTTACAAAAGCGCGTGATAATTTTTAAAGTACGTATATACGAAATGTGATGTAAACCGGGAAACAAAAATCAACGGGAATGACTTTTCGCGTTGCACTGACATTGTGTTCGTTTGAAAATATTTTTGAAAAAAACGCATGGACTCCGATGGTTAAAGCAACATTACATACCCGTTTATTCCGCGTTTGTACAGTTATGTTAATAATATATACTGTATAATTTATATATTTATTAATATATATACATATTGTATAATAACATGTCGCGTTGAATAATTTATAGCTATAATAGCAATAAAAATAAAATTGATACGTTCATGACGGATTAACACTAACGTATAACGACAATGCAAAATCGTCTGTGTATTTTACGTTTGATAATTTTACGTCGAAAGAGACTTCTGACTCGTTCGTGTGTATACGTTTAAATACGCGTGTTAGTAATGATAATCTACAAGTAATAATATACAATTCGGTCAGTTTTGGAAAAAAAGACATATAACGCGATTACCAAATAAAATGAATATTATTTTCGATCGTCGTTATTGAACGATCGCTAAAAATATTTATTTAACAAAATAAATCCTCTATATATATATATATGCGAACGAATAAATGATACGCCCGTGTCGTACGAAAAAGAAAAATATGGAAATTTGTTATCGTCGTTTACAAATCTTTTAAATCGTTTATACTGTACTCGTATACGCGCAGACTGTTTTGAATTTAATTCGATTATTAAATGATACCACAAGTGTTTTGTTAGTCTTTAGACGAAACAAAATGCGTTTTAGTCGATTTATTCGACGAATAATTAAATTATTAATCTCGTTATATTATATAATATCGAACAATAAAGGCGTTTACTTTCAATACCAGCTAAAGTGTCGATAATTTTTTTTGGTGTCTATATGCTTGATAATAACGTTATACTCGCGGAATTACGATCTCAATTATTACGATCTCAATACACGTATTATTATATGCGGCGAAATTCGAATATTTTCCGAATTGAAATCGGCCGTTTTGAATCTCAACACTTTCTTACACATTCCACGATATTAACGTTCCAATAATGAGCGCGATTCGTTTTGTTAACGAATAAAAGGTTTCTAATAATTAACGCGTTACCTATATCGTTTAATTTCGTAGAAAGTTTTATTGTTTGTCTCGTATAATCGGTTCGCACATTTGTACGTTTCCAGCGTCTTAACCCTACTATTCAATCGAGACAAAGTCAAACCAAATAGCGTTTGAAAATAACGCGGTTTCAATAAAGACTATGGAAATTACGACCTTTAAACGGAATACGATTTTAACAAAATCGTTTTAAGCGACTATTTCACGTCGAATTAAAATAATTAATAATTCGTCGGTAAATTAAAAATCACGTAATTGCGCCGAATGGATCGGTGAAAGTAAACCGCTTGTAAACTGCACATTATATAATGCGCGTTTTAATCAATTATTCGAATTCGACATGATTTTTAATAATAACGTTTGTGTTCTGTGCGAAACGAAAAAGTATGCTAATATTGTCTTACGAAAATACACGTTTTGTTTTTATTTTGTGAGCGAAAACTTCTTTTTTTTTTCTATATAGAATAGGGGTATTATAATATGTGCGTGACGACTTTCCGGTAACAAATCGCAGGGTTTATTATTAAAATACGTATATTAATCGTTATTTATGTGTGATATTTGTTATTTTTAATACACGATATTTATCATTTTTCTTTGATCATAAATAATCTAGAATAGTATTATCGTCGCTCGGAATCGTTTTCCCCGATAAAATGTGATATTATCGTTGTTTTGGAATAATTATCGAAATACCAACGAAACTCTGAAATCTCCGCGGTCTGTTGAGCTACAGATAATATCCACAGCTTCGTTTCGTTTGCAGCTAAAACGTTATTAGAATTTCAAAAACTCACACACGTACCGTGTCAGTACGAATTGAAATCTCAACCCGAATCGTTCTGAAACGAGAAATCGCTATTTTTTTTTTTTTTTTAGCAACCATTGAAAATGTGCGTCCTCTGACATGATATTGGGTCACGGACAGGGGCGTGATTACGGTGGGGGTTATAGGTGATAGATCCCCTCCCATGGGTTTTATTTTTACGTTACACATTATTTAATTTATGAAAAATATAATAAGAAATTATTATATTAAAAAAAACACTACCGTAATTATTCATATAATGTTCCTCAGTTTATTAACCGGTAACTACGAACTGGTGGTATGTGATGCGGTCACGTTAGGTTAGGTCACCGAAGAAACGTTTACTCGTATTCAGATGTCGAAGTAAAAACGTACCTATACATAATACACGAAGTACTCAATAAATTCTAAAAATCGAAGAAAAGTAGACATTTTGTTGTGAAATTAAATGTTTTCATTAAAGAAAATAACAAAAGTATAAAATACGAATATCACATCACTTTGATACTGTAACGCTGGAGTCTGGAAGGACTGTTACAATATTATACGGGTTATCCGAAGATAAATTTTATATCCCTTCACACATAACATTCGTAACATCGCGCCACTGGTCACGGATCCAATAGATTCCGTAAACACTTAATCAACCACGAAATTTTAGTTACATTACGCAATGCGCGTTATCCTGCAGTGTTTATTCGACGAAATCGTTTCTCTTTTTGCCTGTCGCGTGTTAATAACGCGCGATTCTCCATAAACGAATTTCGTTCGATCAAAATGTATTTGAAAAAATAACTCGAATTACATATTATATATTATATGAGCGGCTAATTGGAATTTCGTAAGCAAGTCGAAATTCGGTCGGCTTCCGTTATTGCACTCTCGCACATTTTCTGACCAAACGTTTTTTTTTTTTCACTTTTATTGTACACAAATCCGCGATATACTCGTTTATTATTATTATTATTATTATTATGCTCTCGCGTGAAATTATGTTAATTTCGCTTTTCGAACAAAACTTAAACCGATAAACTATACATTATATATTTATATGTATAATATATACGAACGTTGTAAACAAAATCAATACACAGCTGATGTTTACTGTGAAATTAATATTTCATACGGGCGTATGAGCGTATTATACGAAGTTTCTGGGTATGCCGAGTGATAAATATTTCGTGACGGTATTTTTTTTTTTTTTTTTTTTACAAGAACTCGTTTTCGGTTTAGCGAATTAATCACGTTGAAACTATTATAAGCGTAATACAATATATATATATATATATATACTATGAAAAGAAAGTATGATCGACGAAAATATATTACTCGAATAATTTTATATTATTTATTTGTACTGTATATACCAACGGTGTGCGTATTGAATTGTTTAAAAACGAAGCGATTCATTTAAAATAATGTTAGAAAAATAAAAAATAAAAAACCGAAATTTATCGACAGCCTTGAAGACGACGGAACGGTGTTTGAACGAGTTTTATTATAATTACTTTATTTTATTATATTATTTTTATTATTATTTTATTCGGTCCGATATACAATACGTTTTTGAAGATATTTTTTTTTTTGTAAGACGTAATATTTAAATTTTGACACCGTCTTTATTCCAGATTTTTCAAACATTTACGCTACAAATACTATTATTTCTCGATTTTTTTTTTTTATATACATTTATTACGTGTGTTATCCGTATATTCATCCCAGGCGGAATAGTTTCAGCTGTTTCTATTTAACATTATTATACTTGAAGTGTTTATTTATTTATTCGTTTCATTCTTTTTTCTCTCTCTTTGTGTGTAACGTGTGTTATGCGAATCATACAAATTCCGTTTCGCACAACCGATTAAAACGTATATACGAGAAAATATTATTATAATTTATTAACTTTAATAGCCGATAGTTTTTTTTTAATTCTCGCGTTTCTCATACGATTTTATATATATACTTAAATATACCTAATCTTATTTATATATATATATATATATAAAAAAAAGTAAATTCGATAATAATACAAGTATTTATCCACAAAGACTATATTCAATAGTATAATATTATGTAACGTGCGAGATTATTTTCTACATAATCTACATTATTGTTATTTAAAAAAAATAAAAATAAACGGAGATAATAACATTTTATCTCGTATTACTCATTTATACTTATTTTAAGACACGCGTCTGGTGATAAAAATTAAAATAAGAAATTCGTATCATAAAATTCGTGTATTTTCGTCAATACAAACGTATATATATATATTTTTTAAAAAAAGTATAAAATATATACGTGTAGTTTTTCCTAAACGTCCATATGATAAACACTATACACAATGTATAGATCGACAAACAAATTGTAATACATTTACGCGTAATGATGATTATTATTAATATTGTTTTTCGATCGAAATAATCTGTAGTTAAAAAATATTAGCGTTGCAGCATCAGCAGCAGCTCATTATTCTATTTGCGTAGTATAACAAGAATTTTAAAACGCCATCGTTTTAGTGTTGATTTTTAGATTCTGAGCGGAGCGTCTTGTTTTTACAATGACGTGTTTTTTTTTTTACGCTTGTACCAAAAAATTCTACCAGAAGGAGTGTGCTCCGATCTTTACGGTCACATTTACATTCCGGTAGCAAATAACATCTAGTTGGTATTTTAGAGAGATCAATTTTTGATTTTCTCAAAGTCGCCTAAAACTATAACTCAAAAACCACCGAAAAAATAATTATTATATACATATCTCTTTTTACGACCGTGCCCAAAAATGCTACCAGTTGGAGTGTTCCGATCCCTTCGGTCACAGTTTGTTCCCGGCAGCAAATCGCATCTAGTTGGTACTTTAGAGAGGTCATTTTTCGATTTTCCCAAAAGCCTCTAAAACTCCAAGTCGAAAACTAACGAAAAAAAAATTTCCTCAATAGTTTTTTAACGCGACGCGATAAATTACCACCGAAAACCCGTTAAAAATGGGATTTCGACAATATCACGTATAGTTTTTCCGCTATAATTTCTAAAATTATCATTCTATTGTCTTGAAATTTTCAACAAAAATGTTGAAATACCTATATATTTCGACTATATTAAAAAGAAATCTTGCAAATCGTCTGTCACAATTTCTTTTTAAATTTTCTTCCGAATTTTTCGACAATGATGTATTACACCGAATCTCCGCTCAGAACCGTTTTATCGAATGCAACGATTTATCATTGCTTTCAAATTTTATAATAAAAACAAAACTTTAAAATCTTTATCCAAGTAATTCACTTAAGCGATATCCACAACACCCCGCGGCTCGCTTACTTTTTTTTTTTCTTCTTATAATTCGTGAATTACACGTAAACCAATTTATTGTATAACGTATTAGCATTTTCTCTTCTCGTTAATATTATTATTATTTATTATTTTTTTTTTTAACGTGCGTTTCGACCGGAGGCGATGAATTTTTCCTCCTCCTTAGCGTGTGTGTGTGTATACGCTTTTATTTTGTAAAGCAGCAATGAGTATATACGTATATAGATGCGCGTTTATCCAGTTGTATATGTATATATAATATTATTTCAACGACAAAATTTCTTTTACACGCGAATAACTCTCCTGAATAAATAAACACAACAAGTATATTTTATACGACTTATGGTGTGTGCTCGCACAACGGTTATATAAAATTCACACTGGATACCGCAGTAATAACACGCGAAGTATTACGTTGTATTTACTTATTTGCTCGTACATGTAAAGCCGGTTAACTACACGCTGTATGGACTGTATAATATGTGTTTGTCTTTTAAACGTGTACAGCCACTTAGGTATTGTAGTCACACAGCAAAGTGCGCGTATATCGATGTGCGTTATTACACTAGTTTTAAACGTTTTTCACGTGATTGTATTCGATAGAAATTCTTTAAAAAAAAAATCGGTAAATTTTCTATGCATATTATACATTTTGCAGTCAACGGTTTTCTGCGCGTTTTCCCTTCCTCCTCCTTTTTTTTTTTTTTTACAATCGTTTTCTTACAATCTTTACGACTTCCAATACGAATTATCCAGTAATATTGAAAAAAAAATTTCATTTGTTTTGGTATAATGTTATTTTTTCAAATAAAATACGTGTAAAATACGAAAATTATACGTAAACGTGTACGCGAGAATCGAGCCGATGAGTACTGAGAAAATTACAAGAAACATACCTACGGAGGAGTTGAGCGTTGTATATTAAAAATTGCATTTTATTTACTCGTACCGGTTTCGAAAAAAACGCTTCGTCATCTGCGGCCGGTGTTTAATAGCGAAAAATAATAAAAACGTATACGAAATCACGTAGAGAAAATTACGAATATTACAACGAAAAGACATATATAGAGTTGAAAAAACAAAAACAGCAAAGAAATCTTGTAGACAGGCGAATTGAATTTTCGATCAAATATATGGCGTGTAATTAATATTATTTGATAAGAAATTTTATTGTTTTCAAAATCTGTTTTGCATATTTTAAACGATTTTAAATGTATTTATACGCCCATTATGCGATTTTTTCGAAACTGAATTTAGGTATACATTATAAATATTAAAATTAATAGGTATAGTGTATACGTATATAAAACACGTTTTTCGCTATATATTCGAATTCGCACTATATATATTATTATGCGGTTATCATTAAAAAATTCTTTACGCTTTTAAACAAACTATATATATATATATATAAATAACCGATTAAATACTATATATATATATATTTTTTATTATTGAATAGACAGCGTTAATATTACAAGTATATCTTATACAATATAAGATACGCTCGTATATCAGACGTTTGTAAAATATATATACTAAAATTCTTTCGGTAATATATATATATATATTTTTTTTAACTATACACGCACGCGCGCAGTTTTAATCAGCGTGTATACCCGTAACGAACACCGTATATTGTTTTATTTATTAAATTATTATTTTTACTGAATGAATTTAATACAATTATTTTTTTTATATATATATATTTTTTTTATAACTCGAACGTATATTCATTAATGTTTCGGCAAATTCTTTTTGCGTTTAAACAAAACCGTCTAGAACACAATATTTTACGCCGGGTAGAATAATCGTCCGCAACTATACCAAAATCAACACATATATAATACTGCATCTGCAACAACATTATATACACATAAAGACTATAAAGCTCCCACTTGTAAACGTTCAAAAATGGCAAAACAACTATAGTATTTTAAATATCTCCCCTGATCATCGGTATTTCTTTCTCTCTCTCTCTCTCTCTCTCTCTCTCTCTCTCTCTCTCTCGATTACTGCAGGACGTTTTGCATTATCAAACCGTGTTTTTTTTTAATGGTTATTTATTGAAATTTTTTTTTTTTTATAAATTCTATATATCGCGTAATATAATCGTATTGAATTACAGTCGAAAAAGTTGAGAGAGAGAGAAATGGAGAAAACAGATAAATTTCTCGATGAAATTATATTATTAAAAAAATGTGTGTATACGCACGCATATAGAAGAATTATTATCAATTATTATATGTGTGTTTGTGTAAACAAGAATAATAGTAGCGCCGCGGTTTATCGTCTGTTTATAGCCGTCGCGGTCGTTAAAAAATTATTAGCCGAGTCCGGGGAAAAAAAACCGACGCGTACGACGGCGCTTTGGGAACCCCTGTAACAGCGGTGAGAGTGCTTTGGCTTCGTACGCGGCGCGGCGGACGGTGGAAATGGAAGCCCGCGCGTCGCCCGCCGCCCCGCGATCGCTGACAATATTGTCGAGCGCCGGCTGCTCGGCGTGCGTGTGACCTAGTGTTTCGCTAAAGCGCGTAGTGTACAACAATATTATTTTGCCCGTAAATATGTAATAGCGACAATATTGTAATAAAATATTGTTTGCGGGCCGGCCGTGACTGACTGCTTTTTGTCGTACACATAATATTACGGTCGAGTGTGATGTCACGGCGAGGTCTGAATATTTTTTTTTTTTTTTGCTTTTGCGCGTCGCAAAATTTATTCGTAAACAGAAAACCTGCAGTGGCGCTCACTTGCAGGTGACAGGGAGGGAGGTGGGTCGTATTCATGCAGGTGTATAAATCATTAATTATAATAATTAACGTTAATAATTATTATAAACGTTACGTAATTATAATAATAATAATAATAATAATAATAACAATAACAATAAAAATAATAATAATAATAACAATAACAATAATAATAACAATAACAATAACAATAACAATAATAATAACAATAATAATAATAATAATAATAATAATAATAATAATAATAATAATAATAATAATAATAATAATAATAATAATAATAATAATAATAATAAAAAAAATAATAACAATAACAATAAATTACAAGTATTTACAGCGGTTTTGAGAAGTAATTTATAATTTGTACCGATAACCATACAGTTAATATTTTGTAAACTGACTATTTATATATGTTTTATCGAGCAAAAAAAAAAAAAATGAATTTACGTTTATAAATGAATAAACTCGTTTCTAAGTAAAAATTTCGAGATTCCTTATCCTAAAATGTATTTTTTCTCGAATTACAACAAATACGAGAACAATGTAAGAAATAAAACGAATAGTTACATATAAAATTATCGTATACAAAATATAATAAAACAGTGCTTGTGAATCGGACAGTGTTGGATTAAAGGGGAAAAGAGGGATTATGCGCTATTATATATAATAGACATTAAACGTTAAACGTAGAATATTGTGACATTTGTAATTTCGTATAAAAAACACAAATATATATATTAAAATAAAATATTATATATATAAATAACATTTTGTAAAATCAACAAAGGCGCTATATACTGATAAATAATTAAAATATTTTTTAAACAGTCGTAATTTTTTTTTTTTTTCAATTACTTATCATTAATATATCGGCACATTTTATCGTTTCAAATAATTAAATTATATGTTAATAAAAAATAAAAACGTTAAACCGTGATTTCTCTAAATATATATATTTTTTGATTAGAATTATCTGAAATCACTTGAACCGTACAATATTATTACGATTATACGCGCGTGTATTGTTTTAGAAGAAAAATAGTTTGTATTTTAATAATCGAAATACTTGTATATAATCCGTATTTCAAATATTTTATTCGAAACACTGGCCATATATTATTACGTTATAACGATAATGTCGTTATTATATTCTCAGACGTTTACGCAGTATATCTAACGAGGAAAATTTAAAAAAATAATGATAATTTTTTTTTTTTTAACTTAATTTTCGAATACGCATATTGAAATCATTTTAACTTAATTTACGAATACGCATATTGATTTTTTTTTTCTACACTGTATTGATCCGAAAAACGCAAATACAATATCCGAATGTATTTTATTTTAATATTTATTGATTTATATTGTTTTATTTTTACTTTATCGTTATTATAGTTGACTTTCACGAACATTTAACCATTCGCGAAAACAAAAAAAAATAGAGAGAAAACGAGAAAAAAAATTGCACAACTCATCGCGTCACAGTAAGTATACAAGTAAATCGGATTTTCAACAATATCGAACGAATTAAAAAAAAAAATAAATCTCGGCCGCACTGCAGCAATAACGATATTAATATAATAATATATTATAATAATAGTTATCTACAGTTATTTTTCATCGCGGCGAATCATATGTATTTTTTAAAACGTATATACAATAAACAATAATAATCTATACGCGTTTTGAATAAATGAATTTTTCCCTCCTTTCCACCGTCGGTTTTATAAAAAAAAAAAAAATAAGAAACTTTTCGCGTTTTACTTTTACAATAAAGCTCGCAATATACTTTCCGCACCTGCATCGCCATTATTTATACATATATATATATATATATATGGAAATCATTACTGGAAAGGTAAAACGAGTTCGTATTTTTGTTTCCGATTTGTAATATGTATAAACGCGCGTTTTACTAAAAGTACTTGTTTTCAATTTTTTTTTTTTTATTTGGTAAAAACCGTTTGTTCGGAAAACGCGAATCGATTAACGTAGGTAATTATTATTATCGATAACGCAACAATTATAATGTGACGACAGACAAAACAACGAGTAATAATCAGTGACACTATTGCAGCAGCATAGGTACTGTGTATATGTACTGCAGAGAGAGAGAGAGAGAATTAAATTCCAAGACCTTGACCGACAACGAGCGAGCAGCGCGCGTTTTTACAAATTATTCGCTAAGAATTTCGCCATATTATATTGTGTACTGCGCAGTGTTTTAACCCAAATTCACGGTTTTTTTTTTTTTTTTTTACGAAGAAAAACCGTCGTTTACTCGTCTGTCAAATAATTATACGCGAAAGGTCGCAGAATTTTTTTCGTTTAAATAAAAATTTCAAAAACGTATTGCGTTCCAAAAACGATTTAAATCACCAAATTGACCACACAACGTTTTAGAATATATATATATATGTGATAAGTATTTGATATTATAATACGATGTTAAAACTTGTATATATATATATATATTTTAGAATTGATTTATTAATAATAATTAATAATGTATATATACATTTGCCGATGGCGGATATCTGAAGGGATTGTATTCAGGGCCGGATTGGCCCATCGGGATACCGGGAAACTTCGCGGTGGGCCGGAAAGCTGCTATGGCCGCAAACAATTTTTAATTTTTCTATAAATTATCATGAATTTTTAAATTTTAAATTAATATTAACACGCAGAATGAATCATTGATAAGTTGAAAAATGAAAGCGCATTACTCAATAAAGAACTGCGTCATATTAAATTGTTGTGCCATATTATTTGTGTGCAAATTTTATTAAAGTCGGTAAACAAAATCGTAATTTTTAAAATTGTATATAGGGTGAAGGGGGGTTTAACCGCGGATTGCCTTAAAAACACTAGTAATATATGTTTTTACGTATAATATTTAGATATTATAAATATAGAGAGGGCTGGTCTAAATAATTTTCCCGGGCCGAAAAATTCTGCCAATCCGTCCCCGATTGTATTTTATTATTATTATTATTATTATTCTGATTATTCAGGAGCGTATTTAGAAATTTTTTTTTGGGGGTGGGGCTGAGGCATTGAGTAAATATCATTGTTGAATTATTTCTAAATTCTAATGCAAGACTAAATCTTAAAAATAGCACAAATTACCAAATTCTCAACATTTTAAAAACAACTATGTACATATTAGGAATTTATTAAAAATATTACATCCTATAGCTATATATAGGGCATAGGAATTAGTAAAGAAAGTTCCTGAAATTTCGGGGGGGAGGGGCTGGAGCCCCATCAGCCCCCCATAAATACGCCCCTGTGTTTATTGTTTTTTTTTCATTATATTCGCCGGCGGTGAAACGCTGCGATAAATACGATCGCGTAAAACACAATATCCCACCGCATACACGAGCCCGTCCGACCGGTCGGTGGCGCGAGTTAATATGTATACACTGCAGCAGTACACGCACCGTGCAGTGTAACGCTATATAGTCCCCGCCGCCGCCGCCGCCGCCGCCGCCGCCGGTCCGTTGTGTTTTCCATCCGACTTCGGCGGTGACGAAACGATTAGCGACAGCAGCGGCAGTTCGGCCGTCACGGACACCAATGCGCAATTTTGACAGACGCGCGCGTCTTTGTGCGCGACAGATCTCCGGGCGAACACGCCGGTCGACGAAGTACTAGTTGCGTCGCGGCACGTCGATCGCTTCTTTGTTTACTTCACGAATAAGGCGGTTACGCGTCGGCCGATTGTTTGTTTTTCGGATGTTTGATAACGGCGGCTGGAGTCAATAATAAATACGACGGCGAACGTATTGTGACAACAAATTATTGTGTTTTACACGAAAACAAAAACCCCAACGAACAGGCGCCCCTTCCACGTACAAAATTAAGGGCCAGGGGATATTTTAGAGTTTTCCCGGGTCCCATACACCATCACCTGCAGTGTTACCTATTATAATAACACGTATTTTCTTACACGACAATTAAATAATAAAATATAATATATATTTATATATAAAGAAAAAATGCCGAGAGTATATTATTATTATTTGTAAATTATAAGATTGTGTAACGACTAGTTTCGACCGTAAGTCATCATCAGGTTATAATGATTATTAAAAAAAAAAAAAAAAAAGGTACATAAAATAAATATGAAACAAAAATGAACAGAATACGTAATAGAACATATATAAGAAACAATCATAAACCGGTGAACATAGTAACGTAGATTATACTAAAACATCTAGTAGACAATTATATGTATCATTGTCTATTATGTATTGATAAATGATATTATTTTTAAAATCTGCTTGTATATTTTAAATGTTAATAAAACCATTACGTTTAACTTCATTATAAACGATTAATTCTTCCAGTACCCAATTTACATATATTTTTTTTTTTTTTGATCGTGTAATATATTCAAATCTATTTCCATATCGAAATGTATACTGTGACCACATTCTAAGACGTGTTTAGCAAAATTACAATAATAATTATATAACATAGTATAATCCATGTTATTCTATGTTTATCGGATTTCGATTGTTTCTTATTATTTATTATATAATATATAGTCTATGTATTTTGTTTCATATTTATTTTATAAACATTTT